>CM034154.1:623545112-624145945 GCA_019776745.2 Taxus chinensis | reverse complement strand
AGCTCTTATATTGCCTTTTCAATTTCATCTCTAAGCATCTTTGGGTGACGATACCGAGTAATTATTATGATTTTTGATCCCTTTTCTAGATGAATGACATGCTCATAATTGTTGGGAATGTCTCAACTTCACATAGGAGGGTGCAAGGCATTTGTACAATGGTTATTGTTGTAAATGGTTGCATAACACTATTGTGCAAGGAAGTTTTGCACAAGGGAATCTGCACAAGTATATGAGCACATATGCATTGTGTGGGACTTGTGCAATATGGATAGAATCATTGTGTGTAGCATTGTGTGTGTAGGACTACACGAAAGAAGTATGTGCATGTTGGGATTTGTATTATAGTGTTTAGTGTTGCTATGCAACATTGGAGTGTAACATGTGATGCATTGTCAACACTTGTCTAATTGTACTAGGAGACTAGAGGTGTAAAGAGATGCATTGATAATACTCTGGCACAAGCATTATGCAATGATGAATTCACCAGTGGTTTGTGAGGAACCTCCAAATTCATTGATGTGTATTCACATGAGCTAGCTTAAATGTTAGTGAATTCTAAGGAGTGATTATTGGAAATAGTTGCAATAACGTACGCAATTGTTTGTTATGGCTAGATGGTCAACTCTAAGCATATAAGGGGCCAAAATTCTTAGTGAGAACATGATCAAAGATATTTTTGCATCGTTTAAGGCATGGATTATATTGATTGTATTGTATTGTAGTTGTACTTTGTAAGTGTATGGATTGATGCATATTGTTACATGCCCTTGAAGGTTGTCCATTGTATTTGAAATTTTGTTTTAATTTAATTCAATAGAGCAAGGTTATTATGTTTTATTTTTTAACTAAAAGTGTTTACCTGGGTAATAATCTTGTTTTTATATGCCATTTCTATATACTCTATAGATTACATTTTAGTAAATTTCTCTTTTGTTTTTTACTTACTGTGCATATTCACCACATCCAAACATCTAGTATCAAATCTTGGTTTTGGAGCTTGATGAGATTTCTTTTTACCTATAATTAATGTTTGTTTTGAGTTGAAGTCTTACATTGTTGACAAAATTTTGTATAGAATATGTCGGGAAGCACAAAAATAGAGAGTGATAGGTTCAATGGTTAGAATTTTTAGCTACCTGAGATATCTCTTGAAAGATAGATATTAGTGGGTTGCTGTGTGAGAATTAAAAAAAAGAACAGTAGGATAAGATTGATATGAAAGCTATAAGATCTATTGAACTTCTTCCATCGTATTTGATTTTACTAAATGTATCTTTTGAAAAGAGAGCAAATATTTTTGTAATAATTTGGGAATGATGTACACAGATAAATATTTTTTCAACACATTATTCCCACGCAAGAAGATATATGCGTTAAGGATGAATGATATTGATTTAGTTACAAAGAACCTAAATTATTTTAACATTGTGATTAGTCAATTATTGTTTGTGGATATAAAATTGACGAAGAAGATAGGTGCACTACACTTCTATGTTATTTTCCACACTCTTCGAATAACTTGGTAATGGCTATTAGTAACACCTCATCTAAGTCAAATATAGATGATATTATTACAATCTTACTATCCAAACATATGGTGGTGAGTCCGTTGAACATAATCAAATAGGGGATGCATTGCCTTTTGTAGGTAGATCACACGAGAAAATAAATTAAAGCTTGGAAGACAAGAATGCAAAAATCTAGAGGAAGATCTAATACTCTAAAGAGGCCTTCAAAAAAACAATGGGACTATGGAAATATGGGGCATTTTTAGAAGGGTTGTAAAGTAAAGGTGGACCATATAAAACCACTGGATGTTTCATTCGGCTGAATAAGATCCACTGATGAAAATGGAGATATATTTTTGGAAATTTAAGTGTGCATGCATGCAGTGATGCTCGATTGATCAAATTTGGACCTCCCGTTGTATAACTTCCTACAGGGAGTTTTTCTGAAAAAGAGCAATATGATGGTGGGTAATGGCTTTCTAGGAGGTGGAATAATTCACCATATTGTGGGTCAAGGAAAAGTGAGGTTAATTCTTTAAGATGGAAGGATCAAGACACATCTCCTTGGTGTTTTGCACATTTTAGGTCTTGTGAGGAAACTTACTTTTTGTTAGCAAGATGTGTGATGGTGGAGTACATGTGTCATTTGTAAAGTATGGTTGAAAATGGTGTACAATGCCATGGTGTTGGCAAGAGGAGTGTGCCCTAGAACTTTTTTAGATTAGATGTGACTGTAGTTATTGGTGTTTACACTAACTCTATTGTTCTTGAGGCCAATGGAAAACATGATAAAACCAACATGTTTCTAATAGAGAATACTATGCTTTACCATGAAAGGTTGGGCCACTTGGTAAGAAAGAATTTTATTTACTATAATATGGAGGAATATAAAAAGGGATCATTGATGATCCCTTATACTTTAACTTCTAGCATTATTTGTATGGAAAGCAATCGAGTCAAGTTCCCCATAAATATTGCAAGTGCAAATGGGATCTTGTTGACTACACATAGTGAAGTGTTTGGCCCATTGAAGGTCCCATCAGTAGGAAAAGTCATTTATTGTGTGTCTTTCAGAGATGAATTTTCCATTAAGACCTAGATATTCTTTCTACAAAAAAATTGTTTTCAAGAATTTCAAGGAGTTCAAAGTCCTTGTGGAGAAAAAAAGGAGAAAAATATTATGGTTTTGTTCACAAACAGTGGGGGGTGACCTATATTCAAAGGAATTCTACAAGCAATGCGAAATTGAGACAAAAGACAACTCCATGTACAACTTAGCAAAATGGAGTTGCAAAGTAGATGTACATGACATTGATGAATACAACATTGAGTATGCTAAGTGATTCACACTTGGAGAATTTTTTTTTGGGATGATGAAAAGATCACATCTTGGTATTTGGTGAATTGTTCACCATCATCAACACCTGGAAGATGTGACTCTATGGGAAGTTTAGACTGGTAATAAACCATCTTTAAAACACCTGATGTTAAATGTGATGTGTATGTACATATTCCAAAGGAAAAAATGACGACTTGATTACAATTATGAGAAGTGTGTCTTCCTTAGATATATAAATTGTGTTAAGGGATACATGTTGTGGAATCCTAAAATAAAGAAGGTGGTGTATAGTCAAAATGTGGTCTTCAAAGAGATGTAGAGGATTCTTGTGTAAAAGGTTATTCACAACATTGAAGTGGAGAAAAAACAACCAAAGAGTTAGAAACAATAAGAGAAAAAATTGGTGTGGGTTGACTTGGAGTCTGAAGGACTTATTCTAAGTATGAAGTTGATGAATATTCATCATATGAGGAAGAACCTGAAACCCTTTCCCAAAGGAGATAAAAAAAAGTGCACAAAGGTCATATAAAGTATATCTCGTCATAATGTCATTATGCATGTTTACTTCTTGTAACAAATGGAGATGATTCCAAGAAATTGTAGGAAGCTCTTGGTTTAAAAGAGAAAGTTTTGGAAGAAATCCATGGAGGATATTGAATCTCTGGATAAACATAAGAATTGGGATCTAGTAAAACTACCTCTTTGAAGAAAACATGTCGGCATGACAAGTGCATTTTCAAGAAGTGTGAAGGGTTGAAGGGGTAGATTGAAGAACTATAAGGTTTCACCTAGTTACAAAGGGATTCTCTTGGGTTGAGGGGATTGGCTTTGATGATGTATTTTCTCCGTTTGCAAAATTGAATTTCATTAGATTCATTTTAGCTATTGTTATTGCAGTTGATCTGGAAATAAATCAAATAGATGTTAAAACAATGTTTCTGCATGGAGAGCTTGAAGAAGAAATCTACATGTAACCAGAAAGTTTCATAGTCAAGGGGGAAAGAGAGCATGGTTTCTCATTTGAAGAATTCCTTATATGGCTTAGCATGGTCATCAAGGACATGGAATTAAAAATTTAATAGCTACATGCTAAAATTTGGCCTTGTACACAACAAGGAAAATCCTTATGTGTACTTCAAAGCTGAAGGGGGAAAATATCATCATATTTTTACATGTGGATGACATATTGCTGATTAGAAACTGCATGACAATGATAAGGCAAGTAAAGTCTCGGTTTGTTATGTAGTTAGACATGAAAAATATTAATGTCGCAAAGTTCACGTTAGGCATGGAAATCAAACGAGATAATGCAAACATGAAAATTGGTTATATAGGAGGGAATATGTTGAGACATTATTGAAAAAGTTAAAGATGCACGATAGTAAACTTGCGAGCACACCTTTCCCATTGGTAGATTCTCTTAGTTTCAAAAAAGTCCAAAGACACTAGAGTAATTGAAGGACATGGCTTCGGTTCCATATGCGAGTGTGGAGGGAAGCCTGATGTATGCAATGGCTTGTTACACATGTGGTGGGAGTAGCTAGTTGATACAAGTCCGGTCTTCGTAAGGAGAATTGGACTACTACAAATAAGATCTTCAAATATCTACACGGAACTTTTGACCATGCTAGTTTCTATCATGGCAACTCTAGTGTAAGAAAGAATGTGATTTTACGTGGCTTTGAAGACTCTGATTATGTGGAGATCTTGAATTGTGAAGTTACTCTAGCGTGTATGTCTTAAACTTACTCCTTGGACTTGTAATTTGGATGAGAAAACATCAAGTATGTGTTGTGATGTCCATCACATAGGTTGAGTACATGGCAGCTACTCACTCAAGCACGGAAGTGCTTGGCTTTACAGATTATGTTTCACAATTGAGTTCACTCAAAAGGCAATGATGGTAGATTATGACTCCCATGTGTTTTATTTGGCAAAGAACCTTGAGTATTACTCTCGTATAATGCACGTTGATATGCAATATCATTAGGGGAAATGGCAAAGGAGAAGAGGAAACTATTAGAGAAGGTGGAGACAATCTAAATGTTGTGGACTCATTAAGGTAGTGAATGTAATGAAGTTCACTTGGTGCAAGAAAGGATTGGGCTTGGATATTTGTATTTGTTGAAGAATGGGTATGTGATCACTTTATCCAAAGTTTTCAACGAGTGCAAGAATGTTTGGAATGTATCAATTTTGCATATGCCTTGCATTGTGGTTAGTTTGCGTAGGCTTGTGCAACATTCTTATACAAGGAAAAAATGTGCAGAGGTATGTGTGCAAGTATATCAATGCATGGGCATTGCATTAAACTTACACAATGTGGATTGAATTATTGTGTGCAAGACTATGTGCAAGAAGTTTGTGTGTAATGGGAGTTGCATGATGGTGTACAATGTTATTACACAACATTGAAGTCCAACACATGATGTGTTGTTAACACTTGCCTGACTAGATTGGGAGATTGGAGGTGTAGAGAAATGTCTTCATAATACTATGACATGGTGCAATGTTGTTATGTAATAATGACTATGCCCAATCGTCAACGAGAAATTTGTGGATTTTTGGTGTGCAGTAATGATCTAGCTTAAATGCTAACACACTCTAAATAGGGATTATTGAAAATGGTTGTAATAACCTATGTGATTGTTGATTATGGTTAAATAATCAAGTATAAGCATGTAATGAGCCAATGTTCTGAGTGAGAGTATAGATGACGATATTGTAATGTAAGGTCTAGTACATGGACAATGTTGTTTGTATTGTATTATAATTGTACTCTATAAGTGCATGGACTACTTAATATTGTTGCAGTCCCTTGAAGGTTGTCTATTATATTTGAAGGTTGGTTTTAAGTGAATGCAATAGAGAAAGGTTATTGTGTTGGTTTTTTTACCCGAAGTGGTTTTTCCTAGGTGAAACTCATGTGTCTATATTTGGGTGCCATTTCTATATACTATATAGGTTATTGTTCAACAAAGCTCTCCTCTATGTTTACTTATTGTAGACAAACACCAAATCCCAACACTTATCCCTATCAGATGGAAGACCCTTAGGCAAGTCATCAAACACCACTTGGTATTGTTGTAATATCTATTGTACTAGCTAGATATATATTGTTTTTTATGAATTGTCTAAAGAATGAAATCCCTTTGAACGGTTATGATTGATTATATAACTTCGGTTGGTTTGACTGGTTTGCTTTTGAATTTTATGGGTCAATATGGTGGAGTATTGAGGAAGTTGAAACCCTCTAATTTTACGCTTCTTATTTTCTTGTATGAATCTCAAGTATAACTTTTTAGTTCCTTGCAAATGTCACATTCTATGAATTCATTATATGCCTACTATCACATTTGTACAATCTGAAGTTTCCTATAAAAATCAGATTTCATTGAATAAGATCCGATCCTAAGGTTTGTGCCCTCTTCGTATTCCTTATAAGTAATATTAATCCCATATTAAAGCCTAACCTTAAAATGAACTACAACATATGTAAACCAAATGTTGGAGTGAGCTTAGCAATGAAATTGTGAGTGCTACCTAAGTCAATTAACACTATGACTAGTTTCCCTTTACTCCATCATCCTACTCTCAAGGTAGGTTGTGAAGAATGCCCCTTGAAAGCAACCAAACGCAGTGGGGGTGGTTGGTTGGCTCTCTTGATAATGTATCCTCTAGAGGTGGCATACCCACATCACTCCAAGCTTGCTAATCCCCACCACAACCCATCCAACATTTCAATCAAGTGAATGTCTCTTGATCATCCACCCATGCCCAAGAGGCCACTTCTCTTTGCATGAGAAACAATGGGCCTTTCTTTTTTCAAATCTTTTTGAGTTACTTTAGTAGCATTCACTACATTCAATGGCTAGTTTGTATCAATATTTTGTGTTCAATTTGAGATAGGTTGGGTTTTTTTATAAAGGTTATAATTTTGCTTGTTTCGGGATTTTCATTTAAACAATTTTATTTTGAGAAAAAAAAATCATATAAATTGACTTGTGCAATAGCTCTATCCAAGTCAAATGATTTAAGAACCTCAATATTTTTGTTTATTTCATTAGTCAAATCATCAACAAACGTGTGTCCTAGAAGTTAGGATACCGTAGACCTATGTGCAAAGCTTCTAAACTTTTTACTATAATAATAAATAGACTCTTACATGTTCCAATGTGAATTCCTTTACTCTATGTAGTGGCCATTACTAGTCTTTTTATCAAACATGTCAAATAGGAGCAAGGAAAGCATACCAATTAGGGATCTCATCCTCGAGATCATCTTGAACATAAATATCATAATGATCCCACCAATCATATGATGTTCCCTCCATGTGTAGTGATGCAAACCAAATTTTCCCAGTCATCAAATGCATATTAATGTAAACATCGAGTTTATGGATCCATATCCATAGCTCATTTTTTTATAATCCATACAATTTGGGGATGTCAATTTTTGGCATGAGTCCAAGCTTCAACTATAGGCTGTTATTTTCTTCCTTGGATCCCATGTCCATCATCTCTTCTCATATCACAATATGCATTCAAGTCATGATTTGATCTCAAGTCATCGTCATAGCACTCCACAACCTTCTAAGTAGTCTTCATTAAAGTATATTTCCTCACATATTGGACTCATTTGTCTAGGGAGAAAAATCGTCATTACTCAATCAGAGGCTCCTTTCAAGGCCTAGTCCGATGGATATGCATGTTTGAGCCCTACATGATGAGTGATGTGATGCAGGTTGGATACTAACAATGCCGTTTTTTAGTTGCTGCAGAGTCTATGCCATTTCTCTAACTTCCCCACTCATATTGTTTACATTTTCAACCAAATGTTGGAAGCTTTCTTCCATTCCCTATTTGAACTTGCTTTTATGTTGTTCTTCCTTGGGCTCTATTCTAGATATGTAGTTATAACTTCACAGGCTGTCAAAGTCAACGCTCAACCACTAGAATAATGCACAAGATCACAACCATATCTTAACACCAAAGTTACTTCTTGGTCATTACTCCTAGCATGTAAATCAATACAATTAGTCCCTTAAAATAAAATTTTACTGGTCTAAGTGCTTAGCCAATGTTTAATATGTAGTTTTCCAATCTAAGAGGCTAAAACATAATTGAAGGCTGGTTCACAATTCCCCAAAATTTCTCACTGACTTGCTTTTGGGTTAAAAGTGGTCTGGATGGTATTTAAAATTGAGGCCAACGGAAAGAAAAGAAGTTGAGAGTTGCATCCACTACCCTTTTGATGATCGCCATTTGTTCCATTTAATCACCAGCTAACTTTGAACACAGGGCTATAAGCATAATGCATAAGGATCGAATGATTTGGTCTCACTCCATGTTATTGAAAGTCATCTAGTGCACAGTGTCACATGTGAAAGATTATTAATATACCAGTTCATAGAATTATGTACAATGGAAGAAGGTATTCGTGTGAATTTTCTTTATAATTAAGCACGCCCTTAAGGCATGGATCATTATACCGCATTACTGGTTCTAATATAGTTAATATTACATACCATTACAACTAGAGTTCTATCAATGCCGATTATATAAGTAATTTTGAGTTGAGGCTTATGGTTAGGTGGTTGTGTTAGCAAGTTGCTTTCCTCCAATATTAATAACAACACTTAGCAGTTCATTTGCCTGCTTTGTCGATCCCCATTGCCTTAGAGTGATTGTAATTTTTCCCTTGCTAACTACAAGCTGTTTGACTTACCCCGAAGCATATTCCTCCTAGTTTTTATCCCATGATTCTCCTGTGTCCTCTCTCTATGTTTCAATTGAGCTGGAATTGATGTCTGCTGACAAGAAAGTCATCAATTTAATGTCAGGTCTCATGTTCAAAACTCCCCTTCTTTAAATTCTGCCGGACAGCAATCGCCTAGAGGGATGATAAAACTTATACATTAGGCAACAAAATGCATAATATGAAGACATGCTAGCTTGTAAATCTGTCAATGAGGCAACAAAATGCAGAATATGAAGACATGCTAGCTTGTAAATCTGTCCTCACTACATGTTTTTTCACAATTCTCAATCCAAGATATAGAAGAATAGAACTCCTCTAACTAAGCATTTGAAGATCATCACCATTAGGGCCCAAAAATTTCCATATAACATCTCTGAGAAAGTTAACCAATCATTAATTTGTAAATTTATCTAAGCAATAAATTATATGTACTGAAATTAGTTGGAATGTTATTAACTTACTTACAATGCAGCCCAATCATGAACAAGACAAGATAGGCACAAAGTAAAGCAAAAGCTTGGAAACAGTTGTGAATTGCAATGTGCATAGAAATTTTAAAATCTCTTTCCTAATGTTTTCAGGTCGTTCAGAATTTTACAATGTTTGTGAACCCATTAACCAGATATTATTTTCAATGTACCGACCAATTACAATATCATTTTTAGTGTTAAACATGCAAACCATTGTGCATGCAAAAAACATGTCCAACTCTTGTTTGGAGCAAGGAACAGCAAACTGCCTTAGGCAGGAAAATTCAAAATATTGAAAATGGAAGAAAGAAATAATGTTCCCGAAAATATACAACTCTAATATAGAACAAATTCTAGTCAATTGTGTGCCACCAGATATGAATACAGAGCAAATAATGTATGAATTTTTATGGACCTTCACATTCTTGATCATTTGGCGGAGCTTCTTTAGATAGTAACATTGCTCCAGGAGCTACAAAAGATTGTTCAGAATCCAGTCAAGTATTTACATCCCCATCAGTGACCTTCTCTGAGGCTTGATCTACTTTAGAACCATCTTCATGCAGAAAAGTGTTTAATTGTTCCAGTTCTAATGCTTCTGTTCTGATAGATGCGTGCAGTTCCCCATCTGTGTTTGCTGATCCTATGGAAAGAAATAGACTCTCATGATGATATGATTCTGTATCCAGGGGAAGACCATCTTCATCAATGGTTTTCAGTTCCTGGTAAAAATTATTTATTTGTGATCCTTCACTGGCTTCATCTGCCACAGACAAATTACCCAATGAGATAACTTGTTGATTGTTCTGCTCTTTGGAGACAACTGGATTTATCCCCCTTGACTGTGCATCACCTTTAAATGCACCACATGTCTTAGGTGACAGTGAACGCTCTACTGCTTTTGAAAGTGAAACATGTTTCAGAACGAGCTCCTTGTAAGCACTAAGCAACGATTCAACATCGCCCACTCTCAAGTCTCCAGCACTCGCATACAAGAATGGATATTCTCTTTTGAGTTTACCTGTGCGGTCTGCATGCAAAACTTGAACAGCTCCTTTGTTTTCTAGTTTTGATACAGTCAATTCACTTTCTTCCAAATTGTCTTTTACATTTCCTTTCTTGCTTTTATCTGTATTTCCCAAAAATGCATTTCCTTTTGCGAATGTTCTACAAGCTTGATTTTCCCGCACTGCTGATAGAGCCTCTTCAGTTTTATCTTTTTTCTGTAGTTTAGGGACTCGTGCCTTTGGAAAGGTACATTCTGACGATAAATGCCATGCTTCTAGGGTAGAATGACCAGTACAACCATTCACAGCCAAGCGCGCTCCTCTCATGTTCCTTTCAAATTCACCTTCATCCATCGAAAGGGATTTGGCATCTATGTTACTGACGAAGGATTCTACTGATACCAAATTAGTAAAGAAGTATGCTGCTTCAGAGACTAGCCGAGACTGTCGCCTGTACCGCTGGATGTACAAAAGATTTGAATGCAACTGAGGAGGATTCGCCTGTAAAAAAGAAAAGTTAGTCTTGCAAATTGATTGTCACTGAACAATACTGACTATAGTCCATATGACATGCTGGTTATATGAACTCTAAATGGCTCCCATGATCTACAAATTTTTTTTATGAGAATAAAACCTGTTACACAATTTACAAAATATAAAAAGGAAGAAGAAGAAGAAAGAAAAATGATTCACCTATTGCAAAAAGGGACCTTGTTCTGAAGTACTTCTACATCACGATAGATGATTCTAGGAATATGTTTTAATATTTTATTATACATCACATTCTCAGATAACTGCTGATATTTCGAATATATCCAATCTCTCCCTACAATCTCATTGTTCCATTCTGCCCTCTCACTGTTATCTTCCCAAGCAGCACAGTTTACCTTTTGTGTTCACTGTTGACAGCCCATTCTTAGCCCCCATCAAGAAAGCCAATGCCTCCTCTCCACACCCTCCACCGTCTTTGAAGCAGCTAATGTTAATAACTTCCCATGCTCCTCTAAGGATGAATTTTTGAAATATCTCCATCAGCATTCTTAGAAATCTGTGATCAAGCCATCTTTCCCAGACAGAAAAGGGAAAATAACTGTTACCTAAATATGGACAATACACTGGAAGATTGAACAACACTTGTTGTTCCTCAAAGAGCGAGGCCTAATCTGCAGGTTAATGGGATCATAACCGGTTTTTAAAACTCTTTAATCATGGGTATAGGACAACTGGAAACCTTCAGGGTGAGTTCACATCCTCATTACAAAAGAAAGATACTTTGTGGCAATGTTTTTATAGGAAATGGAAAAGGAAACATATCCCAAGGAAGGCCTTGGTTTCTCAACAAAGATGGTCTCTTCATGAAGACACATTCTCCATCTTTCAACCAGATGGATGATCTTCCCATTAGCGTCCGAGTTTGGGTAAAGCCTAAGTATGTTGCCTAGCAAGTTCTAACTATGATGAAATTTACAGGGGATAAAACTGGAGAATTTATAGCAACTTCAAAGATCATATTTCGTCTGCCCATTTTGAAATATGCCTGTACCTGTGTGAATCTACATCTGGAACAGTTGCCAAATCAGATTCTACTTTAACTCAGAGACATAGAATGATTCAGAAGAGTGCATGGAAAATCCAAAGGAAGTGGGAACAAAAAATGGATTATGAGAACACTTTGCATATGTCTGCCCCACACTTCAATGGGCTGGTAAGCCAAACAGAAAAGAAGCCACAGCCCCAGCCTCAATTCCTGCCCAATCCAAGGATTTGCAAATGAGATCCAAGTCAAACCAAGCAGAAGGGAACCACACAGCAGTGTGCATCCAAGCACATTCAAATTCCGGAGAGAAACCACACCCATCCAGCAAACATCCAATGATCCAAGGGATCGGCCAGCAAGACTTACACAAGCAAACTCGGGAAAGAAAGAAATCAACAGGTAAGCCTATCCATATCTAATCAATTCAAATTCCTTGATTCAGAAGAGTGCATGGAAAATCCAAAGGAAGTGGAACAAGTATCCTTACATACATCCCATTCCTAACAGCATGCAAACCAGTTCCCTGCAGGGGGTAGGGTATGTACGCCTCGTTTGTAGCAAAGTTAGTTGGCTCCTGCATGTGAGTACGAGGTAGTCCCATATTACTATAAGCCGTTTGTAGACCCAAAAACAGGCCGCCCCACGGCATCGTGGACTGTAAAAACCTATTGTTATTATTATTATTATTAAAAGTTAATTCGAATCTAATTTATGATTGCTAGGTTGATGCTCAAAGTAACATAGCTGCTACACTGTCCAACTCCACATTATAAGGTCATCTGACCTATTTATCTTCAGATTACTCAGCGCTTTCTCCTCAGATGGTCATCTTTCATATATGAACATTATGTGGTCCCAGCATGATGGTGAAAAGACGGGCTCTACCGGGTACTCCCCGAGCCTGCCATTTGCAGAGTAAACACAACAGCATAAAGCCTGGAATATATTATCATAAGCATGCATCTACAATGTCAAACCTCTATGGAGAATTACAGATTGACAGAGTTTACAGGGGTGACTTTCAAAGTCTTGGATGCTTACTCTCGGCTCTCCAAAGCCCTTTCCCTCCTCCCAATGTCCTCCCAAAAGTGGCCCAAAATCCTTCAACTACCCAAAAGTCCCTGTATTCCGGCACTAGGAAGATATTTTTAGGTCTCTTTTCCCGCTTAATAAGAAATTTGAATTTCCTTCTAGAATCCTCTCAGTGATCCCGCTCAAGCTCAAAGTTGAACTGTTGTGTATTAATGGCGGCCAACTATCCCTGGTTTGGTAGTTGTGATATCCTACCTAGAACTCCACGTCACTGCTGAGTTGGCATCCATTGTATACCAACCACCCTGTAGTTTTTTTCCTCAAGAATTCCTCCGTGCACACTCTATTTTCCTTGTTGAAAGTTATGTGCTTCATCCAATGTTTGAAAACCTTGGGTTGAGATTCTTTGTGTGCCGCTGTGTAACTTTGTCGCATCCTTCCTTCAAAACTTTTTGTGCACTGTCATGCACTATTCATTCGTGCCCTGACTACTTAGCTAACCTTTTCCATTCCCTGCACACGCTACACCTTTTTCAGATTTCTCAAACTTCAAACATTAATCTCATTCTCTGATTGTCCCATGGCGCTCTTGCATACAAGAGACTTAGCAGATTGGGTAAAACAAAAATGAGCTCTGATCTCACGTATGTCGGGCTCTATTTCAGACCATGGCCTAGCTGACCAAGCTCCTTGTATGAGATTGTCAGCAAGGGAACATCAGGTCCAAAGCGGGGATTTTTTATGGAATTCATTTAAATATTCACCAATTAAGTCGCAATCTTCTATTTGTGGGGGAATTTTGACAGCGCCTTACCACTTCACGCAAATTGAATATTCCTTGTATTAGTCTTTCAGTTAAGCATACATTCATCTGGTAATTTAAACAAAGTTCTTTAGAGGAACCCTTGAGTCTAGATATGGCCTAATTTTAAAATCAATTTTTTTGGTCTTCCTTTTCGATATTTGAGGCAATTCCGGTCTAAAACTTAAATCCTGCTGAAGAAAGGAAAGGTGGAATGGTGGCATTTAGAGCCTTCCAAGCACCAGCTGATCTGTCCACAAAAAATTATTTGCTCTCACCAACGTCTCCTTCGTGGAACTCATACAAGTTTGCCACATTAAATATTGGGGATATTTATCATGGTGTAACCATAGGAAGGTCAGATCATGTATGCCTGAGTTGGCCTAATGGTGAAGAACATGTGCTCTTGAAATAGAGGTCACAAGTTCAAATCCTGCAGGGGGTAGGGTATGTACGCCTCGTTTGTAGCAAAGTTAGTTGGCTCCTGCATGTGAGTACGAGGTAGTCCCATATACTATAAGCCGTTTGTAGACCCAAAAACAGGCCGCCCCACGGCATCGTGGACTGTAAAAACCTATTGTTATTATTATTATTAAAAGTTAATTCGAATCTAATTTATGATTGCTAGGTTGATGCTCAAAGTAACATAGCTGCTACACTGTCCAACTCCACATTATAAGGTCACTGACCTATTTATCTTCAGATTACTCAGGCTTTCAATTTCAGATGGTCATCTTTCATATATGAAAATATGTGGTCCCAGCATGATGGTGAAAAGACGGGCTCTACCGGGTACTCCCCGAGCCTGCCATTTGCAGAGTAAACACAACAGAATAATTTACTTATAAAGCCTGGAATATATTATCATAAGCCTTACAGCATCTACAATGTCAAACCCTCTATGGAGAATTACAGATTGACAGAGTTACAGGGGTGACGGTTTCAAAGTCTTGGATGCTTACTCTCGGCTCTCCAAAGCCCTTTCCCTCCTCCCAATGTCCTCCCAAAAGTGGCCCAAAATCCTTCAAAAGTCTACCCAAAAGTGCCCTGTATTCCGGCACTAGGAAGATATTTTTAGGTCTCTTTTCCCGCTTAATAAGAAATTTGAATTTCCTTCTAGCGTTCCTTGTAACCTTGATTGTGATATCTTTTCTCTAATTTCTCACGTAGTTTTTTTATCACTTCCTCATGTTGAAGTTCGCGCATATATTTGACATACTCCTATTCATTCGTGCCCTGATACTTAGCTTCTGAGCTCCGGTTGTTTATTACCTTGCATAACTCTAGACCATGAGTTGACCAAGCTCCCTCTCATCTTCTTTTGACTGGTCCCATAAACAATTTGAAAGGGGGTCCTTCCCACCAACGTGTGCTCATACTATTAAATATTGGGGATATATCTAATCCTTCCGGAAACTCGTATGCATTCGTTATAGGCCCAAATCCCACTTTGGGAAACCTTTGCCAACATCATGTCCCATTGACCTTGGCTTGTCTCCTACCAAGTTGCAGCAATAAATTGCCTAAACTTCTTGTCACTACTTATGTGTACCCATCATTCTATGGATGGTATGTTGAGCTATAAGTTAACCTTGTTCCCAATTTCTTCCACAAGGTCCTCCAAAAATGACCTAGGAACTTGGTATCCCTATCAGACACTATGCTCACTGGCAATCCATGTAGTCACACCACTTCTTTGAAAAATAGGTGTGTGATTCTCGTCGCATCACTCGTCTTCTTGCATGCAATGAAATGTGCCATTTTTGAAATCTATTGACTACCATGAATATGGAGTCATTTCCTTTGTATGTGGCCTTGGTAATCCAAGCACAAAATCCATGCTAATGTCTTCCCATGGCCTCTTGGGTATGGGTAAAGGATGATATAACCCTGTATGTTTTGTTTACAACCCTTGGCCAACTGAAAACCTTACATCATTGCACATACTTGCACACATCTATTCCCATCTTTGGCCAATAGTATTTCTCCTTCAACTATGCAAAAGTCTTTGTCACCTCCAAAGTGACCTCCTAAACCTCTACTATGCATTTCTCCTTGACTAAGTTTTCACGCATTGATCCTTGTGGTATACACAATTGCACCCTCGAAATAACATTCCTTCCTAATAAAATAATCTAACCAAGGCGTCCTATCCACGCATGCATTGGTTCTTTTCATGCCTCCCATGCTTCCTTGAAATCCTTGTCTTGCACATATAACTCCTTCATGCTCTCAAATCCCATGACTTCATTGTGCATTTATGTCAACACTAGCACTCTCTGACTCAAGTGCTTCTACAACCCTGTTTGGTTTTCCACTTCTGTGTCTCAACACAAATGAATAATTTTTTAGGAATTCCACCCACTTCATGTGCCTTTGATTCAATTTTGGCTTGACTATTGATAAATTACATTTCCTGATGATCAGTATACAAAACAAACTCATTCAGAAACAAGTAATGCCTCCACTTTTTATCAGCCTATATCATTGCATAAAACATCCTGATCATAGGTTGAATATATCTTCCTCGCATCATTTAACTTTTCACTGAAATAGGCTATGGGTCTCCCTTCTTGGCTTAGTATTGTGCCAATTGTTGTTCCACTCATGTCACAATCCACTTGGAATACCTTCTCAAAACTTGGCAATGCTAACAATGGTTGTGTTGTAATCTTCTGCTTCAATTCTTGGAAGTTGCACTCTACCTCTTTTATCCACACAAACTCCTTGTGATCTCCCTTCATCATCTCCATGATTGATGTGTGCATATGCCACTAAAGTTTCTTATAAATTTCCTATAGAAACTTGCTAAACCATGAAAGCTTCATGCCTTCTGTTACATTTCTTGGCGACGACCACTCAATTATTGCACACACCCCTTTTCTAGGTCCATTCCTAATCCTTCTTGGGATATCACAAAGCTAAGTAAACTAACTCCTCGCACATAAAGTTGCACTTCTTTATGTTTACCAAAACTTTATCTTCTTGCAAGTGCACTCATTACCTTGTGCATGTGTTCAAGATGCTCCTCCTTTGTCCTACTAAACACCAGTATATCATCTAGATATACAATTACAAAATTTCCAAGAAATGACTTCAACACTTCATTCATCTGTCTCATGAAGGTACTCGGGGCATTGGTTAACCCAAATGTCATAACCAACCACTCATACAGGCCCTCCTTTGTTTTGAATGTGGTATTCCACTCATCTCCTTACCTGATGTGGATTTGGTGATAACCACTCTTTAAGTCAATCTTCGAAAAATATCGTGTGCCACTAAGGCAATCCATTAGATCATCTATCATGGGTAATGGAAATCTATATTTAATGGTAATCTTTTTATAGCTTTGGATATCAACACACATGCCATTCTCCTCCTTTCTTAGGTGCCAACATTACAGGTACTGCACATGGACTCAAACTTTCACACACTAATCCTTTATCAAGCAACTCTTGTACTTGTTTGCACACCTCTTAATTCTCTTTTGGGGTCATTCTATATGGAGCCTTGTTTGGAAAACTATCTCTATGACATCAAGTCTATTTGATGACTGATAATGTGACACTGGTGGCAATCCTTGTGGTAATTCCTCCATTACAATATCCATAAATTCATTTAATACCTTGCATGCACTTTTGCGGGTACTTCTTCCTTCTTTGTGCAATCTCCATGCACTTCCTTTGGTACAGTGCGTAACACACCTTCTCTTCCTCAACTCCTCATAATAAGTATTTACCTGATACAAGAAAAACCCTCACACAAACTCCATTGCACACTTCTCCTTTTTCCTCATCTTTTAGCACTAACAAGCTAAAATTTTACCCATCTTTCTCAATGTGAATGATATTTGTGCACCCATCATGGAAACCTTTCTATCATACTGCCAAGGTTGTCCCAATAGTAGATGACAAACATCCATTGGCATCACATCACACAACACTTCGTCATAATAATTCCCAATGTGGAATTTCACAAGGCTTTGCTCATTTACAAGGACATGGTGTCCCTTTTGTAGCCATGACACTTTATAAGGATTGGGATGTGCAATCCTCTTCATTCTTAGCTTTTCTACCATTTCACAAGAAACCAAATTGATCATGCTCTCACTATCAACAATCACCTTACAACATTTTCCTCGGACTTACAAATAGTCCTGAAACAAATTCTCTCTACACAGGTTCATCTTCCCTTTGCACTGTCTTGAGCAATACCTTTTTTATCATCAGGGCTTCTCCACGCTATGGTATCTCAGAATGTTCCGCAGATCCTACTGACTCTACTTCACCATACACTACATGTGTGCCTGCTTCTATGCATCTACTCGAGACTTCACTTTGTGCATTTTAGGGCACTCAAATGCACGATGTCCAATAATTCCACACTTGAAACATGTTCCCAGAGAATCCTCTTCCCCATCCTCGACTAAATCTCTCGCATTTCCTCTTGAATAGTACGACATTCCATCATCCCATACACAGTATTTTGTGATGGCGTATTTTGCACTATTGTGCTCATCTTCTTGCGGTCTATTATATCCTCGTCACTTCCTCCTTATGCCTCGCACATTGCGGACTTCCTCGTTTGGCTACATTTTGACTCTTGTGCACCAACTTTTCCTCCACCTTCAAAGCTAACTGATAAGCATTCCTCCACTTTGAATTTGCAAAAGACTCAACTCCTCCTGAATTCCAAACCTCAAGCCATTAATATCAATGTGACCTTCTCCTGGTCGACTTCTACATTTCTAGATCTTATCATGATCCGATGAAACTCCTCGGTGTAATTTTTAATCGACACTCCTTCTCAAATTTTGCAACTTCTTAAATAAGCTCATTTGGTAATCGGATGGTAAAACTTACTCCTCATTTTGACAAACATGCGATCCCAATGCACTATCTTGTCCTTACCTCTTCTTCGTTGTTCATTTTACACATCTTTCCACCACAACGCTGCATGTTCCTTCAACTTGGTTTGCGCCACTCTGATGCGGTGTAGATCAACTATTTCTTAAACTCAAAGTATTCCTCCATACTTGTCAACCAATCCACAAATTTTTTCGGATCCAATCTCCCAGAAAATGATGGGACATCCATCCTTGGTCCACGGCCCATTTTTGAAATTGCTTGAAGCAATTGCGCTTCTCTTGCGCCTATGGCTTCAACCTCTTCTTGTACATCTTCAACAACTTCTATGTTGCGTGTGTCTCTTCTTACCTACTTCTCCTTCATCACTCACTTTGTGCATTTGGTGCCTGAAATCCTCTTCGCCTATCTTCTTCAACGAATTCAAGTCTTGTCCTCACACCCCTTAATTTGTCATCACTTGCTCTAGTGCTTCCATGATAGCTACATTGGCCTGTTGGTTGCACCCATATTGGTGGCTCTTCTTGGTGACATCTTCTCTCTTCTCAACTAGTTGCCTCACGATTGACATTCTACCAATCCACCCCTTTGCAAGAAAGTAGCACATTCTGATATCACTTGATGGCACAAACATGGGCTCTATTAGGTACTCCCCGATCTCTTCATTTTTAAAGTAAACACAATGAAATAATTTACTTACAAATTTTATAATATATTATCACAAGCCTTACGGCATCTACAATGTCAAACCCTCTATGGATAAATACAGATTGACAGAGTTACAGGGGTGATGGTTTCAAAGTCTTGGATGCTTACTCTACATCCATTTTCTCCTCCCAATGTCCTCCCAAAAGTCTTCGGAAGTCTACACCAAAAGTCCTCATATTTTGCACTGGGAAGATATTTATAGGTCTCTTTTCCTGCTCAATAAGAAATTTGAATTTCCTTCTAGAATGCTCTCATGATCTCACCTCAATCTCAAATTTGAATTGGTTTGCATTAATGGCAAATAACTACCCTTGGTTTGGTAGTTGAGAGATCCTACCTAGAACTCCACGTCACTACTGAGTTTGGCATCCATCATATACCAACCACCCTGTTGTTTTCTGTCCTCAAGTAATTCCTCTGCGCATGTGCACTCAATTTTCCTTGTTGAAAGTTCTGTGCACTCCTTGTTTCACCCTGATGTTTCAAAACCTTGGG
This sequence comes from Taxus chinensis, assembly GCA_019776745.2. Classification (NCBI taxonomy): domain Eukaryota; kingdom Viridiplantae; phylum Streptophyta; class Pinopsida; order Cupressales; family Taxaceae; genus Taxus; species Taxus chinensis. The sequence continues at coordinate 624,126,419 of CM034154.1, read as the reverse complement.
TTAACATCTTCACGCGCTTGCTGTCGTAACTTTGTGTCACATTCCTTCTTCAAAACTTTTGTGCGCATTGTCGTGCACTATTCTTTCGCTGTGTCATAGCTACTTAGCTAACCTATTCCATTCCCTGCGTGCACTACCCTTGTCTAGCCAAAACTTCAAAATTTGTGTAGTTCGTCTGATTGTCCAGTGCAATGCTCCTGCATCACAACACCCATAGCATCAACCAGAAAATAAGGGATGGTTGCTGCTTTGAATCTGAAAAGATGGCCAACAACAGAAATGGATAATAATGGGCAGCAGTTTATTCACTCTTCTTGACCCTGCAGCACAAGGAAGAATCCCACTGCCATCAGATAGCATGAGCATGTACCAAGATTCAAGAGGACTCCAACCACAAACTTTCCAATGGACTGTTCTCAGAAGGAGGCATATTAACTCATTCTCTATCTCCATCTCTATGATGGCCAGATGACCGATAGAAGACAGGATGTGGTGGCAAAGCTTCAAATTTATTATTTTTTAGCAGCTCTACAATGAACCTAATTTTGGTCAGTTCGTTGATCAGGTTCAGGTCCTTTCACAAATTGCTTTGGCCATCACCACAGACCACAGTGCTTTCTGTAATAACCACATCACTGAAGAGGAGAAAAAATATGCTGGTTTTTCTTTCATGTGGGACAAAGCTCTGGGTCCAGAGAGTTTTGCTGCTCAGTGTTACCTGGAGTTACAGGACATCATTAAAAACAAATGGAGATAGTTGATGAGTCCAGCATCATAAAATGGATTGCCAGCCATATCACTACTTTTATGGAGAGAGTCAAACAGTGTGCATGGGTTTGCTGTAACTCATGGTTAGTGTTAAGTAGAATCTCTTTCGCAATATTTATTCATCATTCTGTGTGAAGGACTAAATAGGATGTTGGTTGTGGACAAGATTCTCACCCTTCTTCATGGCCTTTCAGCCCAGCCCTTTAGGAGCCCACTAACACTCCACAAATTTTTAAAACTGCTGATTATACTCTGTTGGTATTCCTAATTGATTCTCAAAGCACATCATGGACTTACCCAATATTACTAAGGTCTTACAAAGAGTCTCAACTCTTGAATCAACAGGTCAATTCTGACAAGTTTTTGATCTTCCACACCTACGGAACAATTGGTAAACACGAAATCATCTGAATTTGGACTTGGTACGCTACCTTCTGTCTTGGTATCTTGGTTTTCCTCTGCAAACATTTCCCACCTCATCACTTACTAGAGAACTTCGATTGATAAGGTTCTTTCTAAACTCCAATTCTAGCCCAATAGATGGCTTACACTGGTACGTAGTATCCAACTCATTCAGGCAGTTTACCAGGCTATGCAGTCTCTTGAATGACCATGTTGCCACAATCTTGACAAGCAGCATCCAATGCCATTATCTATTGCAGGGCTTGGAGTAAAAATTCAAATTCCCTCTTGTTTCATGGAGTGTGGCCACTACAAAAAAAGGTCTCAACATAAAAAGCATACACCTATTCAACAAAGCTCCTGGATTGAGGTTGGCCTACCACCTACATCAGGAGCCAATGCAACCAAAGGACCAGAATTTAAGATACAAATATATGGCAAACCTTGGAAAGAAAAACATCTTCTCTTGTACATGGGCCACCACTTACTAGTAATATGGAAATATCTATGATGAAAAATCAATGAAGATCGTTCAACCAGTTTTTGTTAGGATACTTGGAACAATTTCTAAAAATTGAGCTCCATTCCCATTTTCAAGCTTCTAATGGATGCAATATGCGCCATTCAACTCTCTATTGTCAGCGACTACTTTTCTCCTGATCTATCTCTTTTGCAGGCCTATTTGGGAGTCCCAAATTATTCTGAGTTTCCGAAGCCACTATATTATTGAAACATGATTGTTAGACAAGCTTTGTCTCCAGCAAATCCTGAGGGAACAAGAAGATCTGCTATATTGGGGCAAGGATTTAAGAGGAAAAAATTACGGCACATGCAGCATATCAAGCTTTGATACCCAATCAAGGGCATGACCATGTTTCATGAAGAAAGCTTTGGAATCTAAAGACTTGGCCCAAAATTTAAATATTTCATGGGACTTGTGTTGCAAAGGAAAATCCTCAAGGACAAAGTTCTCCACAAGAAAGGATGGCATATCTCAACTCCCATCTGGTGTTAGATCAAATACAACTTTGGATTATCCTTTGCATGCACCATAACTATGATGCATATCTATGTTGCCAGGATACGGGTGCGGGTACGGGTTCAATACGCGGATATGTTGATTTATAAAACCCTTGGGTACGATACGTCTTGGATATGTCCATACATATATATTAAAAAAATTATATACATATATCTATATATATTATAAAAAATTTATACATATACTCATTTTTTAGTCCATAAGAAATACAAAACTTGAAATATATAGTATGATCAATGTTCAAAACATTCAATATACTTAAGATTTTACATTTTCTATGATATATGAATATTGTATTCCTTTGTGTTTCATCCATTTCCTTTGAGATTAATTTTTGTGTTGTGATGGTGGCCATCAAAGATGTACATAGGGAGCTCCTAAAGGACCTATTTAATGAGATTGACTCTAACCTGCCAATGATAACTAAAAAGATCAGTCCAATGGTTAGTTCTGGCATTCATATTATCCAAAATAACCTTCTAATCCTCCTTAAGGATGCGGGAAGGAGTCAATGTTGTGCCTTGGTAGTTTCTGGGAAAGGATGCTTTTTGAAACTTTAAGCTATGCAATTTATGGTTCCAATTTTTTCTATTAGCATTGAAGATCACTTGAGATTTGATCTCATAAATAACTTGTATGGAGGCTCACATATATGTCCAAATTTCTATGAATAGCTTCTTTCCTTGGCCAATTGCGATGATCCCAAATAATTACCTCAAACATTCATGATATCCTTTGAATATTTTCTCTTCAATAAATTATAGGTATTTTAAACAATCTTCAGGTTTCCTTGTGGTTGCCATGCCCTCCTACTCTAGTCCTCAATAAAACTGAAGTTTGTGAGTTTAAATAAAAAATTAGAGCCCCCCCACTGCCCAATCCTGTGGGTACGTCAAAACATACCCGAGACGTATCAGTACCGTAGCCGGGACGTATCCGTACCGGGTATGTATCCAGGCGGCTACGGGAGGGTGGGGGACAAACCCTGGCAACAGAGATGCATATGTTCAAATCTTTAGATGTTCATATGTTCCACTCACTTTCAAAACCTCTTTACAAACATATACTCATATATCCTATAATTTTTGCATTTCCTAATTTTCGATGCAGGGCTTGATCAAAAACCTTTCAAGCAGATACCCATCTTTCATACCTAATGTAAATAATGAATAGAAGACATAAAAGGAAGCCATAATGCAAAAAAAAAAACAAACGTCCTAAAATCAAGCAAGCCATGAGTTTTTACACGAAGAATAATCAGTTCAACATGTTCAGTTTCACACAAAAAGATACCACAGGATTTCCAATGAGATCTTGCCTTGATGGTAACATAAATTAGTACAGGAAGAAAATCATCAGCACCAGGAGGATTGTCATTTGTTGCCATGGAGACATTGAGCAACAAGTTATTTATGACTCGACAGCAGTTGAGAATGCAAACCAACTTATCTTGAGGAGCCTTATATGTGTTAATCTTCTGCAACTCCTTCTGTGCAAGCTGCATAACATCATTAATACACAAAGTATCAGCATAACGCACTTCTGTTTAGATGTGATCGTCTGTGTGTATGCATGCAAAACAACATGTGGAGTAATAGAAAACATCAGAATTTGTGTATTCAATGAGACAATTCTGACACAATTCTCAACTTGTGTGTTTATCCTTGAATCATGAATGCAATAATAAAGGTAAGATGTTCTCAAACAAAAATCATTTTATTTTTTAACTTGTTTTTTTCACAGAGTACTCGTATGTGTCATAAGTGTTTTTGTCCAATGACACAGATCTCACAAGTGGATCCATCTTTAGGTAAATGAAGACTGAAGACTGAAGCAAAAAGAATAAAACCATACTATACAAAAATATAGGGTATAAAATTGCACACTTGGAATTGTCTACTATTAGTCATGGCAAGGAACCAGAATTGTCTACTATTAGAATGGCAAGGAACCTGATGTAAACTATGTATACTCGAGATTTGTGAGATAGTGCATTTAGATTTTCTATATTTTCCCACTTCCATTCCAAAGTAAAAAAGAAAGAAAGGAAAATAAATAAAAAATTGCCTCAAAGCCAGCCTTTCTGAGACAAGGCTATACATAAATTATGCAGGATCGATATAATTTTTTTTTGCTATATTGAGGAAAGCAAGCGTCAAACTTGGGCATAAACAGGGATATAATTTACGTCAAAGTCAAGAATCAACGAGATTGTTACATGCTTGTTGGAGTCATAGTAGCCATGTTCATTAAATTACAAAATACGAGATTTAAAAAATGTGAAATACATTTGAGCAAAACAATCAGTAGAAAGGAGAAAAAAGTACATAAAATCCTTTCCAAGAAAATATTCCAAGGCATGTAGAGCTTTCCTTCATATAGAAATTTTCAATATAGGGTGAAAAAGTGGGTCCAGGCTCCTTCATATAGAAATTTTTAGTTTAGGGTGAAAGAGTGGGTCGAACATTGACCAAGTCTATGAAAAAAATGAAGTTTTAATATGTATGGACAAGAACAAAAAAACATGGTTAATAGAAAAATGTTTCCAGAGAACCTGTGAGAAATTTTTAACGTCAATATTTTAAAGCATGTTGATCTTTCCTTTATATAGAAATGTTCAATTTAGAATCAATTAAGTTACCAATAGGAAAAGAGTGGGTCCAACATTGACCCGCTCTATTGCAAAAAAAAAAGGTTTTAAAATGTATGGACAAGAACACAAGAAAACTTGGTTAATACTAATAGAAAGAATATTTCCAGAGAACTTGTGAAATAAACTTTTAAAATTGAAGCTCAGATCACACCACTTGATCCATCATCATGTGGAAACAGGTTTATGGTAGAAATGCAGCACCACTCGTAGCTTTATTGAAGAAAGACTCTTTTCATTGGAATGAGGAAGCAACTCAGTCATTTGAGACACTGAAGAAGGCCATATGTACCACTCCAGTTGTGGCTACCCCAAATGTTTCCAAAACCTTCATTCTCAAATGTGATGCTTCAGGATGTGGCATAAGTGTAGTACTCATGCAAGAGGGTCACCCCATTGCATCTAAGAGTCATCAACTCAAAGGTAAGAACCTATCGAAACCAACTTATGAAAAGGAAATGATGGCTATTCTTCATGCAGTCAAACAATGGAGACCATATCTCATGGGTCGTCACTTCAAGGTGAAGACAAATCATGACAATTTGAAATACTTTTTGGAGCAACGACTATCATCTGAAGAACAACATAAATGGGTCATAATGATGTTGGGATTTGAATTTGAGATCATTTACTAGAAAGGAAAAGAAAATGTGGTAGTTGATGCAATGTCCAAGAGAAATGAGTCCACATAAGCATTGTTATATGACATGTTCATATCATAGGCGAATTGGGTAGATCAAGCAAGATCAAAATGGCAAAATGACACAGAGAGCCAAACTCTCATTCAGAACCTACAATAGAATCCGAGGATTTAAAAAAAAAATTGTATGGAAGGGGGATGCATTTTGGTACAAGGATCGATCATACTTATGCAAGAACTCTACCCTTGAAAGTCAGGTTCTCTAGAAGCTCCATGCTTCTCCAATGGGTGGTCATTTAGGGTTCCCGAAAACTTATCACATAATTAAGCATGATTTCTTCTAGGAAGGGTTGAAAGGGGTAAATGCTTGGTGTGTCAGTGTAACAAGGGAGAAACTATTAAGACGTCGGGTCTTTTGCAACCTCTATCTATTTCTAGTGAGTAGCGGGCAAAGGTTTCCATGGATTTCCTCACAAGATTGCTGAAATCTGAAGGGAAAAGTGTGAGTATGGTGGTTGTGGATAGACCCACCAAATATGCTCATTTTTGTGCCTAGTCACATCCTTTTACAGCGAGTACAGTCACCGTGTATTTTATTGATATAGTTCAGAAGCTACATGATACAACCAAGATTATAGTATAAGTGATGTGACCCTATATTTACTAGCAATTTTTGGACTGATTTATTCTCATGTTTGGGTACTCAATTGGCTTGTAATTCATTATAGAATCCCCAATTTGATGGAACAGATTACGGTAATAAAAAATGTTTGGAGGGGTCTCTATGATGCTTTATTTCAAATAGGCAGGAGAGATGGATTTATTGGTTACCACTTGCAGAATGGTCGCATCACACTTCATTTCATATCTCATACAAAATGTCTCAAATCTTGGCATTGTATGGTTACCATCCACCATCCCTCACCTGCAACTTGAGGGTCTAGCCTAAAGTGAGAACAGATGAAGAGCACACTCAACACCAATAAGAGGTGCTCTCTAGCCTTAAAGAGAATTTGGCAATGGCACAAAACTACATGAAGCAACAAGTTGATCAATACCATAGTGAGAGACGCTTTGAAGTTGGAGACTTTGTTTTTGTGCGATTGCAGTCATATAAGCAGCAATCTTTAAAACAACACAAAAAAGATAACAATTTTTCACCTAAATACTAAGGCCATTATCAAGTGTTGCAAAAAATTGGTAGTGTAGCATATAAACTAGAGCTTCCTCAAGCAGCTAAACTACAACCAGTTTTCCATGTTTCTTGCTTGAAGAAGGTCATTGAGCAAAAGTTGTCTTCTTAGTCAATGTTACCTGAGCTTGGTGAGGAGGGACGCATCATTTTGGAGCCTAAAGGAATCATATTGATAGATTAAGAAGTTGAGGACAAGGATCATCATCGAATATCTGATCGAGTGGAAGAATTTGGACATCAAAGATGCAACATGGGAAAATGAAGCATTCCAGTAGCAACATCCAGAGATTACCAACATTGGGGACAATGTTGCTTTGAAGGGGAGGGGCATGTTATGCCCTTAATATTAGGTCATATATCAGGATATGGATCCCCGACTTGTGGCTAACGTAATCTCATATCATCTCATATCACACTCATTATGCTTTCATAAGCTTAGTAGGTCAGCCTTGGTGCTTTGCATAGTATATTAGGGCATATATAAGAGTTAGTAACTAATAGATGATCACCATATTGAGCACTTGAGTATTATTATATGATTTGGAGGTTTCCCCCTTTAAGTGGTTGAGTCATTCTGCTTGCATATTGTGATCTTTTCTTTATATTTTAGTGTTCTTTAGTGTTCTATTATTGCTGATATTCATATCTATCTAAGTAAATCCCTTACACCTCCAAAGACCTTGCTTTGATCTTTGCCAAACAATGTCACAAACTCATCTCGCACACACAAAAGTTCATGCTACTCATGGACAGCCTAGAAGTGCCTACACGACAAAGCAAGGAAGTTTGTAACGCGTCAAGGTGTGCATTCATCGCCACAGTATAACAACTCCACAGGTTACTGCAACAATATGGAGACGCCTTCGCATAACCGAAAGGCTTTCCAACACATTGCAAAGTAAGACACCAAATCAATTTGTTTCCTCAATCCCTTCTTCCAAGAAATCTGGGAATATCAAAGTAATCCAAGATTGGCCAACTCCGTGCAATCTCACCAAGTTGAGGAGTTTTCTTGGACTTGCTAGCTTCTACCGCAGGTTCATCCTTGGGTTCTTGCATGTATCATGGCCTCTCAAGCAAATCATGCATGCCAAAGTAACTTTCCACTAGACCGTCGCACAACCCTCTGAGATTCAACCAGACGCACCTGACTATGCACTTGCGCAGTACTCTCACAACATAGATATCTAGTTGTGTATCACTCCAAGACATTCAATGACATAGTTCAACACTACGCCTATGAAAAAGAGTTGTATGTCATTATGTGAGCAATTAAGCACTTACACCACTACATCTTGGGTAAGGAGATGATTATCCATTCTAATCATAAGCCACTTCAATTCCTGCATACATAAGCAAGTTGGAAAACATGCACCACATGAAGTGGATGACCTACTTGCAGCAATTCCGTTTGATGATCAAGCACAAGAAGGTTAAAGACAATAAGGAAGCAAATTGCTTCAATTGCCCCCAATGCAACAACTCATCATAGTGCTTGATACACACAAACACAACTTCTTTGATCAGGTATCTCTCTACTCAACAAACAAGGACTTCACAGAACCCTACACCGCCCTTACGCAAGGATAGGTTTGCAAATTCCAAATGTCCGAAACATTTCTCTACCAACTGGGACATCTTTGTGTTCCTAAAGGCGCACCTCGCCAAAGACTCTTCTAGGAATCGCACTACACCAAGACAAAAGGACACTTCGGCTTTTCCAAAACATTGGCAATGCCACAATAACACTTATACCAGTTTCACATATGCACAAATATTGAGATCCGAATTAGATCTTACAATCCTTGTTGTATCGCCAAGCCCACAAACAGGAAAGTTGGACTTTACATGCCTTTGTTGTTTCCATCCAAGCCATGGGAATCTCTTAACATGGATTTTCTTACTAGACTACCTATGAAGAAGCATCCGAATGACACTATACTCGTTGTAGTGGATATCTTTTCAAAGATGGCAATCATGATCGCTTGTAAAAAGGGAATCAACACACAACACTCATTCTTCAACCATGTTCTTGTTCACTTTGGATTCCCAACATCCATTGTGTTTTATTGTGACATGTGCTTTGTAAGTCAGTTTTGGAAAACATTTTGGGAAAGATGGATACACAATTGGACCAATATTCAGCATTTCATCCTCAGATAGATGGACAAACGAAAGTTTTTAACTGCACATTTGTCCATTTGTTGTGCATGTACAACAATGTGTATCCACACACTTGGGGTGATAATCTACTATACATCCAACATGCCTACTACAAAGCTCTTCACAGTTTTACAGGGCATAGTCCATTCCAAACATGTTTTGGATTCCAACCAACAACACCCCTAGACATATCCAATCGCATACCATTTGGAGCAAAATCACATGTATAGGAAAAGAAAGTGGACAAGGCACATAAGTTTCTGCATCACATCCACCCTATTCACCAACAGGTTTTGTAGATACTCTCACACTAACAACAAAAGTACAAAGAGTGACATGGCTCACATCACACACCTCACGAGTTCGAGGTAGGTGATAAAGTGTGGTTGCATCTTTAGGAGGTGTGCCTCAAGGGCCCACACCAGAAGATTAAATCTCAACACTATGGTCATTACACCATTCTATATGCGACTGATGCCAACAACTTTGTTCATGATCCGCCACCATACTTGGGTACAACATGGAACTCTTGAAGCCATACTTCTCACCTTTTTTTTGAGGAAACAACAATTCAACATCCTTCTAATATGGATCCTGAACACATCCGCACAACACCGAAGGATTGCACCATTGAAGTGACAACAACAAGCACCCGCCAAGGCACACATACGTTTGTTTCAAGTGTTCAAGGCAAGGCAATACAGTGATTAGGCTAAGTAGTATAACCTTCAGCCACTTCAAATTCAGTTTCCACAACTAACCAAAGACACAATGGGGATCATTGCTCCTCAAGAAAGAGAGAATAATCTGTACACGTTCACACACTCTTTTCCTTAGGGCTTGAAACCCCCCCCAACCTTGCAGCATCTCACACCACACATTGAGACTTGTTACGAATATTCTATGGTTAGTGATCACATTTGAATTATATGTGTGATGTGTTGTAATGAAACTCATATTTATAACAATTAGGATAATATAATTATATGTTTGTACTAGTGCGAGAATATCAAGTTGAGTTGTTAATAAAACTCAATGTAGATATCCTTGGTTGGTTGGAGAGATTTGTGGAGATAGAATAATGGAGATTGAATGAGAGATATGTGGATAATATTGTGAGATAGTGAATTGACGTTGAATCCTTTATAGGAGCATATCCCACTATTTATATGTATTACTCTTGTAATGTAATTAACCTGAATGAATTGAAATTGAACTATTCTAATATTCGGTCTTTTTACTGTGCAACTCTAATTTTTTAGCAAAACTCTAACCAAATTTCACATTTCATATTAGAGCAGGAGGATCTTAATGGATCATTAATTTGATTGGAAGCATTGTGAGACATTCAAAACTCCTAGATCCAATTTCATAATTTTGTAGTCGTGCATCTACCATCGCCATGCAGTTCTATTATTTCCTGCACCATGCCAGATCTGCTAGTGTGTATAAGGAATCATCTGAAGAGTTTGAAGGCCTGCTAGAAGAGCACCTATAAAAGGAAATCGTGGATTAGTTTTTAGTGTAAAAAATTGCTTTCCAATCGCAAGCTCCTTTGACATTGACTCCACAACATTGGAGCAACCATCCACTTTGTTACCTGTGCGCAACCTGGCAGATATTCAATCCGATATCAAATCTATTGTGCCTCTAACCAAAATCCTGCTCAGTCGACTTTTAAAAAAAATCAGGTGGTGGTAATTGTTTTAGTCTAAATGTCAAATATCAATAATGTTATCTAATTGTTTGTTTAAGAGTCTTTAAGGATAGTCCGTTGTCAAAGTCTACCGTCTTTTCATGGTTTGTTTTTTAATTTCTCTTTTTTATTATATAAAGTATTAAATAAAGTCCAAGTAAAAGACAAAAAACAAAACAAACCCCTAAAGGAGTCAAGATTCGTGATCCGCATGTTGATTTTTAAATATTTCTAAAAAAGTACAGTAAAAAATAAATAAAAAGAATGTGAAAATTCGCGTATTGTTTTTATATAGTGTTTATGACTTTCGAGTTTGTTTGGTTATGTGTTTTAAGTCTTTTCTTTAATTTGAGAGTCATTTTTTTAGGAGTCCATATTAAGCCATTTTAATCGAGTTTATATTCTAATGTCTCATTATATTGTTGTAATAAAAAGTAATTAAATTTTATTTATTTTTAATTGTCTATTGTCTATAGTTTGTCCATTATCAATTTCGTATCTTCATTTTCGTGATTGTAAGAGTCATTGTAAAAGTGTCAAAATATTTTTATGTAAACAATGTTTTGCAAAATTTTCAAAAAATAAATTAATTATAAAAATGTCTCAATTTCCCTTGGATGCATTTTCAGGCATCCCCAACACCTTGGAAAATGTATTATTTCACATTGGGGGGTTACAATTTATTTTGGTGGAAACTAATAGAAAACTCCCCAGAACTATCGGAGAGCCTGAAATCTAAATTTACTAAGTAAGCAACATGTTTGATGGAGGTAGGAGGAAGGAGGTCAATCAACGACCTCTCGCCAGCCGCAAGCAACGGGGCCACACAATGGTGTTGTGGCAGTTATTTCATTTGTGTATTTGACTTTTGTTGTGTTTTGTAATAAGAATTGATCATCATTCCTGTTCAATTGTTGTAGTAAGTAAGCTCCTATGTGAGTGATATTTCTTGCATTTTTCCCTGATGTTAAAATGTTGTGGAGGAACAAAAGCACCGGCACAAGACAATTCACGGATCTTGAAAAGGTTTGTAGTAGATCAAGAAAACCACCACAAGGTGGACAATCGATGGGTTCATGTTCATGTCAAGCTTTGTGGTAAACTTGTTTAAAACCATGGAAAGAGAGATCCTTTCTTTAGATCAAGGTCACGAGTCCCATAGTTGGGCATGCTACAGGGGGTGAGCATAGTGTAGACGAGAGTGTGAATGTTTTTCCACCATGTTCGCACTAAGGGGGGAATGTTACGGATATTCTATGGTTAGTGCTCACATTTGAATTATATGAGTGATGAGTTGTAATGAAACTCATATTTGTAATGGTTAGGATAATACAATTATATGTTTGTAATAGTGTGAGAATATCAAGTTGAGTTGCTAATACAACTCAACATAGATATCCTTGGTAGGTTGGAGAGATTTGTGGAGAGCGAATAATGGAAATTCCATGAGAGATATGTGGAGAATATTGTGAAATAGGATTGATGTTGACTCCTTTATAGGAGCATATCTAACTATTTATGTGTATTACTCTTGTAATGTAATTATCACAAATGAATTGAAATTGAACTATACTAATATTTGGCGTTTTTACTGTGCAACTCTAATTTTTTAGCAAAACTCTGACCAAAATTCACAAGACTCACAATACCTTCACACTCTGACGCATTGCATTGTTCACCACTGCACAACCTCTCCTGAAATTTGTGCCGTGCACACAGCCTTACACTATAATTTGCAGCATACCGTGCATCAATTCCATCTCTCACAGCACCTCACAGCTGCATAGGACCTCCAAAACTTAACGACCATATGTCATCTTCTTGTTGCTGCGCCCCATGCCAATGGCACTATCTACATGGACAACATGTCAAAGCACTTGTCAGCATACCACGTGTTGGAAGTTCAACCACCACACCTGCAAGAAGCTCACATTGCTGGGGAAAAAGATGAACCATTCTTGTAACCACCTTCTTGCAATGATGTATGCATATATGTAAACCATTCGACCCAAAGGGTGAGATAACAACCACATACCAGATAATAGTGAATACAGGCATGCCCTAAGTATCTAGTGTCTCTCATACACATTTGTATCTCATTCCTGTCTAGGAAAATCAGTTAGGAAGTGTCTTTCCCTTCTCTAATCATGGAGTTCTCACTCTCAGTCTCACTAAACATTGTACACCATTGTACTCTACTCTATTCTTTCTTATTGAATAGAATTTGAACTATTCTACAAACCTCTTCCACATTCAAATGTGTTTTGGTTTATTGTCGTAATAAAAAAGAAAATGTGCATTTCATAACCCATAGCTTGCTGCCATGTACCGCATTGTCCCGTGCAACAGCATCCTAGGCCCCACGGTGTGGGTCAGCCTGTGTACCTACCGCCCATTAGCTTCATTGTAAGAATTTAATTCACGTGATTTTGTCTCCCGAGTAAAATGATATAAACTTTGATTCATCATCCCCAATATCCACATTCTCCACACTGTCAGTCAAATAAGCATGCTCAGTTTTCATATCTGTATTAGGATCGTACATAAAATAGCTGGAAGCTTGTAGAAGTACCATTGCAGGCGGTGTAGGGAACACAAACATATTGTTTAAGTGATTTTCCTTTGTATTCAACACTTCTTATTATTGCATGTGGTCACTGCGGTTCACTCCAACAAAAATATATGGTATGCAAAAGACAATAGCTCTATCACAAATAAAATGTTTTGGTTCAAACTGCCAGAACTTTTCTCCCTTGAATAATAGCAACCATAGTAGGAAAACTCGCCAAAAACTCGCCAAAAAACAAGCAAAACGAGTAAACCGCTGAAAGACTCGCCAAAATAGGCAAAAAAAAAACTCGCCGAGCATAGTTGGAATACTCGCCAAAACTCGCTGAGTTATAGTTGGAAAACTCACCGAGCATAGTTGGAAAACTCGCCAAAGACAACATTTCTTTCCTTTTTTGGATTTTTGGTGAAGAAAACACAAGAATAGAAAAAAAAATTGCCATTTTTGGAAAGGGTCCAGGAAGATGTAGCAACAAAAACTTGCATGTGCCATAACTTTCATTATGTGGCTCCATTTCAGGTGCCGTTTTCTCGAGCTCTACGCATTGATGGCAATATTTTCTTATTTTCATAAAATCCATTTTTGCACCTTTTTGGACCAAGCAACTTCTTGCAATCTTCTGAAAGAATCATGAGCTTTGATCGCCTATAGACAGATTAGTAATTAAAAATACTGGATAGCTTTCCAAAACCTGGTGAGTACTCGCCAAAACTCGATGAGTATTCTCCCGTGCTAGGACTAATCGTCCCACCTGCCAGCTTGGTCGCAACCTGCTTATTCAAATGTTGACTTCACATATCAACAGATGCATAGGTTTTTCTTTTTGCTATTTTAAGAGTTTTTTTTGTTCAATGATAATCACACGAAGAAGCGCAACAAATTGACTCAAAAAAGACTCAACGACTTGGTTTTTGTGCAATACAATCTCCGGCTTCGCACAAGAAAAGTTGAGGCCACATCAGAGGAGCTCATTGATTTGGATGAGATAGATCCATACAGTGAGTGGACTAGGCAAGAAGAGGAAAACCCTGCGTTCACAGCGGACGAGATTGCTTCTTTTAAGAGGGAGGCTATGGAGGGAGAAGCACTAGCAGGACTTCCGAGCAGATATTGGATTGGATGATATCTTTGGAGGTGATCTCCAACATGCAGTAGCGGAGCCACCAGCACCACCATCTAGTTCTGGGATCGAGCCAGATTCACAGCCTTCTAGGAGGAGCGTGGAGATGCAACCGAGTGTGGGGACTAGTAGAGGCACTAGACCCTCTCCCCAATATTTCTCTAGATTGGGGAAGAGGAAAATGTAATTTATTGTATATTGTAACTTGCATAGATATGAAATTTATGATGATATTTTTCAATGTCAATCATCAGAAATTCATATTACTTATCAGTCGGTTGTTGTATTCGCGTGATGATGCGATTTTGTATTGTATTTGTATTCAAATCTAATAGAAAACACTTCTCCAACATTTTATGGGCTCATTTGATACATTTTGTAGCTATGTGTTGCTTAAAATTTATGTTTTTTAAAGAAATTTGAGTATTTTTTAAGTTGCCGAGTATTCCCGAGTATTGGCCGAATATTGGCGAGTTTTTGCCGAGTTTTTTTTTTGGGGGGTCTGGCGAGTATTTGGATTTGGCGAGTTTTCCTACTATGATAGCGACCATTTCCTAGTTTTGCACTCCGTACATAATTGTGTGGATGTTACGTAGAACCGGGGTACCAAAATTATTGTGCATACTAGAAGACTACTAATTCTGTAGAGGAAGTTCTGCTATGATTGATCAAATCAAAATTTTGACAAGGAGTGCATTGTTTTCTTATTTATGAATTCAGAGCTAACCATGAGAAAAACTACAGATTAGAAATTACAAATAGAATAAAACATGGCGCACTCCGTCAATACTTCTATGAAAGAAACAACGAAACCCTGAATAGTGAAAAAAGAAGTACTCAACCCGCCACAAGCTGCATAAACCAGGAACTTCAAAATAACAACATATGTTTTTATACAAGATAATAAAATTGCAATACTATTTTCAAAAGAACACAAATCATCTGAAACCCAATTCCTTTCTTACAATTTATTAGAGACATCACATATACCAGCCAGGATGTTTCATTTTGAAAGTTCGGTAGTATATCCAACTGCTCTGGCCGGATGAACTGTTGCACCAAGCTAATTTTTTTTTGAAGTTCTTGGTCATACTTCGCATCTTCAGGAACTGATGCAAAAGCACGATTGAACAATTTAGTCATAAGATACTTCTCTAAACCCTGCAAAAAAGCATCAAACCATTAGTCGTGGAAAAAAATTCAAAAATTACAAAGAGAAGAGCACCATTATATTATAAAGTGGATACAGTTGCTAGAAAAATACAACTACATGAAATTCACATGATTTTCTTTAGCAGCCAAGAAACCAAACTCATCAGCATGCACTGAATATGATTCATCAGTGAAATCCATTTATAGTCCCTGAAAACCTAGGAAACAATGATGTGCATCGCAAGTAACGTTGTCAAGATTTAATAAATGAAATACCACAGAATCGATGTAGAAAGTAAATTTGCTCCAAATAGTCGAAGACTCTGAACTTGAGAAGATGAAAGGCAAGAAAGCAAGGTAATCTCAGACCCAATGCTAGAAACGGTAAGAATATGATGCACCTTTTTCCCTTTTACAAACACTAAAATTGATATACTTAAGTGGCAACCATCAGGTCCCACAAATAGTCAAAGCATCAGATTCTTTATTGACAGTAAAAGAGCATTAGAAAAGAAGTTCCAGAGTTACAACTGAAGAGCTAACGGAGAAGCCTTCCCATAGCACATTATCCAAACTCATCTATACCAGACAGGAAAATTCATAGGGATTAAAGACCTCTCTGCTTAGTATTCATTTGCATCTCATATATCATTTGAAACCCTGAATAAGTAAAAAGTTTGCAGTCAAGTCTTATAGTGTGTAGACACCTAGAGTTGGCAATTAATTACTTGATAATGTCAGTATTGACTCAATGCATAAATCATGACTTGTGTGCACATTTTGAGCCCAATTGCCTATCCTTTAGCCCTATTGCAAGACTTGTTCTCCTCAGAGCACTACTTAGTCACTCATAAAAATGCTTACATCAATCCACAATAGTCTGTTACTCCCAGTTTTCGTGCCTAGAACTTTACAACACTTCATTCCTTGCCTGTACAGGACCGCCAAACGGTTTGGTCTAAAAATGGTGCTTTTGTCCCAAGACACCCAACAGTCATTTTCTAAATTTGATATCTTTTATAGGTTGGCATTAATGCGAAATAAAACCTACAAAAGCCTATATAAGCAAGTCAAATGCGCTCATTTAGTAACCTGACTCTTTCAAGAGCACTATTTACAAATATCATTCCAAAATCACTCAAAGCTCTCCTAAACTTATTTAAAGTAGTAGCACACATTAGTGGCAACCCCTACACAAGTTTGAAGCACTTCAAACCAAGTTCTAGAGTCAAGTTTCCCAAGCCAAAGACCAGCAAAGCCAAGTCAAGCATAAGCAAGCAAGCCACTACAAAGTGTTGGACCATGATTGCCGTTAGACCAAAACCCATAGGTATAAGTCTCCGCTACAATCACTAGAGTTAGGATCTACGAGAGGCGGTTAGTCAATGTCACGAAACTCACGGGGAGCGCTGGACACACATGCCAACAATCTCCCCCTCAGAGTTACCCGAGTGAGTTTTGAACTCGAGACCTTTCGCTCTGATACCATTTGTTGGACCATGATTGCCGTTAGACCAAAACCCATAGTTATTAGTCTCCGCTACAATCACCAGAGTTAGGATCTACAAGAGGCGGTTAGTCCATGTCACGAAACTCAAGGGGAGCGCTGAACACACATGCCAACACAAAGCATTATCAAGTGAACAAGTCGTCAAAGATAGTAGCATCGATATAGATATCACATCTTTAGGTAGAGAACTACATATAGTTTGCAGCCTCTTCGGAGTAGTGCCAATGTAGGTGGTGTATAGATTCCACTTAACCCAAACACTAATGTTTTTGCAGCGGTTTTAGTTTTACCCATGGTTAGGGTTTGAGGTCATTTCAAGTTATTACAAAGGGTTTCGCACATTTGTGAGACCTAATATTTCACACATAAGCATATTCCAGTCGATTGCATAGAAAGTTATAGAACGCCAACACCTTCCTATACAACACCGCCAAATGGTTCCCACCTAAGTAACAGTTTCATCCCAACTCAGTGTGCACTTCCAGAACCAAAAACAAAGTATCTGCAGGGCACTTCTAGCCAGTTCACATTTTGTCACTTCCAAATCAGCTTCCAAACCATTGAAATAGCTAAATGCATTTAACTGCTTGTGTCTTGTCATTTGGCACTTGGTTCAATCAATCTATCCTGCACATTGCCCTATAAATATATTTTAGTATGACTTTTAATTAAATAATCTGAATATTTCTTGTTTCTAACCCTAATCTGAAATTGAACTAAGTAAAAGGAATTAACCCCCTTTTCTACATAAGTCATTTTTGGGTAAATCATAATGGAGATTTTTTTTGTGGGGAGGACCAATCTCAATATTTGAAGTTGTTTGCATTTGCTACGGACCCTTCTTAAGTGGGACAAGCTTTCTTGGTTCATACAGAAATTTTGAATTAGGGTCAAGAAAATTTACAGAGTGTAGGTCAATACTGACTCACTCTCTCCAAAAAAATGAGATTTATTACCATATGACTGGAAAAAAAAGAGAGAGAAAACATGGTGTGTTTTTTTTAGTTTCATTTTGGAAGTTTTTCGCTTTTGTGAGTGAAACATATTATATCTAAACTAGTTGATGGTGCCCACATTCATTTGTTGGAACATTTTGTTGGATAGGAACTCATTCATTTAATTGTAGGCTTTGGGCTGTGTAAGTGACAAAGGCTATCAGTTGCAAAAGGAGTTGTATGGTACGTAAAAAGTATCTTTATTCACAGGCTGCTTCATTGGCTACTGCAGCTTTGCACCTCCTTCCACCCGTTCATTGGATCCATCACCACATTTTTCTATCACATTCATTTCAATGAAACTCCTCAAGGAAACCATGTGTTAGTGGCATAGTTACCAGGTTCGGAAATCCGATTAAATTTGGAAGGGCAAAAAAATCCGAAAATTCGGAGTTCTCGAATTTTTTTGAAAAAATACGGAAAAATCCGGTTCGGAATATATATACTTATATTATTGTATACTTATATCATTATATATAGACAAATCATACAAAAAAGCATCCATCTACCATAATCATCATCATCATAATGATTCTTTCAAAAGATTGCAAGAAGTTGCTTGGTCCAAAAAGGTACAAAAATGGATTTTATGAAAATAAGAAAAATATTGCCATCAATGCGTAGAGCTTGAGAAAATATACACTTTTAGAGAAGACACTTGAAACGGAGCCACAAAATGAAAGTTATGGCACATGCAAGTTTTTGCTGCTACATCTTCCTGGACCCTTTCCAAAAATGGCAAATTTTTTTCCATACTCGCGATTTTTTCACCAAAAAAGAAAAAAATGCCAAAAAAGATTTTTTTTTTGGTGCAAAAAAAAGGCCGGCCGAACTTGGTAACTATGACTAGAACCTTCTCTAAACGGACCATTTATACTACAAACATATGCTTCACAACATACATGGGGAGCCATTCTACTGGTAGAAAGAAACGGAAAGGAAATTCTTTCAATTTATAAATCTGGACAGTTCAAAGATCATTACCTCAATTATTGGCCAGGAGAAAAAGAAGTATTAGCCATAGTCAGAGCTACTGAAAAATGGAGACATCTTTTATTACCAGAAGAGTTCATAACCAGAACAGACAGCAAAAATTTTATTTGGATGCTGGGAAGGCCAATGCCGGCAAAAGTATTCCAAGGACAATATGCTTGGTGGCAACATCTATTGTCACAATACACTTTCACAGTCCAATATATTGAAGGTAAAAATAATTCTCTACCAGATGCACTCACTAGAGGATTTGCAACAATCAATATGAATGACTAAACCGGAAACTTCATGCCAAGTTTGTCCCAGAAATATTACAGAATGTTCTGGAAGCCAACTATACATTTATTCCTGCCAGATACAGGCTTCATGGAAATAGGTGGTACTCCGAATTGGTATGCTAATAGTCCATTAGCATGTGTTGCAGAAATCTAATGGAGACATGCAGCAATCAAAGAATTTGGTCGTGTGACCATTAGGATATGGCAAGCGATCCATTGATTTTCTACTGTTATGTGATTCAATGACCAGTTGGTCAAGAATCAATGGCTGAGATTGAAAACAACATGGACCAAAGTGCATTTAACATCTACATACGCAGCCTGTGTAGATATAGATTGGACTTCAGAATGAAATTTGTTCCATGCTGAGATGTAATCAGACTAGAGATTTATAAATCAGATACTCGGTTAGCCAGCTTTCGAAGTCACCTTGAACCACATGTCCTTGCAACATCATGTAGTCCTCATCCAACCTTTTCAAGAACAGAATTATGTGACCCTTCTTTGAAGCCATGTGGAAGTTAGAACAGGTGTAAACATTCGTAAATGGTCTTGAAAGGTGTGAATTAGATCCTGATGATTACAGATTGCCTAGGTTAGAGTTCTAGCAGTTACGACACTCCTCTCACTACAGGATCGCAAAGTTACCATGTCAAAACTTAAAGGAGGAAAATTTAAAATCCAACTCCTCCATCAAAAATATTCGGGTGCTCATTTAGTTCAATCTATTGGGAAACGTTCAGTCTTACAACAGAAGACATGACATCACGCTCTACTATCATTCGATGCAGAGTACTAACTCCACCAGAAGAAGAAGACATTGGCATCCATCTCACCATGGACTATTGGAAGTGGCATGACAGGAATAGTGCAATCTCCATCCAGATATCCTATCTGGTATGATACTCACACTTATAGAGAAGTAGACATCCATCCTAAAAAGCCAGGACTCATGCCTACAGTGTACAGTAATAATGGATAAGATTAAGATAAAATATGTTGTAAAGCGGTTAGACACTACAGCCTAAAGGAATTGTGAGCTGTAAAGACCACCACTGTAGCATAGATCAGGTTGTGCTGATGCTGTAAAGGCATTATGTTATGATTATCCACTCGGCTCTAAGTCTATATTGGCCACCTTTCCTTGGATCATTATTGACCATTGGCAGATCATCACGACTTGAGTTTCATAACATTGGACAATCATATTCTGTAAAAAAATGTTTCCAGTTAATAGCGAAGCCAATCAGCCAACAGTCATAGACTGTTTGTGTATATGTTGCATTCCCCAGGCAATATTGTTGTGCGCTTATATAGAAGATTATTTTGTTACATAAGTTACATGTGCTCGCACTCTTTGTACCAACACATTTTTGAGGAGTTATGTACAGTACAGTATGCAGTATATGTACTATCACACGGTTTGTATTACACAGTGATTGTACCATCACGCGGTTTGTACTACACGCGGTATTGTACTACGATGTATCTTTGCTAGCAAAAGGAACCCAGAAATAATAAATTTGTACGATTGTAAAGGATGTGTCGATCATTAGAAGTCTATGATCAAGCAACTAGTGACTGTCATTGTGATGTGACAGCGGATTTATTTGTAAGTAATATAATACTGAGAGATCTTTGCCCATTGTTTTCCGAATCTCGGTTCTATCTACTACTGGTTTCCACATAATCCTCATGTGTATGTGCTTTTAGATTTTGTTGCGAATGATCGTACTTCCGCTTCCGAGAATCCTGATTAAGGTGCTCTCTACACTAGTTATTTTTCTATCAAGTGAGGTAATACCGAGTGGAGGACTCACCAAAATGACATCTCCAAAAAGTGTTCCTTTTTGACTGTGTGACAAGAGCACTCTCTGTATTGGTCCCCAATCCTACACAGAGGGCCTAAGGGCCTGAATTTTAGTCTCTAGCTCCTTTTGTCATACTGGTAGGAGCTAAAGACTTATCAAACGCGATTGGGTGACTTTCAACCATTACTTGGATTTGCCTCCATAAATGACTTGCATACGGCATGAAGTGTTAAGTTGGCTTCAAAACCAAAGCCACCATATCATCCTTTTCCACGTTTTAGTTGAGGGTGACTAGATAACACTTCTCGGATGTTATATTCATTTAAAGTTGGGGCTCAAACAGCGATCACCTATGGCGACTTGGGGGAAGAAAAGTATACTCTTCAGGTATAAAACTTTATTCTTTTCTGACATTTGATCCTTTATCCCTCAGACTTGCGCCACAGTGTTGTTTGGGGGAGATTATAAAAAGAGCATTGGGAGGACGCTTTCAAGGTGATTCTTATCATACTACACTTACAATTTCCTCGAGAAGTAACTGTTGTTTGCTTTTGACTAGCTTGTGGAATAAAATCCCATAGCAACCCTAGCTTCGGTGGTGAAAGATCCATTCCTCGCTTCGCAGGGCATCCGTGATCGGTGGTCTCAAAGATCCACCCAAGCTTGATAGAATCTTATGGCACCATACATTGAGAGTTGATTTTCATAGATCAATTTCTGCGTTTTCAGCGAAGAGGTTTTGTTTGGAGATATTTGGGCATTACTCAAATTTCCGACCCACAAATCAAAGGTTTCCGGATAATAATTTTATTGCAGCGAATAACAACAATGTAAATGTCTGGTGGTGCAAAACTTCTGGAGGATATATCGAAGGGTTTGTGGTCTATTTCCACAAATCAGCGACCCATTTTGGGATTTTACAGTGCTTTTATGCACCACAAATTTTCCGTGTGCTTAGGTTGCAAGTACTGGCGATCACGATTGGAATTTAATCGCGATTGTGAAAAAACGTATACTTCCATAGAATGTCATAATCTTCTGCCCTCGAGAATGCCCTTGAGAAGACTACGGTTTCTTTAAGTGTTATTGCCGTCAAATATCTAGGGTTTTCGTGACTATTATTTTGGCAGTGCCTTTTTGATCCCTTGCGATTTGTGAAAACCGCATATTGTTAGTCTGTAGGGTTCTGTGACTATAGACATAGCAAGCTTGCGAACTGCGGAATTTTCATATGTTTTGGGCAAATATTTTGTTTAAAATAAATAAAAAAAGTTCGAATCCACGACTATGAGGGTTTATCGGCAAAAATCACAACTGTTTATATACGATTTGTCCCTTGCGACTGAAGAAAAAGGCTATAAAAAACCGCAACTATATAGTAGCTATGATGCACGGATACCTCAAACCCCCTGCCGAATACGTCTCAGATCCTGATACGCGATGGATATGATTCGGATACGGCCCGGATCCGCGTAGGATACTCCCGGATACGTGGCGGATACGTCCGGGAGTATCCCGTGCGGATTCGGGCCGTATCTGCCTTCAAAAACGTTTTTTTAAAGTTCTATTTCATTTTTTTTTAAATGTTTGACTTTTCTACTCCCTAAAACCGAACCCTAAACACTAAATGAATAAAATAATACACCCTCTCCCCCACAAAAAGTTATAAAAAGCACCCATCCATCTCATTTGAAATCACACAAACAATTTCATTGTCTTTTTGCAAGTGAATGAGCAAAGAGCCAAAGAAGAGTTGTGAAGAGCTTAGTGGAGGCAAAGATTGGAAGGAGGTTTTGCAAAGAGCTTAGAGGAGGCAAAGATTTGAAGGAGGGGCAGTTGATTGCTTTGCTATTGTTTGGAGTTGTTTTACATCATTGCTTCTATTTATTATGTTGTTTTATTTTTTTTACATTTTTTATTATTAATTTTATAATTTAAACACATCCTAAATCTGTGTATGCTCTCACCTCGCGCCTTTATGGCGATCAAAAACATATTAGGATGGCATAGTTTAGGGGTATTTAATTTATTAATTGGTAAAAAATCATTCTTTATTTTAAATGCATTGTTCAATGTTAATGTATTTGTTTTTTTTTTTTAGCTTCCTAAATCTGTGTATGCTCTCACCTCGCGCCTTTATGGCGATCTTGGTGATCAAAAACAAATTACGATGACATAACTAATTAGTAATTTATTTATGTTAAGGCAAATTGTGTTTTAATTTTTTAAACATCCTAAACCTGTGTATGCTCTCACCTCGCGCCTTTATGGTGATCTTGGTGATCAAAAACAGATTAGGATGACATAACTAATTTATTTATGTTAAGGCAAAATGTTTTTAATTTTTTAAACATCCTAACTCTGTGTATGCTCTCACCTCGCACCGTTATGGTGATCTTGGTGATCAAAAATAGATTAGGATGGCATAACTAATTTATTTATGTTAAGGCAAAATGTTTTTAATTTTTTAAACATCCTAACTCTGTGTATGCTCTCACCTCACATCAAGTTCTGCTTCGGCTGGAGTGCAAGGCTTCAACGCCTAGCTGAAAAAAACATCAGTTCCTGTGAGACATGATCCTAATTCCCCTCTTTGGAGACATGTGACAGTGGTAGACAACATTGTTGGTGGTGGGTGTCAGGTATGGATATGTCATGGTTGCCAAGCTTAGTACAGATCCTCATATAGTCGAGTGAAAATCCATTTGACTGGTGTTGGAGGTGTGGGGATAAAGAGGCACCCAAAAATATCAAATGAAAAAATGGCAGAGTACCTAAGAGAGCAAGAGGAGGCTGATAAACAAGCTGAAAGAAATAGAACTAGAACAATTCCTTCGCAAAGAAGGCCTTCATCACTACCACCCACACCTAGACCTACTTCTCATCCTTTCATTCAAACTCAAAGTCAACCATTTGATGAAGAGAGTCCAGAGAGCTCACGAAAAAGGCCAAAAGGAGCATTGGAGAAAGCATTTAATATTGAAAAGAGGGAGGTTGCTGATGAGGTTGTTGCTCGATGCATTTATGCATGTGGGCTGCCCTTTAATGTATTGAGATCTCTGTATTGGCATCAAATGGTGAAGGGTATCAATGAAGCTCCACAAGGGTACAAATCCCCAGGTTACGAAAAAGTTCGAACCACACTCTTGGGAAAGGAAGTGGAACACATTCACAAGGCTTTGCAGCCAATCAGAAACTCATGGAAGGAAACAGGGGTTTCCATCATTTCAGATGGATGGAAAGATGCTAGAAATAGACCCCTCATAAATGTTGTTGCAGTATGCCCTAAAGGGGGAATGTTCCTTAAAGCCATTGACTGTGAAGGGCAAGTCAAGGATGCACAATTTATTGCTGACATTTTAATAGAGGCAATTCAGTGGGTAGGCCCCCATAATGTTGTCCAAGTCATCACAAACAACGCTAAAAATTGTAAAGCAGCAGCAATGATCATAGAGGGTAGATAAGAGCCCATTTTTTGGACCCCTTGTGATGTCCACTCCCTTAACTTGATGCTCCAAAAGATTGGGAAAATCCCATGGATTAACAAATTTATTCTGAGGCAAATGACATTCAAATGTTTATCACAAACCATCATATGTCACAAGCCATGTTTAGGAAATTCTCAAGGTTAGAGTTGTTGAAGGTTGCAGAAACTAGATTTGCCTCTCACACGCTTGTTTTGAGACGGCTCGTGAAGGTGAGAGAGGCTTTAACTAGTATGGTGATCAGCAGTGTTTGGTCAATGTGGAGGCAGTCAAATACAGAGAAAGCTACAAGGGTAAAATCATGGGTCCTTGATGAGGATTGGTGGGCCAAGGTTGAGTACTTGTTGAGTTTTACAGAACCCATTCTCTCCATGATCCGATATGTAGATACTGATGAAGCATGCTTGGGAGAGATATATGATGGCATAGATTCCATGCTTGAGCGTATCAGAGATATAATACAAAGAAAAGGTCTAGATCCAAAAGAGACCTTCTACGGTGAGGTCAAGACTGTGGTCATGACGAGGTGGAATAAAATGACCACCCCATTACATCTCCTTGCTTATGCACTGACCCCAAAGTACTATAGCTCTGATGTACTTGGCCTACCAAACAGACAAGCACCATTTTCTGAGTCCGAAGTTGGAAATGGAACCAGGGCAGCATTCAGAAGAATTTTTCCTGATCCATCTATAGCCAATGTGGTCAGAAGTGAAATGGGCACGTTTACTAGTTCAGAAGGCATCATGGGATCGATTGAGGCTCTTTTTGACAAGAATAGCTTGACTCCAACCACATAGTGGCGTGTACATGGCCATGATGCCAAGTACTTACGTCCTATTGCTATAAAAGTTCTTTCACAGGTATAACATTTATAAATTTTAAAATTTAGAATCATTTCAAATATTTTAAATTTTATTAGATTAGAACTTAGGATACTAACTAGTCTTTGAATTTCAATTTTCTAACTTTGTTGTAATAGGTGGCTAGTAATTCTTCCGCAGAGCAGAATTGGAGTACTTATAGCTTTATCCACTCAGCTAAAAGAAACAAGTTGGCATCTAAAAAAGCTAAGGATTTGGTATATGTGCACTCCAATTTGCGCCTTTTGTCACACAAGTCTGAGGAGTATGCTAAAGGGCCTCACAAACTTTGGAATCTTATTCCAGAGACCTTAGACTTGGATGCCTCCGTAGCCACGCTTGCCCAACTTTCATTATTTGATGGCGAAGATGACGCTCTAGGGAGTTCGCAAGGAGCGGAGAGTGGAGTTAATGAGAGTGGAGCTAGCGCAAGTGGCACACATGAACTTGATTTTGAGGAAAATCTAGATGATATATTCTAGATTTGTTTGTAATCCTATATCATATGTATGGCAGCCACATGAACAATGAAATCATAAATGTAAAATCTTAAGTATATTGTTTGTTTTGAAAATTTGAACATGGATCTAGTTACTAGTATATTTTTAAAATTTTAAGTTTTGTTCGTATTCATGTTAACATGATATTCGTATATCATATGTATGGCAACCACATGATCAATAAAAATGCAAAGTCTTAAGTATATTGAATGTTTTGAACATTGATTCAAGTTTTGTATTACTATTTCAGTTTTTTATGGACTAAAAAATGAGTAAAATGAGTAGATGTACATATATATATATATATATATATATATATATATATATATATATATATGTACGGACGTATCCAAGACGTATCGTATCCAAGGATTTTTTAAAATTGATGTATCCGCGTATCATATCCGTATCCAAACGGATACTCGTATCCGTATCCTGGCAACGTAGACTGCGTCGACCGTACCTTTCGTCGACCTCACCTCTTCACGACTTCAAACTTCTTCTCTACAGTTCGTACCATGTTGGGGCTTCCTCGAACCTCATGCGACACTCCTGTGCTTGTCCAAGAGCTTCCTCGGGCAAGTCACTCTGATACCAATGTTAGAAAATACAGAGAGAAGAATAAAATGCAGATGGAGACAAGAGAGCAAACTGCACTGTCCAAATGATACAGGCAGAGGTTTGTATATTGAGAGAGAG
Source organism: Taxus chinensis (assembly GCA_019776745.2). NCBI lineage: Eukaryota > Viridiplantae > Streptophyta > Pinopsida > Cupressales > Taxaceae > Taxus > Taxus chinensis. The sequence continues at coordinate 624,099,888 of CM034154.1, read as the reverse complement.
GTGGTTGAACAGTTACCAACCGAACAACTACATAACTGTTTATACATTCTATATAATGTGTTATATTTTAACAATATGAAGCTCATCAAGTGGGTTGGAATAACCAATTTAATTGTTGAAACAAGAAGTGGCCTGCATGGTAGTAATATTGCGTCTCAAGTGAAAAAATGGCATCCAAAATCATTGCTGATTGACGCAAGGCAGCTTCTTTCCATCCCCTCTCAGGTTAAGTTTTACATATTCAAAAGAATAGTAACCAAGTTTCAGATTACTTGTCCAAGTTCGGACCTAAGTTACATAAACTCGAAAGTATTACTAGTGACATCAGTGGTCTTGGTACAATGTAGGATTGGTTTATTTCATAGCTTGTATGTGCTTGCAATCAGCATTTCCAGCATAGTTACATATCGCATTATAAGGTAAACTATTAATTTATGTTTTATAAAGCTTAATTCTAAATCACAAGGTGGCCCAAGCTTTATTTCTCTAACCTTTTATAACCTTGATAAAATTTCATCATGGAGGCAGGCAGTTTAGCTTGCGGATGGAAACATACATGTTTGGCATTAGTCAGAATGGGCCCTCCTTTCTATAGCTATTTATATGACATCATATATCATTAGTAATTAAGGGCAGTGTGCATCGCATGGTACATTTTCACTAGCATGCCAAAGTTTTAAATGTGTGATAAGTTGTAATGAAGACAATATGTAATATGTGATTAACAATGGCTCAGCATGGTAATAGACACTTTGGCATTTACCTGAACTTACATAGTCTTATTTTATTTCAAAAATAGGTGAATCATTGTGAATGATGAAGGGTGTTACCACCATCACAGGGCTTGTATGAGTTAATGTGTGTACTCAATTATGTTACGATGGTTATAATTTATAAGTCCAAACATATGGGTGGTTGAATTATATGATCTTTTTGGATTCGCATCCAATATCATTTTTACAGTATTTAATGTTTTTTATGAACTCCCTTGGCATGGTGAAGCAACTTGGTAAGGATATGGATCAACATTGGTGACGCTGACAACATAGTACGAAGGTGGCAGCAAGGGAACTGGTAAACAAAGTTGAAAATAAGATAAGAAGAAGACATCAACTGCAGATGGCGAACCACAACTGACAATCTTTTGATGGACTTACAGATGCCATCCAGTATCCATCTACAACTCAGAGCCCAAGAAAGTGTAAATATAGGCTTCTGATATTTTTTTGAGTATCCCAGAAACCATTTTCAATTTCAGGATACACATGGAGCTTCACATGATGGACACTACAAAGGAACACTCTGAGCAGATCCAATCTATTTTGGTTGCTCGGGAGGAATTCCTTAAGGGGTCCCCTTCACTTGATGTTTCTTCAACAAATGATGGATACGATTTCTCACCATTCAATCCATGAATCCAAGTGCTTTAGGAACTGGACAACCTGAAAAGGCAAGATCAGCTGCTAGAGAAAGAACTATCATTTCACCACCTTGTAGGGAGAATGCTTGGGATGAGAACTAGGATTACGAAAGAATAAGTTTTGCTTATGTTTTTTAATATAATAACCTATAACCTAAATACCCGGTGTAAGAGTACAGGAATCAGGTACGGCAGTTCACTGATTTTTGGTTTTCACCCTAGGTATGGTACAGCTTGGGTACAGCTGTACAAAAAATACTAGCCACGTAAACAAAAAAATATAGAATGCCTAGCTAGATATGGCTGTGAGAAAAGACGGTTAAGCTTTTAGGCGGTTAGCCTCCATTCTAACTATGCGTCTTGAATCTAACTGATGCTTAATTTACAGCCTCGCTGACACATTAAATATAATTAAATCGTGGGCATCGAATTTGCACCCTCCCAGGCTTCAAAACCTGAAGAATTTATATTCGTGTACATTCCTTTGTTAAAGACTACATATGAAACCTGCAGACTAGCTGATAACAATGGATTAGGCGCTTGATTTTATCTTGTTTGGTCTCCTAAACTTATCTGATGACAATACACTTGTCACGTATTTCTCTAGCAGTAGATTGAGTTCTATTGTGTTCACTTTTGTTATTATTTGTTTCCTTTTTTTCAACTGAAGAACTGTTTACAAGAGAATAGAAAATAACAAGCTATGGGCTTGTCCCTGGTTCGCTCCAGGTTCAAATCGGATCGGGATCAAATCAGTGAGTCCGGGGCAAGAACCTAATAACTTAAATAATAGCAGTACCTAAATGCAGTGTGACTGGTAAAAAGCGGTTTTTATGGGTTATATGATCTTCGATATATATACCATAAAGGTTTTATCCATTCCACCAAAAATATTGTATAAACTAAATAACTGTCGAGATTGATTTGAACTATAGATGATAAAGTTGGAAATCTCAATTGTTGATCATATGTTGCATACTTTCTGTCACAACATATTAAAATACTCTTCGTACCAGCCAGAAATTTATAACAGAATGCTTAAAATTTGAATAATTACCCTTTTCCCCTCAAATATTTGTAAGATCTTAATGACAAAAATAGCATAAAACAGAATAACATCAACAGTAAATGAAAGTTATTCCTTACTTCTCCAGCACTATCAAGTTCATCTTTTGTTGCACCGGCCCACAAGGGATGGGCTTTGAAAGCTGCCTCCATCCTGGTAAGGAATTCTTGTACATTCTTACTGTCTCTTTTAGGATCAGGAGCATTGCTTGAAAAAGATACAATAAAACTGCCATTCAAAGCAATTGACATCATGAAACTTATCACAATAGCCTAAAATTACTACACGGTGTAAACTCCTGATTATCACAACTTGAAAAGCAATGGATTTATCAAGGCAAAATGCATCTTAAGTGGAACACATATTTATATAAATATAAACAGATTTAACTATATATATATATATATGATTTTAAAAGAATTAGGAATGGAAGTGATATGCTAATATCCAATTCCCAACCAGAGTGAAGAAAGAAACTTAGTTGGTAATTCTTTTCGAATGTTGCAACCATAATATTAAAGATAACATATTTGGAAAATAGCTCTTTTCCACCAAGTCACCATTGGAGGGGGGTAGTGAAATACAAGAAAATGAAAAGGGGACAACAAGAAGCACTCCCAAAATCCTAGGAATTATATTAAAATAGAAAAATTGCATGGGGATGGGTATGGAAACAGGTATGAGGTACAAAGGGTAGGGATGTATCCCCATGGAACATAAGAAAATAATCACAGTATCACTTGATGGAAATTTGACAAAAGAGTAGAGGAAGTATATTTATGAGAGAATACAATTTTTGGTCAGATAAAATAAGTTTATAACAGATTAAAATTTTACAATATTCATGCATTATATACACTGAATAATCCAAGGCATACATATGATGCGTAGACATGACAACTACTTACATAAACAAGAGAACAAACCAAGAGTTGTCTTGGCTCTTCCAAAGCCCCTCAATTCATTGAGCATTCACAATTAAAATGTCAATCAACTTTAAGATAATAGTTTAAAAGCCAGATTTAACTTTATTTCAATTTCATTTCTCTTCAGAGGATCAAAGTGTGTGTTGTTCACCTAGTGAATGCCAATAAATGGGGTGCTGCTTCATGTCTTCTCGCTAAAACAATGGTAAATTTGTCAATCAAGGGAAAATTAACAAGTTTGGTTGAATTTTTCCTCATTCCCCTAAACATACCAACTGTGTTTAAACTGTATAATGAATGAAGCCCTGAAATCCTATCAAACAGGATGAGTTTGAGCGGTAAGTCCTCCATACTTTAATTGTGGAGCCTTGGGTTCAAATCCCCAGAGACATGACAAGTGATGAAAATAGGTAAAATACAGCATTCAACTCTACGGAATTTAACTCTAGTGAGCAGCAACTGAATTCAACATAAGTGGTGTTCCTTAACTCTAATGAGCAACAATCAACTTCAACAGAAGTGATAGCACTAAAATCCTATCAAAAGGGGTGAGCTTAAGTGGTAAATCCTCCACACTTTCATTGTAGAGCCTGGGGTTCAAATCCCCCAAAGACATGACAAGTGTTGAAATTGGATAAAATATGGGGTTCAACTCTACAAGCTACACTCTAAGGACCAGCGGTCAACTTCCACAGGAGCGATATCATTAAATTCCAATCAAAGGGCATGAGCTTTAGGGGTAAATCCTCCACGCTTTCATTGTGAAGTTTCAGGTTCAAAACCCCAGACACATAACATGAGATGAAATTGGGCAAAATACAGCATTCAACTCTCGAATTTGACTCCAATGACAGCTTTCAACTCTGGAATTTGACTCTAATGACAGCAATCGACTTCGCCAGAAGTGATATCGCTCAACTCTAATAAGCAGCGTTCAGTTTCAACAGAAGTGATATCGCTCACTCTGATGAACTGCAATCGGGTTCAACAAATGTGACATCACCAGAATCCTATCAAAAGGGATGAGGTTAAGCGGTAAATCTTCGACGCTTTCATCATGAAGCCTCAGCTTCAAATTCCCCAGAGACATGACAAATGTTGAAATAGGGTTAAATACAGCGGTCAACTCTATGGAATTTAAGTCTTATGAGCAGCAATGAATTTCATTCAACAGAAGTGATATCAGAAGGCCCAGGTCCGCATAAAGCCGAAGGTTTTTTGAGAAGGGGAATTTAACAACAAATAAAAACTTAAATCAAACAAACTGTAATGCCATAAAATTAAATAGTCCGCTTGGGCCATACTAGAATTTGTTTTTAACCTTAAAGCCCCACTTTATGCTACCGATTGTGCAATCCTGAAAATTCATATATCCAGGTTTATTTCTGTTTACCAAATCCATCACAATAACGTACCAATCTTAATGGGCTCTGTTTATGAGAAATTTTAAATAAAATAAGATGAAAATGAGTAAACACCTTTTGATTGCGCGAACAAGATCTGCTCCAGACGAATGGCGCATACGCTCGAAGAAGTCATGGAAGGTGTGAGGAGCCGTGGCAGCATTGAAGACGTCTACATTCTCCATTTCTCCCCTTCAATTCCAGGGATCATGATCCCCGTGATTCCATTCAATTCTTCTGGCTTTTTTTTTCAATACCACCCGTTCCGTAAACTTGAACATCAAGTAAAATTGTGTTCGAGAAACTTGGCAAAGGTCTCACCATGGTGGATTCTTGCCCGGGTGATTTTCTTACAAATTCCGCCTCTCTTAAAACCTAAAAATGGAAACTTAAATAACTGGTGCATGGTGCATGGTGCATGGAAAATACGTGATAATGGATGGTCTACGACAATAGTGTGCAATTTGTGCTGTGACCAATAGCGTTCATTTCTGTATTTATATTCCGCACTTGAAAGTAATGTAGGTCCTTCATTCCTGCTACTACTGCCCGGTCACATTGCTTCTTTGTCACGGAATCATTTTAATTTTCGCCAATAAACATTAAAACAGCTTAGTTTGCAACTATTATAGTTTTTATCACTATTATAAGGTACAAGAATTTGACATCACACCTCCCATCTTTTGATTTACGTGGAGTGGAAGATGAAAAACGATTGATTCCTATAAGATTTTGGCTAAAGCTCTCGCCTTACTTATTGCTCCCTTGCTTCCTCAGATTGTGTGATCTAAGCAATCTGGTTTTGTTAAAGGTCGTTATATTGCCGTATGGGAAGGCATGGAATGGGCCCGAACTTTTCTGCAATGGGTGATCTTTTTGAAAATTGATTTTGAAAAAGCTTATGATCATATTGAATGGCCTTTCATCCTTGCTATGTTTTGGGCACTGGGTTTTGGCAATTCTTTTACTAATGTTGTGCAGACTCTTTTTGTTGATGCTTCTTCTTGCCTTACTATTAATCGTCAACAATCGTCTGCTATTGGGTTGTATCGTTCCATTCAACAGGGGTGTCCTCTTGCACCTGCCCTTTTTGTCTTAGCCATTGATGCACTTGGTTATCTTATTGCCAACAATGTTGAGCAGGGGCATATTCGGGGGATTTATCTTCCTGATCACAAGTCCCAGCTCATTAATGGCCATTTCATCAATGATTCTTTTCTCACTCTAGCTGAATCGAAACAGAATATTTAGGAGACTTTCTCTTGTTTGGACATTTTTTGCAAAGCGTCTGGGTCTAATGTTCAACTTGCTAAATCTTTGGGTTTCAACCAAAGTCCCTTGCCCATGCTGAATTAGTTGGTGGTTTACCCCAGGAAGTGGATTCAACGAGGAGAAAGATTTCAGTTTCTGGGGATCCCCTTTGCTTTTGACAGCAACTCATCCACTCTATGGCAGTTTGTGATTGTCTGGGTTGAGCAGAAAGTGCAGAAGTGGGTCTCTCAACCATTATCCCTTGCCGGGAAATTCCAAGTTTGCACTACAATTACGGCAGCGACTCAGGTTTACTATGTTGCATGTTGATGTCCCTCTCGGGCTTCCTTTGACAAATTGGCCAAGCTCTTCCGGGATTTTCTTTGGTCAAGTTATCGACAAGGAGGATTTCACAAAGTGGCTTGGGAGGTTTGCACTCTTCCAAGGGATTAGGGTGGTATGGGTGTCATTGATGTTTACAGTCAAAGTATTTCCCTTTGTGCCAAATGGGTTATTTGTTGTATTCACGACAACAACTCTTGACAAACTATCTTAAGACATTGTATTTCTTCTAGTTCCCCCTATGGTAAAAAATATTGGAAGAACATTGGCTTTCATATTTTAATTATTACTAGAGTGCTAGTTAAAATACCTAATGTTGAGTTGTGGAGCTCAATTACTTCGGGTTAGCATGCAATATGAAACTTGCTGGAAAACACAGTAACTGGCATCAGTTATGGAGGGACCGACATCGGTCACCTATGACCGACATCGGTCAGGCATGGAGGAACCGACATCGGTCAGGGCTAACTGGCATCGTTTACCTGTGTGTGGATGTTTTAATTAACTCTCGGGAATTATATCTTTTTTAGTGTTAAAGCAGATCTATTGATTGTAATTGCATGGCAGGGAAAATTTTAGTGGCGAATTTATGTAAACCCGCAAAAATAGAGGATTATGGAAATTCATAATGGTGAATATTTTGCTATTCAGAGCCGACTTATTCGCTGAAAAATTCGGTCGACATGTCCCTTATACTATTCCTTTCCTAGATTTTACACATATATAAGAGGTTAGGAATGTAATTCCACCATTTCGAATCATATAGTGTGCATATTGCCATATTCACCGAAGTAAGCATATCAGCCGCCAACATTGAAGTCTGAAATCTGAGCCATCCAACCGTAAGGCGTCCAACTCTGAGAGTCTGAGCCATCTAGCCTTGATCCAAAATACTCTGCAATCTGAAACGTCCAACTGTATTCTGTCCAACTGAGCCATCCAACCCCTAGCCGTCCAACCCAAATCCGTCCAACCCCTATCCGTCCAACCCGTCCATCTAAATCTTAACCATCCAACCCCTAGGGCCAGCCATCCAAATCTTAACCGTCCATTCTCAGAGCTTTGGAATATAAAAGTTGCTCGTAAGGCCATAAGCAGTAAGCAGTCATGGATACTAGAAATCAGGGCAAAAAGATTACAAATTTAGTCAGTTCAAAAAAGGGTGCCAATACTTTGCTTGGCTATTTTGGAAAATCACAAAAGATGAAGTCAGTTTCTACTTCAGCTGAAAATATCGGTATGTGGCAAGTGTTATTTAATGGTTATTTTATCTAATAGAATTTAATAATTATGTTTATAATATTGTTCTCAGAACTCTTTGACATTTGTACTCTGTAAAAATTGAACTATAGATAAGATTAATATAATATAAGTAACAATTTAATAAAATTATTTGCAGAATTTTCAGAAATTCCTTCACAGAATAATCAATTTATAGATATTGATGATCCAATATATGTTGAGGCAAACATACCGTCCCTTGATGAAATAGAAGTACAGGAAAATTCATCAAACTCCCAGGAAACACCAACAGAGGAAGCTTCTACTCCAAGGTCTATTTCCAGAAAGAGGAGACATGAGATTCAAAATATTTCTGCTGATAGCCCAAATGCAGAAGTTGAATCCCAAGGGAAAAAAAGAAAATATGTTAGAAGAAAGATGGAAAACTGGACAATTGGAAGGAAATTCCAGTTCGAATGGGCTGCAAAATATCCTTTTATTGAACCTGTGCACACTGAAAATTCTAATGATGTTCCAACACAATGTCGATGCAAAATATGTGGTTGGAAATAGGGGAAGGATCACACGATGCAGCTCAAACTAGACACAATTGAAAAACACTGTGGGAAAATATACATTTCCCAAAAGCAAAAGGATGGAAGCATAGTCAGAACTCATAAATGGAAAGATGCAAAAGATTGTCTACATGTCAAATACGCAGAAGAGTACAAAAAGGAACAAAAACGTATCAAATATGTAAATGAAAAAGGTGGGACCATAGTAGGAAAATTGAACAAAGCTATGGAGGCAGAAATGCAAGCAAAGGGTATTCAATTTGCAACCATTTTTCATATAATGAAAAGGGGAAGACCAATGTCAGATTTTGGAGAAAATAGAATGCTGTATCAAGTTATTGGTTTAAAGAACGTTCCACAATCTCATTGGTCAGATACCAGCGGCTGCCCGAGATTGTACAATGTCTAGCTCTGGTAGAGAAGGAGGATCTGAAAATGTGTGTTCAAAAGGCAAAGTATATTTCCATTTCTTTAGACGAGGTTACCGCAGTCAATAATACATCCTGGATATGTATTCATGTTTACACATTTACTAATGAAACAAGGACTCCGCACCTCTTGGCAATTCATAAAATGACAGAGAATTGCAATTCTGAGAATATTTATAAATTGGTGGTATCAAATCTAAAGGATATCGCCGGAATGGATGACTATGCCATTGCAACAAAATTAGTTTGTGTCAGAACCGATGGTGCAGTTGTAATGCAGGGATCCAGAAATGGTCTGTGTGTTAGACTTCAGACAACTATTGCTCCGTATATGGTTGTTGTCCACTGCATGGCTCACAGAATGAATCTTGCATACAAAATTGTGAGCACATTTGAAAATGTAGCTAAAGTGGAGGAATTGATACGTGATCTCCATGCCTATTATTCTTGCAGTCCTAAGAGATTTTTAGAATTTCAAAAAATTGCTATTGGATTGACAGAGGGAAAAAAAATTCTCAAAGATGTAGATACGAGATGGATATCTATGTACGAACCTGCCTGTAGAATATATGATGAATATCCTTCACTTACAGGATTTATGTTTAAATACCGTAGGGATTTAGATAAAGCTAAAGATCTATTGTGCCGTCTAACTGACATAGAAACTTTACTAACACTTTGTGGTATTTTACCCATGTTGAGGGAGCTAAATATTTTAATGAAGCATGCTCAAGATCGGTCTTTCTACATTACAGACTTTATAAGACTCAGAAGACGTGTTTGCTGGAGTCTAGAAACTTTATATATTTCTGATGGGAGTTTTAAGGGTGTTGCTTTTGAAAACTGGAATGCATTAACAAATTTGAAAAATTCTAAGTGCTTCTTAAAGTACAATATAAATGATCATCTGTGTATAATAGCACATGGAAAAGAGATTCCACTTCATACGTACCAAAACAAAATTGATTTGGCTTACTCAGAAATAGAAGAAGTAAAAGTGACACAAAATTTATATGATTCAGTATTAATCGAAACTAGGAATAAGTTGAGAAAGATCTCTGAATCATTAGCTAAAGAGATTCAGGAAAGATTAAAAAATGACAAAATACTTGAAGCAATGGGAGTTGTAAATCTGCAGTTCTAGAATTTGTCTGGTGGAAAACCTTATACATCTATCAATCCTTTATTTGTCAAAAACATGGGTGATCTTACTGATCATTTCTGTAAGATTGTAGAGTTCAATGGAGTTTCAGTAGAAGGAATTTTGGAAAGAAAACTACTTAGTTCATAGTCAATGGATTTTGCTAATACAATGATATGACAAGTTCAGCTTCTACAAAACCCACAGGATTACAATGCCATGAAAAGGATTTGGAAGGATATTTGTTCTAGTAGTATTCTAAGTGAAGATTTGAGTGAGTATATTAAGCTGTATGAGCTATGTCAAACAATGATTCTGGGTTCTGTGGAAGATGAGAGGGTTTTCAGTGCACTATCCTTTTTAAAGTCAAAAGTTTGAAACAGATTGGATAGGAATCTAGAAAGCTGTCTCAGATTGTATGTATCGAGTTACTCAGTGGAGTCTTTTCCTTATGATAGAGCCCTGGCATTGTGGAATTCACTAGTAGACAGAAGAGGAGTAAGTAATATTCTACCTGATCCAAGGGATCAAGACACATCCATAAATCATGCTCGCAGTTGATTTCCAAGACACAAATGAAAGTGTTGCTCCAGGACTGTTCAATTCACATAGATTTCATTTCTTCTATACATTATTGAGACTACTTATGTACTTCATTCAGTGATTACAACTTTCAATAAATGCAATATTGTATTTGTCATTTTTGATCCTTCGTCATTGCAACAATGTCATCAATACAATATTTGTTTCAATAATGCCATTTGTTTTTTATGATTGCATTTCAAATTGAGACTGAAATAAGAACACATGTGACATTTATCTTTTATATCTCTTAATTTATTTATTTTACATCTGCAAGAATGCAGAAACGTAATGAAACAAAATAGTGTAAATTTAAGCAACATTTACATAAACAATAGAAAAGAAACATAGTTTGTATTTATATGTAGTTACATTATACAATTCTAACTTCCAAAGTTCATATGAAATTGATTTCTCATGTGGTGGATTACTTTATGAAAAAGTACAAATTCATAAAGCATTGTCGGCCAATACAATTCAAAAAAGGGGTTGTTTTAACATCTCAAAGCTTCCGGACAAGTTCTGTCATATAAGGACACATTACAAGGTCATCCTCTTTTCTGCCTATGATTCAAAATCATAGTTGTCCTTACATCTGCCACACGGAATAAAAACTAAAAAAATGGCTAGCCACTATCTTTTAATTCCTACGCCAGTGTCGGAATTGTGACAACACACCTGTCACATGGTGAACTCAACTAACTTATCAAATTTGTGATGCAGGTGAAGGTTTTTCTTTTTCCTGCGTATCAGATGAAGCAATAACTCCTGATGCCTGAAGGTCTCCTGCTGCAGTGTTGATATTTTCTAGTATACTCAGCTCCTCCCTCGCTACATCTCCTATAGACAAAAGTGTTGCATCTGCATCTGTCTTTTCCTTTAGTAAGATTTCTGGATCCATATTATGCTCCTTTATTATCCTTCTTAATGTATTATTTTGTTTATTAATTACAATGAGTTTTTCCTTCAACTGTATAAAAGAATTCAGACTTTTACGGGCATTCTTCAAATGTGCTTCAAAAACAGCTGCCTCTTTCTTTAAATTTTCATATTTTTCCTGTAAAATAGAAATATTCAATTTTTAGTCAATCAAATCATATGAAAAAAACATATAGAAGTGGTAATTATATCAGATAATATTTAGTTTTTTCATGTAAAAGTTAATGGCCACTTACAACAACTTTCTCTTTTTCTGCATTTGCAATCAAAACATTAGTCTTGTCTTTAGACCATTTGTTGTAGTAAGCTTGTGCTTCAGCATTAAGATTTTCCAACATGTTTAGCATTATGTCTACAATTTCATCATTGTAATCATTACTATATGAAATTGTCCCTGATTGAGATTTGTTTAGCAAAACATCTTGCCATATGCTGGTTGGCTCTCTACGGTAGTGAACAATGAATGCCTTTGAGCATGATTATGGTATCTAGTATTTATTTCTTTTATCAAAATTTTTGCTCACCTTTCCCACGACCGCACCAAATCCACATAAAACATTACAACCTCTTGAATTGTTTCCCCCATGCTATCTGATGTCATATTTTCTAAAATAAAGTGTGTTTTTTCATCATCTGTTTGTGGTGTAGCGGTTTGGGGAGGAGGAGATTCAGTGCCCTGCATTCCCTGCACATTTGGTTGTGGAGGCAGAGTAGATTGAATCATGTCGTGGGTGTCAAAATAGCTACTCTTGGCCACATCCCCACTTTCGAAGCCTAAATACTCCTCATCAAGGGCAATGTTGTTGAAAAGTTGTGTGGCTGTTACACTTAAAACTCCACCTAATGACAGCCCAGGAAATTCAGTTGTAGCAGGATGAACTGTTTCTGCTGACTCTACAGGAAACCTAATATTCTTTCCTGAAGTCCTCCTTTGTGTTTTTACTTGACGTGTCGGAGGAAGTGGTGGTCTCCAAGTGCAAGTGAAATATGACTTGAAGCCATATTACCTACATGGAGCAAACAAAAAATTGTTAGAATATAATGGTTGGTGTTTGTAAATGCTAACAAATTGTAAAGAAACAAAGTACTGTAAAATATACCTCGCATAGGCGAAGACACAATGGTGATATTTTGTTCTCTAGAGTCAGAATGAGTTTGGTCTTCATCATCCATCTCAATAGTTTCTGAATACAATACATGTAGAACAAGATTAGTAGAAATATTAGAATACATAATTTATAGTAGTTGTTTGAATTTGTAATTTATATATAAAGATAACTTCATTATTCATACCTGTAGTTAAATGTGATGGTAAACGTGTTCTGTAAATCAACCGCCTAGGTCACTTTTTAAGAGGTCTTATTGGTGTTTATTATGCTAAATCCATGTCAGAATCAATAGAGACCTCTGGAGGGGCTTTACCTCTAGCAAATGCCTCCTTATGAGATGCTGCAACTATAATTTTTCTCTACAAAATATAATCATACATTTAGTATGTTATTTTAAATATTTAAATTGAAATCTTTATAACAAGAAAATAGTAAATGTAAATTTTACCTGTTTTTCTTCGAGACTAAGACCAATCATCTTATCATTGATTCCAATAGGAATCATATGCTGTGTCAAATCGTAGTACACTTCATTATAGAAAGCTAGAATAAAATTTCAAGAGGAAAATACAATCCTTTATTTATCAATTTGATTGCCTTTGTGAGCATGGGATATATCTGATTTAATTCGGTTGGACAAATAACTACACCAATCAAATTTTTGACCTGCTAGTGTCCGTAATAGACCTGCTAGTGTCCGTAATAAATACTGAACTACCCAATATGGAATGTTTGCAAATCTTCCCTATAATACTATCTTGGCTTAAAAAAGTGAAGCAACTGCAAGAAATAAATTATTTGTAATACCTTGTAGAAGAAGGCCTCTTGATGATCAATTAAGAGGAGTTGCAATTATAAAAATGAAACGTTAGATCATGTGTGGTTGAGTAATGTTAAAAAAAAAAGCTATTTGAAAATAATAAACTTACCATCAACTTGTACATTGTAATGAGACTCCAAAAACTATTTGTCTTTGTCTGTAAGAACAACCTTAGTAGTAACTGGTGGCTTATTTTTGTAAAGGTAAACCTGTTAGCCGATGCACATCCTCAGGTTCAATAGAAAAATAAATTTGACGATTTTTTAGATGCATGACAAGAATGGAGAATTTTCCATATTTTTTGTTTTAAGAGGCGAGTAAGTAATTAAGGATAGGATGAATTTGTGTTGAATTGGGGTATGTTAACAAGCCCAAAAAATTTTGATTGTTTCACCCAATCCTTTGGAGTGTCTTTTAGCTTTAGCAAAGCTAAAATTTGTGGGCACGTGAGGTTTTTGTATTGAAATTTGGGTGAAGAAATAAATGTGGTACTGGCCATTTCTAAAATTAGGGATGAGTGAAATTTGGGTGTAAAATTAGATAGCTCAGAGCACTGGAAGTGGAAATTTACGAATAAAAGTGTAAAAATGAACCTTGAAACATTATTTATAGAGTCCAAGGGTATCATTAATGAGCATTAAATACATTGGTAACAACGCCGAATGAACTCCATATAACTATCCCATCTCGATCAACTTCCTATCCAACCTATATTCAACGAACTTCCTATCCAACCTATATTTGTCTAATCCACCTGTCTAATCAACTCACCCAACATCATTCGGCCAATACACCCGTCCAATCCCTTCCCGTCTAACCCCACCGCCCAACCTCAACCCGTCCAACAACTTGCCATCTAACCCTTCCCTCCAACCTCCACCCGTCCAACCCCCCATCCAACATCCACCCATCCAACCAACCCGTCCAACCCTCCCATCTTACCCCTTCCCGACCAACATCCACCTATCCAATCAACCCGTCCAACCCTTTCCTGACCAACATCCACCCGTCCCCAACCCATCCAATCCCTTTCCTATCCAATCCTTTTCCGACCAACCCCTTCACCCGACCAACATTCGTCCAACCCCTACTTGTCCAACCCCAACTTGTCGAACCTCCCACCCAACCTACCCGTCCAACCCCGTCCAACCCCCTCGGCCAAAAAAGTGAAAAAACAAGGAACCAATCCTCTATAAAACTGCCTTCACCACAAAACATTTTTTTAGAAATTCACCTACGATTCGAAAGTCGTTTTATGAGATTCGCGGATGATTCGAAATTAATTTTTCAGAGTGGTCTTCTTAAAATGAACCCTATTGCATGGCTAAGTTCCCTAAGTTTGTATATGCCTATATAAGCATGAAAGCTAGGGTTTAGAAGTAAGAATTAAGAAGAACTTGCAAAAGTTGATGATTATTGTGAGAATAATTGTGAGAGAGAATTCTTGGAAGAAGCAAAATCTTGAGAGAAAGAAAGTATTGTACATCTAAGAGGTGTGGAAGTTTGTAAATCTTCATTGTATATCTTGTGAAAGCTTTGGATAATAGATTGACTTGTTTCTTGATGGACGTAGCCCACACTGGGTGAACCACTTTAAATCCGGTGTTGATTTATATCTCTTGTTTTGTATATTTCTTTTGGTAGAATATCCACTTTTATTTGTATGTATGTTTATATATGATATATTATATGTACAACCGGTATGCTAACCCCAACACTTGGTACTTTTGTGGTGAAAAGCATCTGGAAGGCCTTCGATTCTGTGAAACATACGATGCATTAGGTTGGTGATGGTTTCAAATTTGATCTCTCCTTCAACAATCATAATATATGGTGGTCTCCTATTTTTTCAGATAAATTTCCGTTGGCGGAGTTTATGGAGATCAAGGTTGTTTTAGAAGGGAATCTCCACCATAAGGGACTTGGTCTCCAATAGAGATTGGCTTCCATGGCCTACGCTGAAGAAAAAATTCCATCTTACCAATTCGGACTTGCCTTCTATCCTAAGAATTCAAGCTCTTATGCTAGATGTCATGTTGCACAAGCTTGGGCTTTAACCACCTCTTGTCTAGTGGAAGGATTAGAGATGGAATGTGGACATTCCCTTCTTGAATTATGATTCCAAAGTCATTTACTCTTTGTTGTCTCGTATTTCGCCAGCTCTGGACAAACTCAACTCCACATGGAACTTGCACTCCTCCCCCTCCACCTAGCTTCGACGTCTCCATCGGGCCTGAAATCCTCTCTTTGATCCCAAGTTGAATTTTTTTCTTCAGTGTCTGATTTACCAAGGCCTTCCGTTGGGGTAATAATTAAGCCACATCAGCATTCCTAACCTCAAATGCCTTTGTTGTGGTCGTCCTAAATCCTTCAAACATGTTTTCTGGTTTTGTCCCCGTGTCAAAGTGTTTGCCTTTGGATTCATTCTCTTTTCAAGCCTTATCACCTTGAGTTTTTTGACTAAACAATTGCCTTTTTTGGGGATTATGCTAACTGACCTTCCCACATTTCCATTTTGTTATTCCCTTCCAGCTTTGGAAAGCTAGGAATAATGCTTTATTTCAACACTGCGAGCTTACTATGGAGATATTGTAATGTCCCCTTTCTGTGATGCCCCTTCTTCCTAAGCCAAATGGCCCAAGGGCCAAGTCGGACCCAAAATGTGGTCAGACCCAAGGGGGCTGTAGATGCTGGAAGCTTGCGGAAGGGGACCCATGGTTTTAATGTCTCAGTTTGGCATCCGGGGGTCACTTTTGGACTTGGCAACTCAAAAAGGGGAGAAAGTAATTATAGATACTTTTACATTAGTGGCCCCTCCGTGGAATGAAATGCACTAGGGTTGTGGGGGCTCGTTTACCAAGGACATGTATATATGGAGACGGGAAAGGAGGAAAAGGCATTTTTTGTCATATACATTTTTAGCCTCCTTCACGTGCAGCTGTTGCTATTGCATTTCTACATCTTGTGGAGTCAAATCCCATAGGGACCCTAGCTTCGGTGGTGAGAGACCCATCCCTAGCTACCAGGGCATTCTTCGTTAGTGAGAGATGTACCCTAGTCTGTCATTTTGGAGCCATTTTTTTGGGCCGTGCTATAGAGATATTTCCAGAGGGTCAGAGGATGGGTTTCGAGGATTCTTGGGGGCTTTCGAGGAAGATAGTCAGAGGGGCTCTAGATTCAACTCACGGTAGCCATTTAGGCTGGGCATGACAGCATGTGGAAGGCGCCTCCCTCATTTCCTGACTCCATTCCAAACGTGGCGACTGTAACCTCTATTTGGGGGTTCTTCCAGTCAGCCGTGTCAGATCCGCAGGTAGCCGTGCTATTCCCTATACCTACCTTGTTGTTTTCAAAGACCCTTATTTTACCCTTGTATCAAGAGGGTCACAAACCTCTGAAATGGACTAGCCGCCTAGGGCTTCTATACCTTGTCGAGTAGTAATATATTATTCCATAAAATGTCTACATAGTGTCTATTATTATTATTGTAAGCTTCCCTTGTAATTTCATGCATTGTGGACAAATATTTTGTGTAATATCAATTTAATACCATTTACTGTCCTAACTGGACATTTTCATTAAGAATCAATATTTTACCTTGCTATAAGTTCTATATTTTGTGCATTTTTAAGTAATATCCCACAAGGGATATTTCAGATATCTATTAATGAAAAGGTGGTAATTCTGTCTTATGTGTCCTTGCAGATCCAGGCTCAAGCTCAAAAAGTGGCGCTGAAATTTGATCACCTCCAGAAGTTGCTTTACCATTGGGGCAACGCACCTTGTACCATGAGTTAGGTTCCCTCAGATGATGATCGGCACCCTCCACCTCCACCACCACCACCTAGATGCCACGATCGTTCACATAGCCACTCTAGGAGTGATCAAATTTCTCCACCACTGGCTCGTCCTGACCCTTCTTCCTCCAGGATTGGTTAGAGCCCTCCTGCGAATGGTAAAGCGGTTGCCAGTTCTTCGAACTAGGGGTCTCCACTTGGGGGAGCTTCTTAGTTTGGCGGGTCACCTCCACCTAGTTGGGGATCACAGTTCCTTTTAGAGTTCAGATGCCGGACCAAGATGGATAGATGATCAGCCCCCCTTTTGATGAGCCTCACACACTTAGCTTCTTTTCGCCAAGGGATGATCCGCCTCCACCTCTAGGTGTTGTTGCTGCATGTGCTTGATGGTGCCATGAATTAGTTTTTTGGTTTGCCCTCATGACCGTTTTATGTTGCCTTTATGGCCTTTTTTTGCTTTCTGTGTGGCTTCTGATGTTTCACCCTTTGATAATATTGGGTGGAACCATTATGTGGAAGCCATCTTTCTTACAATGAGGCATATATATAACGTATGTATTTGTTGTCAATTGTTTGAAAGAAGAAGGAGATCGGGGTAATATAGTGTGGAGATATATTAGAAAGCAAGGTGTTGTCAATTAATATGTCAAAAGAAAACTTGCATTTTTTGGTTCAATTCCAAGGTCAACATTTGTTTAAAACGGCAATTTTGCAATGAGGGTTCATTATGTTTCCGATTTCATGCTCATTTATGATTATGGTTTCTCTTTAGCTATTAAGAATGCAATTAAGATTCCAATCATAAACATTCCTATAGAGTTGCGAAGTAGATGCGTGACATGATGAAAGAATTCTTGAGTATCTCGAGTCAACAAATAGAAAACATTATTGAACTTATGAAAAGTAGTGTATTGCATTAATTTCAAGCCATATGGAGGGGTCTCTCAGTCAGTGTCATTAATTTATGGATTAAATTATTGTGTGTCCCACACCTATTCCATAACTCTGATTATTTCCATCCAAATAAGATTTTTTATATGTGTTCCATCTATATCATGTCAATTGCAGTTATATTATTTAGGTGAGTGCAATTTTTCGCATAAAGGGGTCAAAATATAGAAGAGGAAAATCCAATAGGTGTCCAGGTTAAAAGCAATGCATTTTGGGTTTTTTATGTCGTCAATTTCGTGCACATTTTCATTAAGGTTTTCTTTTTGGATAATAAGTTACCGATTAAGGTTTCCCCTCATCAACATTTGTATTGATGTAGAGAACAAGTGTGGGGCATGATGAAATATGTATTGAGTCACATGAGCAAACTATATCAAAAATAGTAGGGAGCTTAAGAATAACATTGTATTGCATCTATGTTAAGCTATATTGAGGTCTCACTCAATCAGTGCAATAAACTTGTACGTCATTTTTAGGGTACTAACAACTAGCACGAACACTACAAAAAAATATTTTGAAAATATATGGGGAAAATGGGTCTTGCTATTTTTTGTTTTGTTTCTTATCCTCTCAAAGTTTTAGAATTTATGGCGTTTAAATTGTTACATAAGACAAATACATGAATGAAAAGTTGGAGATAAAAAATGCGGGAAATAAATACTTGCATGTCCCACATCTATTCCATGGTTCATATGGTTCCCACCCATACAATGTATGCATAATGTGGTGTAATTTATCATTTCAATATCACTTACATTATTTACGTGAATGTGAATCACCTTAAAAAGACTAAAAAACATATGGAAAATCTACCACAACGTCAACTTCTTGTCACACTTTGCACACACTTTTTAGTTTTAAACTCAATTAATTAGAAGTAAGCGACAATTGATCCCCTCCTATCAATTGATCATATGAGTGTTTGTGGGAATGATGCAACAAACGAATGGCTCCTAGGTTGATTCTCTGACACCCAGTTTTTGTTAGCATTGTTCATACAAGTGAAAGTTCAAGCTTTTATTTTAGGTGCATGAATCTAATAGCAGGGTTTTATGAGTGTGTGTATATATATATATATATATATACACACACACACATACATATATACACACACACTTCGATATGATACAAACAATGTGGAAAAACAAACACAACTAATGCCCAAAGAGTTTTAATATATAAAACTATAGTGTGAAAATCAAGATATTCAAAAAACCATCCACACTTCCAAACAGGGAGTTTGACCGACAATTACAATTGTGTTGCCTAAAACATTTTTAAAATGCCACTTTAAAGTCACGAAATGTGGGCAGATGTCACATGGCAAAAACCAACACCTATAAAGAATTGTCCATCTAGTAAAAGCCCAATAGTAACAACTTTTAAACAACTTCCTAGCCCTTTTTTGAAGCAAGTTTTAAGCAATACGTTCATTCACTGGATTTTCTTAGTTTGTAGCTAAGAATGTTATCGTAATAAATAAGGAAAAGGAAAAATGTAAATTTGCAAAGCTTTAGGACCATGTCTAGAACAAACCAATATGGAATCCTCTGTTTATTTATTTCTCCGGCATCAATCCTTTGGAATTGTTTTTAAGTGCAAGATGTCAGTGATCAATGAAACAGTTCAAGATGTCAACGATCGAAAAAACTGTTCATGCATCGTGTGTAAGGTTCAAAATTGTGCAAACATGTCTACCAAAGCATTTGCAACAAAAACATCCGACAAAATCCATCTATCATTTATGCTTTGATGTAGGGTTTCTTTGTATAGCTAATAAGATAGTGATTAGGGTTTCCCATCATCAACATTCCTATTGATCTATGGAACAAGTGTGGAACATGATGAAATAAGAATTGAGTAATAGAAGACAACTACATCAAAAATAGTAGCAACCTTAAGAATAACATTGTTTTAAATCTATGTTAAGACATATGGAGGGTTCACTTAGTCACCGCAATAAAATTATCCATTAGTTGTAGGGCACTAATAGTTGGCTTGAATACTACAAAAAGAATAAAATATTTTTAAAATATGGAGAAAATGTGCTTTGCTAATATTTTGTTTTGTTTGTTATTGTGTCAAAGTTTTGGATTTGACGGAGTTTAATTGATTACGTAAGATGAAGTCATAAATGAAAAGTTAGAGAAAATAATTACAAGAATTAAATACTTGCATGTCCCACATTTAGGCCACTAATCTTGGGTTAAAAATCGTGTATTGGTCTAATGGGGGCTTCATTTGTGATTATATTGAAGTTGTAAACAAAATCAACGGCTAAGAAGCTCTCTCATCTACCTAAATTTTGTGTTTGGCCAGAAATTCATGCTTTCTATAATTAAAATTCATTACATCCGGAGACATTTCATTTCAATGTTGAGATACGCGTGTGTCGGCTTCTGGCTTTGAAAGACAACGCTGCCACTTGGTATACAATGCATGCTATTAGTTTTCCATTTGGCCATTCCCCAAAGCCCCTTGATAAACACATCTACAGGGACACTCAAACCACACATAATGAAGATGGATATGTAGATTTGAATTTATTGAGATTGAGTTCTCAATCTATTGAATTTTCAATTAGAGAAGTGATTTATATGCAGTGATTTGGATAGCAAAATCTATACAATGAGTTAAGAAAAAAGAAAGAATGTCATCAAGTGATAGACATCCTCATGGTCTCATGCCATCAACAACAGAAGATGTTCCAAGAAAGCCTCTCACCATGGGGTCCAATCTCATTGATAAGGGTGCCAAGATACTGTAGACCATGTCACCTCTCAAGCAATTTCAACAAGTATAAATTTATATGTTTTCATGTTATATATATTCTTTTGTAGGCTACTTATTGTGGAAATCTCGTTTGTTTTTTTGGGTGGTAGCATGTGTACACTTGGGCAATATATTCTCATGACATGAGCAGACAGATTGAAACACACCATTTTGTGACAAGGCTCAATGTCTAGCTATCATCCTCCCGCAAATGTTCCAACTGGACGGCAGATGACATCTCTCTCAAAAAGTCGCATTCGTCCATCGTGATGTATGCAGTGGTCTATTCTAATTTCACCCATGCATATTCACTATTGTTTGAAGCCAACTGAAATCATTCGTGTCTCACTTCATTCGCCTAATCTCTTTCATACTTCACAATTCTACTTTTGAAATTTTATAAAGTTTATTTTCATTTCGTAATTAAAAAAAAACGGAAGTCAATTTTTTTTTTTTAAAATTATTTACTCTTTCGTGGTGGGAAGGGTTTAATTTTGATCACCGAATCCCTATTCACCTCGATTCATTCCTACCTTTCTTTTTTAAAAACATTGGGGCCTTTACTTAGGTGCAACTGTAAGTTATTGCCTCTCCTTAACCATAGAAATTGATTAATCTGTATCTGTATTTGTATCTGTATCTGTATCTGTATCTGTAGCGGGTTTAATTGTCTCTGAGAGGAAACTACTACCTGCCACAATTTTCTTTGTTGTATGCATAAAAAGAAGAAGATTGAAGATTGGCACATGGATGTACAGGCATTACGGAAGGCAGGAGCCACATCACGTGTTACACGCATTGTGAAAAATAGGAGCCACGTCAACGCATCCACGGTATTTTAGTTGCGTATAAATGTGTGCCTTCACAGTGATTAAAATATTATTATGTCGACTCTGTGCAAATGTCAGAGGGGGGTAAGGTTCGCTCCAACTAATACAACGCCTTCGGCATAATCAAAGATTTTGACATCTTTAAGTACAACAAAACAAATGACTAAAGTGACAGCACAAATTTCGAAGCAAAGAATCCAAGAAAATATAGGACCACTACTTTTTGTATTTCATGACCGCCATGGATTCTAATGAAAATTGTGATGCCAAGTGGATGCTCTAGATTTAGTCGTAATTAACGCACACACGGAACATTTGTGGGAGCCGTCGATTTCACACGTGCGTGTTAGAATTGAAGACTCTTCACCCAATTTAAGGAATTGACCGCTTTGAGCTTTGAAAATTAATATTCTTTAATGTGTGATTACGCCGAAGGCGTTCTCCCTATGGTAGAGGTCCTCCGGACGTTTTTGCGATTTGTCTTAAGTTTGACAGCCATTTGGACGTTTTTCCCACGACAATGGCGGCACGTTTAGGTTTATTGGGCCCTGGTGGTGGAGAAATTATCTGTATCAAATAGTCACCTCTGCTCCCGCTAATTTGGAGCACATTCTCAAGAACGATTTCACCAACTTCCCCAAAGGCACCTATTTCAAAGCCGCATTGTTCGAGATTTTTGGCGACGGTTTGTTTACCGCTGATGGCGAGCTGTGGAAGCGCCAACGGACCGCCGCCGCTGTCGCCGTCAGCAGCGGCTCCGCCAGAGACAAAAATTTAGGGTTCGTGCAGAAATTGGTGCGGGAAAAACTTCTGCCATTGTTTGAAGAAGCCAGCGAGAAAAAAAACTGTAGTTGATTTGCAAGATGTTCTGCTACGGTTTTCTCTTGATCATGTTTGCCTTACTCTTTTTGGGAGAGACGCCGGAAATATAGATACGGTGTCTAGGTTTTGCTCGGCTTTTGACGAGGCCGTTCAATACTGTACTTATCGTCTTGTCTGCCGCCATTTTTGTGGAAGTTTATGCGCTATCTAAATGTGGGATTTGAGAGGAAATTCAAGCGAGCTGAGGTGATAATAAATGAATTTGTGTCCGAGAGAGTGAAGCTTAGAGTTAAGGAGTTGGAGGGAGAGAGAGAAGTGCAGGGAGACATTTTATGGAGCTTCATTAAATTGGAAGCAGAAGACGAACGTTCTCCTCCTCAAAAATTGTTGCAGGTATTATGAAAATTTTAATTTCTGAGTCTAAAATTTTAAGTACATATTTTACGCCGAAGGCGTTCCCCCTATGGGAAAGGCCCCTGCGGACGTTTCTACGACTATCCTAATTTTGACGGTTTGACGGCCGTCTGGAAGTTTGTTCTTTTTCGCCTATTTTTAATAGTTATTTTATTATTTTTCGCCTATTTTTAATAATGTTTTTTTTGGGTGCATGTTGAATGCAGCGGCTATTTTTAACAGTCATTTTTTCTTTTTGCAGCGGCTATTTTTAAGAGTGTTTTGTTCTTGCATGCTCAATGAGGGTTTGTGTGACAAGATTCATTTGTGTTTTTAGAAGAGGTGCGGGTTTGCAATTTCACAGGATTTATTACAGTGCTGAGGATTTCGGGTTTGCAATTTCACAGGTATTTATTACTCTGTTCTCATCAATTTCGGGTTTGAAACTAC
This sequence comes from Taxus chinensis, assembly GCA_019776745.2. Classification (NCBI taxonomy): domain Eukaryota; kingdom Viridiplantae; phylum Streptophyta; class Pinopsida; order Cupressales; family Taxaceae; genus Taxus; species Taxus chinensis. Next base: position 624,076,650 of record CM034154.1, on the reverse strand, counting down.
TTATTTCCTTGGTCTCAACATCCAGATTTGCTTAGTGGCTATTCTTTGTGTCAATGGTAGCGAGCTAATTCCCAACTACCCTGCTATTCCACTACAACCGCTGCAATGGTCTTATCCAGACCTGAAACATGATTTCTTGGTAGTGAGTGTTGGATGTTCTCCTATCGGTTTTAAGCTTGCAGAAAGCTTATTGAATGGTTTCTCGTAGTCAGGTTTTTGGAATCTAAGAACCATTATTATTTAAATTGTGCAAAGCATAAGTTTGTCAATACCATGCGTTTTGATCTGCTTTATGCAATATAGCTGCAACTGGCTAATCATGGGTGCAATGAATGATTTGGTCAGATAAAACGACATATGGTCCCTGGGTAGTATACTGACTGAGTCTTAGGATTCAGTTAGGGTTATATTGATAATTGTGAGGGACCTAGTCGATTTATTCCAAACATTTAGGAAATAACCGACAAAGGGGTAATCAAGAACAAATTGACTAGACAGGTTCAAAAAGTCTGCTTGGATTGTGTATGTTTCATTCCAAACTTTCATGGCTCCAGAAACAGCAATTTGTCTGAGTTGTTTGACATACCTCAGATTTTGCATTGTAATCTTCCCCAGCTTATGATGTAATCTGTTTGCATCTTAGACAGTCCACTCTTACATCAACAATTTTTTCCCATTATGTTACAAAAACTTTGTAGCAGTTCTTTGAAGATTCTTACTGATTGGGTACACCCCGTTCACGATTTGCTATCACTACACTGGATGTGTTCCTTCTATTCCTCCACAGCATTTTGTTATCATGTTCACATCTTGCTAATCCTGTTGAAATTCTTTCCCATCAAGCATAAACAGGTGTGGTGTTGAGTCACCCTCATCAATCCCTAAACATACTTGAAATTGAATTCTGCTACACCTTTAGGCTAATTGCATCCCTAAAATACTTAATTTCTTTTGTCTTTTCCTGGCCTTTAGGCTTATGCATAATGCAAAATTGAATATCTTCACCTTACTGCAACCATACTCTCTTTGAAATAAATCTTAATATGACAACAGAGCTAATGAAAACACATAGTACCTACTACCATGCATTCTCATATGTACAATAATATTAAGATCATGACCACCATTTAATACCCAATTCACAGCTTCTTCAACAGCGCATTTAGGAAAAATAAGGACTTTCATTTATTCTCCAAATAAATTTGTCAATGGAACTTGGATTATGCTTGGATCTCCAAGCAGCGTTGTTGCAGCTGCTCGCATGTTTTGAAATTCAATGTATATTGGTCAAGAACAAAATGGCTTCCAACAACATTTGTGGTTTTGAACCTAATGCAATATGATAACAAACTAAATTATATCAGCTTGTTCTTCAATGTAATCCTTTTATGATTATTAAATATACCACTGCTTTAATTTATATGTAGTCTTCATAGAGTCAAAACAAACAAATGGTGGTTCTGTTGTCTTGAATTCAGAACATGTAACAGACCTTAAATACAATCCAGTTGTTTCCATTCCCTGGGTCATCACAGAGAACACGAGTGCGTTTTGGCATTTCAAAGTTCATCAATTCTCCATAACAAGAGGCAATTTGTACTTGCCTATGGGTCAATTTCCTAATGACCCAAAGATAACTTAATGCTTCTGGTTTTTTGTATATGGTTCCATGTTGTTTGGCCCCTTGTTCTCATGCGAGCAATTTTAGAGTCCATCAATTTGCACTTTGACTTCACAAATCTGCACTACTTGGCAATTTTGGCCATGTTCGTGGCAGATCTCATTCAGAATGGAATGATTTGTTGTCAATGGTGTCAACTATTCAATGGACATTTCTATATGATTTTTTAGCAATGTGCTCTGTTACTGAGATTTATGCTCACACAGGTCCTTTCATAGTGAGAAAGTTCCTATCCTGTCAGGTTCAAATAGTGCATATATCCTCCTATTGCCTGTCAATATGCTTTTGTTGTTACAAATTATTGAAAGCATTCACTAGCTAATAAAATTGTTGCATCCAACCAGGCACTCAGTTTGGGAGGTCCTAATTGAGCTGACAATTTAACCGCAACTGTGCTTTGTAGAAGTTCTAACTTTTGGTAAACCAAGGTGTTGAACTAGAAAACTTAGTGCATTTTCTTCTTGTTATTTGAAGTGATCCAATTGGCTTAAGGCCATTTGTATCTGGAAAAACGCTCAATGTTTTGGGGCCTAGTAATTCTAGCTTACTCATTGACACAAGGTTCTTTTGCTTCAAGCTCGCAATAACCTTTGTTCCTAAAACAGGTAGACTTTGGTGTAGTCTCCATTCACATAGTGCATCTCTTGATCTTTCCGAATGGTAAACATGGCAACCATTGTTTTTAAGCATGTTTGGACATCAGATTAAAGGAGGTCATTGCAGATTCGCAAGGTAGTATATTTGATTAAGATCAGGATTTGGTTAGGGTTATCTTTTGATAAGTGTGGTAGCAGTCTGGACTTATTCAGGCAGGAGAACCTGGTTCAATCATTGGTAAAAGAAATGTAAAATTAGATTAACAAATAGCAAAAGAGTGGTGCTAGGATGTGTTGATTCATTCCAAATTGTAAGGAACAAGTCACTTGATATTAGAATTTAACTGGCCCATAATTGCTATTCCTATTGCTTCAAATATTTCAATTTGGCTTCATACTTCAACAGTACTTTTTTCACAATTTCTAGATTCCCATTAGTTTTAATCAAATCTGAAATGTGCATGTATATCAAGCCTTTTTATCACATTCACCAATGGAAAGTTTGAGATTTGAATTACAACGCTGGAGATCTGCAAAGCGTATGGGGCTGTATTCTGCCTGTCCTGCATTTTCTGTTTTGTTTTTTTTGCCTCGGTTGTAATGTTTTGTAGAATCAGAGTTTTTAAGTGTTGATGATTTGCACTCACATTAGTTTTCCATTTTATTGTGTTCAGATTTTGATATTTCCAGAATTGGAACATCTCACATTAGTTTTGCATTTTTTCCTGGGTTTAGCATTGATATATTGCAGATTCCAGCTGTATCATATTGAATTTGCATTTAAGAGGTGGCGCTGCGTTTATCTCTTGATATGTTGCGGAATCGATTTTGCATTTAACAACTTTCATCTTGTCTTTAGATTTTGAGATTTTACTGAAACAGAGTGTTGTACATTGCTTTTGTATTTTCCATTTCATTCTCGTTTGTAGCTTTTGATATTTTACAGAACCAGAGGGTGAGGGTTGTATATAGAATCTGTATTTTTTGGTTTGTCATTTTTCACAATCAGAGCCAGCATCACATTGATTTTCCATCTTCTCTGACCTTATCTAAAAACAATAACCCAAACTCATGGCCGCTTCCATGGCTTTGGCTCAACTCAACACTAAAAGCCAAAATGCAAAGATAAGAGGATTTAAATATAAGTCACAAAACATTTCTAAATTGTTTTAGTTGCAAAATCGGAACCAATCCTTTGTAGAATCAGAGTTTTTAATGTTGATGATTTGCACTCATTAGTAATTTCCATAATTTATTGTAGTTACAAATATTCCAGAATTCATACATCTCACATGTTGTTTTGCATCATATGTTACTACATTTAGCATTGATATTTGCAGATTCCAATTCATATTGAATTTGCATGTACCATCAAGAACTGTATTAGCCACATCTGTTGCTTCAGTACATGTTGGACAAGGAAACTTAATCATAGATTCCAGCATTTGGGTAGCAGTAACAACAGGCTTTCCAAGGAGATTGTATTTGTAAATCATAATTTTCTGATGCCAAGAATATTGTTTCAACTGGAATCTCCATACCAATATCTCCACAAGCAACCATGAATGCATCTGACTCCTTCAAAATCTCTCAGACCCTTCCTTTCTCGGATAAATAAATATGTGGCATCGGCTTCTTCTGCCCCTCACTGTGAGGAGAAAAGTGCAAGAACGTCCAACTCCAAATCGAATCCCTGGAGATCTAAAGCGTTGAAAGTGTTCGAATCCATTTAAACATGATCGAAGGAAATGCTGCAGGTATAGCATGCACAGCACAATACAAACATTCGCCAAACTCTGAAGAGGAAAACATGCAATTGCCGAGGAAAGCACCATAAAATCCAATTTCAATTGAGAGAACAGAGGAAAACTATGGCCTGATTCAGGATTTACAGAGTGCAATACTGAGGCCTAAAACAATAATAAAAAATACAGTTTACTATTTTCTTATGTATGGCCTCTACTAATATACAGTTTTTAATAACTCTTTATAATCTTTTTGGTTTTGTTGTATTATATTTGAGATTGAAATTAAAAATATAGAATAATCTTAATGGATGAGTGTCTCCTTTTGAATTCGCAGATACATTTAGTTTTAATAACTTCCTATTTCGTTTATTTGCAGGATATTTGTGCTTCTCTTTCTCTGACAGTAAAGAAAAGAGTGTTGTCTCTAGACGAACTTCAGGTGGGTTTCAATACTGATTGAAGTTTTTATTCAATTGATCTCTTTATTGCATGCTATGGACTAAGAAATTATTGTAGAGAGTTTTGATGTTATTTGGTTTGGATTGTTCCATTTATATTTGTAATTGGCTCCAATCTTTTTCCCGAAGTGACATGTGGGGGCACGTGCCTTCGTCAATGACAGGATTCGTTATGTGCCGAGGGGCTCGTTCCCCAATGAGGCCATTTCGAAGCGTCCCAAGTTGGACGTTAGACTGATCAGCGACAAGGCTTTTAAAGCTGCCCGTCATACCTAAGAACATCTTGGTGGACTAACATACTTATTGTCCCTCTCCAGTTTAATATGATGCAGACTAGAAACACAATTCCCCTCCCCACAACGGGATTGACATTAACTACGCCTCGCTTGCAGAGGGAGGAAGATTTTAAGCGTATTCAATGTGTTGTTAATGTTTTGCATTGCAGGCAACCGAAACCACCTAAAACAGTGATAGCCGAAATGATCAGAGATCGCCTCCACCTGATGCCAACATCCCCAATTTTTCTCTCCAAAATCCGAACAATTGGAGATCATTCACGAGGCTTCTGTTTGATTTATGATTCTAACGAAGATGCACTGAAATATGAACCACCCCACAAATTGAGGAGAATGGGAATACCAATTGAGGCATCTGTAAATGGACAAAAATACAAGAAACGTGCTAAGAAAATTGCACAAGCAAAAAGCAAGAAATTTGATTTAAAGAAATAACTTGTAGTGGTTAGTTTATAAGTGTTTTTGAAACAAACTGTAACTCGTACCAAATAATTCCATGTATGCATTGTGGCAATATACATCGGACATAGAATCAAACTTTTTAAACACATGTTCAGTTTATGTAATCCAACAACTATGGCTTTCGAATTTCTTTAAAACTGTATCTCCATATAAATACCTATAGTTTTCTTACTTCAAGTGTACGTATTGTTCTTATTGTCTTCCATTCTATTTGCTTAACATAATAATCTGTAATTCGTTTCAACCATGCAAATTTTAGTTCTTTTCAACCAAAGCTTTGTGTGTTATATAACTTTTTTGCATATTGAATTGTTAAAGGATTAGACTTCGTGTTTTCACTTTTTAGCACATATAAAATAATAAGGAAGGCAACTTTAAAGGTTCTCATTCTTTACAAATGCATGCTTTCCTGAACACATCCTTCATTATCATGATTGTCTGCCCTACAAGTTTACATTGTCCACCATATATTTGCAGAATTCCCACTATCGCGAGCATCTTTTAGTTGCCATGGAAATAACTTTGACACACGAAGGCATTACTCAATTGATTGAGGGCGGTTCCAATGTTGACCCCACATTTCAGATACTCCACTTGTCCTCCCTAAGGTCCATTCTCAACACTGGTGCCCAACATCGTGTTGACCTTTCAGATGGGATACATTTTCAGACAGCACTTCTACCCTCCAAATTTGCAAGTCGTGTAACCGAAAAATCAATACAAGAAGGCTCCATTGTGTGCTTACACAAATCCCTCGTTAGAATGATCAAAAGTGAACTGTAAGCTTCATCTCCTGCTCAATTACCAATGTACATAAACTTCCTATATTAATTATAATTTCTTTCTGTTTGTTTTTTCGATCCGTTGTTCAGTTCTAATTCTATCCCGATTTCCTTTTCCATTGCAGGACTGTTCTTATCATTGAAATGGATGTTCTTGTCGAAACACATTTGGTAATCGGTACTCCAATCCGACTACCAACAAATGCTCTCGAACACATTCAGTTGCCGCAAACAGATGCAAGTGCAAACCGGGTTAACAAATATTTTGCGAGAACACCAACTAAAATAAGTGCTTTGAATACATCTATGCGCATGTGGTCCGTAGAGGGCCGTGCCCTAGCAAAAACAACCCTTCGCCAATATCACAATGCAAGGGGAAATGGATCCGTGTTTGGGTTTGATTTTGTTGATCAGGAAGGAGGGGAAATCCACATCACTTGTTTCAACGAGGCCGCGGAAGCATTCTATGAGCAGATTGAGAATGGAAAGCTATATACAATTTCCAATGGGAGGATTGCGAGTATTGCTGATGCAAAGCTATGTTACAACCATTTGAACAATGCTTTGGAGATTTTCCTGCAACCTTCCTCAACCATATCTCCACTCATAGCAAATGAAGATACAATACCTTCCCATAACTTTCACTTCACCAAAATCAAGGAATTACCTACAAGCGCTGAAGGTTCTACAGTTGATTTGATTGGCATTGTTGTTACGATGTCACCATGCTCAACAATTCGTCGGTATGACAAGTCTGAAACAAAGAGAAGAACACTGCAATTAAAGGACATGTCGGGTTTCAGTGTAAGTGTCACATTATGGGGACAACACTTAGATGATATAAGCAACGAACTTGAAGACATGCTTTCTATACCGCCTCTTCCGGTCCTCGCCTTGAAAGCTGCTCGCGTCTCCAGTTTCAATGGAAGCTCAGTGGACACTGTTTCAAGAACCAAATGTTACGTCAACCCTCAAATTTCAGAAACAAATACACTTCATGGCTGGGTTGATTCTGATGACTACTTGCTTCCGGCGCCCTCTATCACAAGCCAATTTCTGGGCCCTCCAAAAAGCCTAACCTCTGTAACGACGATTTTGGAGGTACTAAATATGGGGAACACTGAGAGAAATGAATGGGCCATGGTTACTGCAGAAATCACGAATATCAGCATGGACAACTTTTTTTACAAGGCATGTCCTCTTCAAAAAGGTGACAAACAATGCAGGAAAAAGGTGAGAGAGAATGGTAATGGTTCATGGTTATGTTCGAGTTGCAACAGACAAGTTCAAAACTATGATTATAGATATGCACTCAGAATCGATCTAAAGGACCCAACAGGAGAACTTCAATCAGTTACTGCTTTTGATGAGACAGCTGAGTTAATCATGGGTGTTGCAGCTAGCGACCTCCATATATTGTCTATAGACGAAGATGCGACTAGTGAAATTATAAGTAATGTCATCGGCAACGAATACTGCTTCACACTTTCACTGAAAAAAGAGACATATTGCGGAAACAACAGATTGAAATGTGTCATCCTCAGTTCAAAGAAAGCGGAAAACACTGCAACTCCTCCATAACCTTTACGCAAGGATTTCCAACCCACCCGTCCCTTCAAACATTACACCCTCACTCATCCCATTCTATACTTTGAACTATCACTGCTATGTTTCTTATTTCATATCTATGTTTCACTTTTTTCCCTGCTTCAAAAGAAAAACTGTTGAATTCCCTTATACACTGACATACTATTGTCTCCTTCTATTATGTGGATTGTTAGTACTTTTAAGAAAATAAATATACAAAATGCAATTTTGTTATGTACGTATTTACATCCTTCTGTAGTATGTGAACACATTGTATGTTTCTATATATGTAATACTCTTTTCCTTAATAAAAAAAGTAGTTTCTCAAAACTCAAATTGTTACCTCTTGTGCGTATTTCCCATTGGAACTCCACATGAATTACAATTGAATTTAGTTTTACATTTTCACTTATTTCAGCATTTGTTTGTCATCAAACTATGTATCGTTCCTGGCTAACCCAAAATGATCTTTATCCAACAGGTGGTACTCCATAATCCTGTGACTTCGCAATCATGTCGACTCCTGCAAAACGAGCCCAACGAAGAGAGAATTACGCAAAAAATAAAGTACACATAACTGCTGAGCAACGACGTCGTAAATTAGAGCATAGAACAATGAAAATCTCAAATATCTTTCAACTTACAACGACCAACAACCCACGATCCCCCGACATTCCAATCTTGCCATCAAATACAACTACTGAAGAATTGCCAACCAACATTCCGCATGTAACTTCCATGGAAGAAAACTTTCAAGAGCATACCACTTCCTTCCGTACGAACCCATCTTTGCTAACAACTGTCACTTTCCCCCAAATGTCTGGGATGCCACATGAAACTGTCTCAAGTACTGACCTCTCTTCAGTTCATCACACAAATACAACCAGTTTATCCTCTCCTTTAGACTGCTTTCCACCTTGCAATCCACAAAGGACTGAAACAGAACACCCCACCCCTTCCAATACACAGACAATTCCCATATCCCCACCCTCTTCGCTGAATTTAGAAGCCCAACGTCGGTTTCGCAAAAGAATAGATTTGTTGGCGAACATACAAACTTGCTCAATCTGTTTGGAAAATTACCCTGGAATTAAAACAATTTCCTTTGAAGGCTTTCCATCCTGTAACAGATGCAAAACTGAAAAACAAGGCCACCGCTTCTCTTCATGGAACAACATGGACCCTGGAAATCAGGCTACCGTTCTTGCGTCTTTAACCCAAATCGAGGAGATGCTTATCGCACGAGTTAATCCATTCCTGCAAGTCACCCAAGTACGTGGCGGGCAATACAAATACTCAGGACACACCATAAGCTTCCCGCAAAACATTACTTCAATAGCAAAGACCCTACCCCACCGCCTTGGAGATTTGGACATAATTCTCATACAAAGGGAAGGATCTAATTTAAAAAATTATGATTTCTACGTCAGTAGATCTCGTGTTTGGGCAGCCTTGCAATATAAAATCCAACACGATCCCTATTACAAAGATGTCTTAATTGACGATGACGCCCTTTCCTCTCTACCATCAGAGTCGTCAAATGTTTCCTCCTCTCTTAACACAGCCGCATTGGAACTGCCCCAAATGCAAAGTGCCTCTACAGCTCATGGTAATGATGCTCCCACTCACTTTGATGAAACGTATGAACACTCATCGTCTTTCGTGCCAACACCTCACAATGCAGGAACAGAACAAGAGGAAATCGAACAGTTCCTGCTCAACCACGATGGTAACACTCCATTTACCATGCCATGGCCAGAGCTTGGCCTCTCGCCAATAAATGAATACAATACGGAGGGCCTGTTCTCAATGGCTTTCCCAACTTTATTTCCGACAGGAAAAGCAATGTGGCAACAACCCCGCATAAAAGAAGTTCCAATGCATGAATACGCACTTCATTTGATGCGTTACCATGATGGGCGCTTCGGTTCCCACCCAAGATTTCGTTACTTCCTTCTAAACCTCATAATGCGACACAGAAGCCAGTCCACAGCAGCAGTCTTTATGAAACAAAACCTCGAATCTGGAATCCCTCCGACAATTAGAGACCTACGAAGACAACTACTGGAATGCCCCAAAGACAACCTCCCAGACAGCTTAATGCGGTTTGGATCGAGCCTTCGAGGGACCCGTTCATTCTGGGCAAAAAGTAGAAGCGAGCTTTCAGATATGGTGGAACAATTGGGGACACCAACCTTATTCTTCACTCTAAGTGCTGCAGACACTAAATGGCCAGATCTCCACAATATTATGTCGGGTGAATGCCCAACAGATCCTCGAGCTGCACAACGTTGGAGAACACTTAACATTGTCTCTAACCCTCATCGAGTATCAGCATACCTACATCACAGATTCACAATATTTCACGAAGAAATATTGCAGAAGGAACTTGGAGCAGTAGACTTTTGGTACAGGTAATCAAATCTACTTATTTCAAAGTTATTTCCAAACTACATAGCTAATATTTATGTTCCCTTGTCTCGCAGGTATGAATGGCAACATAGAGGCTCCGCACATGTCCACGGTTTATTGTGGCTCGAGAATGCACCCAAAGTTGACGAAATGGATTGGGAGGATACAACAGTTATTGAGGCCACAAAACAATACTTTGATAAGTTCGTGTCTGCCTGGAACCCTCGACCGGCATGCAACCGCTTGGATTTTGTTCGCAGGTCACTCCTAGATGACCCTTGCTTGCTAGATACAACAAAAATTCTATCCTCCTCCCCAAATTCAGACCTTGAAGAACTGCTTAATCGAGTTCAGCGCCACACTAAATGTTCAGAACAGACATGCCTACGTAGAAAGCAATCACAGCTCCAGTGCAGATACAACGCCCCCTGGCCCACGCAACCTACTTCTTCCTTGCACATTGAAAGTGATGGGAAAATTAAGTACCTCCCTTCCAGAAATGATGACAGATTGAACATCCACAATCGAACTATGATATACATATGGAGAGCAAATGTCGATTGCCAACCGGTACTTTCCCGCCATGCCGTTCTTAAGTATATTGCAAAATATGCTTCAAAAGCCGAGCAACGCTCAGAAACATATCACCAAATGTTATCCAGATTTTCAAGAGACGCAGATGCAGATTCTCCAGCACATATCGCGATCCGTAAAATGCTCACAGAAAGCGTTGTCGAACATGACATAAGCGCACAAGAAACATGCCACATGTTGCAAAAAATGCCACTTGTTATGTGCAGTCGTCCATTTGTATCATTAAATGTTGGGAAAAAAATTCTGAGACGTGTCGTTGAAAGTGACGCTGATGCAGAACAAACATCCGCTTTCTTGGATGCATATAAAGTTCGTCCAACAATCATGGAACACCTACCACTTATTCAAGTTGCTCGAGATTGGAGCTACAACAAGAATCGTAAAGGTGATAAATGGAAAAAGTGAACGATACACGCAATTGTTCGGGTCCACCCGAGATTTGTGGATGTCCCAGCTCAGGATTCAACGTCGTATGACCTTTTCTGTTGGTCAGAACTCCTTTTATACAAGCCTTTCAGAAATATTGCATCAGAATTTGGAGCAACCCCACATGACATCAACGGCACTTGGGACATGTTCAAGCACAACTACAGACCGTGGCATGTTTTACGCACAACCACAGACACAGGACCTGTTACGGATGTTAGTTCAGACTCTGAGCCCGAATGCAGTATTCAACACGAACCATTGCAAGAATGGCAGGTCTTTGCACAACTTCACCTGGGAAACAACACGGGTCTAGACAGTCTTGACATGTTGGGGAAACGAGATTTCGACGTACAACATAATTGGAACATACATGACGTTCCGCATGAATTACAGATAACTGGTTCATCATTCATTGAAAGAGAGAAGGCAGACATACTTAACAACAACATACAGGCCACACCACCATCTTCCACACTTCCTTTGTCTCCAGAACAACAAACAGCTCTTGATACCATACTACACCATTCAGCAAACAAAACCCTTCTACCTCCACTAAGATTCATAATTCAAGGAACGGCTGGCACAGGAAAATCATTTCTGATAAATAAAATCCACAATTTATTCACATCACCAACCACATATCCCTCACCTCTACTTGTGCTCGCCCCTACCGGTGTTTCAGCATTCAACATCTCTGCATCCACAATCCACGCAGCCCTGCGAATTCCAATCAAAGAACTCAAACCCCTTGAAGGTACTGCATTATCGTCTTTTCAAGAGTCGCTGAAACATATAGAATATGTTCTTATTGATGAAATGAGTTTCATCGGCCCAAAGTTACTAACCAAAATTGACAGTAGGCTCCGCGAAGCTTTCCCACACTCGAGAACATCTGAATTTGGAAACAGATCAGTCATCCTCCTCGGCGACCTCGGCCAATTACCGCCGGTTTTGGACAGTCCTCTTTATGCAAGTAATTCCTACGGAGCAACCCTTTGGAAGGGATTTGAGACTTCCATTACATTGCAAACAATATTTCGGCAACAAGGAACAACCAATGCACAAGTTTCATTCCGAAATTTACTGCTCCACATGCGAGATTCAACCCCTCTAATTGAGGATTGGGAAATCTTAATGTCTCGCACAGACACATACCTAACTCAGCAAGAGCTCAAAATTTTTAAGGATGCACCACATTTGTTTGCAAAAAATGATCAAGTCGACTCCCACAACCTACAAATGTTGAAGGCATTGAACGTTCCGATCGCCCAATCCATTGCTGAAAGTAACAGGCGAACCGGACCAGGAAATCCTGATGATGATCAGTTGGAACACAAAGTTCTGCTGTGCAAACAACAAAAAATCATGCTTATTGCAAATCTATGGGTTGACGCAGGCCTCGTGAATGGGGCCACAGGAACTATCACCGACATTGTCTACGACACATCAATGCAACCACCAGCATTACCTTTATTTGTTGTTGTCAAATTTGATAGATACAATGGCCCATGTTGGGATCCCAGCAACCCGTTACATATTCCCATACCCCCTATTTCGAGAGGGAATCGAAGACAATTGCCAATTAAAATGGCCTGGGGATTAACTATCCACAAGTCACAGGGACTTACTTTACACAGAGCAACCGTCGACATTGGAACCACTGAAAGGCAGGGTCTTACATTCACAGCTTTCTCCAGAGTTCCCTCGCTTGCAAATCTACGTATTTCACCTGCTTTTTCATTCGAGAGATACTCAAAAATGGTGTACGTAACAACACTTCGAGCAAGAAGGAAGGAGGAAGCAAGACTACTGTCACTCAGCCTATCGTAAAAGATAGCCTCTGCTTTGATAGCACCCCCGCTACTACTATACTAAACACTTATTCTATCCAAAGCGACATTGCTGCTCAAGGGGTATCAAATGTAATCATGTTTACTCAAGCTAAAAAAGCCCACTAAAGGCTACTATACATGATATAAAAAATGCAAATGTATACATGTCTCATTGTGTGCACACAGATCTACTTTTATTAGATATTGTGAAATATGATATGAAACTTTAAATGTACAAAGTTGTAACAGAAAAAAATGTACACATACAAAATTTCAATCTAATGTTTCAACTCAATTCCTACACTACAACTATCAATCACACACATTATCAACTGTACAATAAATAATTTCCCAACAAAACACCAACCGAACAACCGATGCACAACTAACACAATAAACCCGAATAAAATACATACAACATCAACTTCAAGATAAATTAACTATTGAAAAGGGTTAACAAGTTTGAAAAGTAGAAACAACCTTCACATTAAGTTACACTTACGAAATCAATCACACCCCTAATCACCATCTACTACAAAAGTAATAAATATACCTCTAAAACAAATAACATATACCGTTCGGCGTTCACATTGCATGAAACACATGTAAATAAATAATTTTCATATCATTTTCAATTTTTATTCTCCATCCCATTCCATTCGTGTTTCAAGGCTATAGAAGCGAATTACTTACTTGTGTTTCTATTTTTCTAGGAACAATCTGCACCATGGAATTGGTAACAAGTATGTAACATGAAGGTATTTAATTCCCACACACTCATTCATAAAATAATAATGTTTTTTATTACGTGGACTCATCTTCATCATTTCTGCCTCAAAATATTCTTCCCTCATATTTTTTTGCATATTTAAAATATTGTAATCAAATCACCTAAATAATTATAGTCAAATATATTGTTTATAAGACCCTATGTTTACTACGCCCAAGGTGTGTTTTAACTCCAAATGAGTGTTTTATAGTGATATCATATGTGAACCACACCCACCCTGGTTGGACATCCATGCATTAATGACAATATTATTATTTTAATTTCATGTCAGTTTCATTAGTGCTGACGACATCTGACCAAACCACTAGTAATGGATAAGTACAAGTCATGCAAAGATCCATTTTTACAGGCATGGAAGTCCTCCACTACGACAACTCAACATCCCCTGTCAGTGGGGCATTACCAACTTGACCAGACAAATATCATCACGATTTCTCTATGGAACTAGCCCATTGATAAATTTCTAGAATTGGCAAACAAGTTATACACGCTGACTAAGTGACCCCTCCAAAGGTTGATTCATGATATTATTTTGAATTAGGTGGATACATACATGTCACTCAATACTAATTTGATCATTCACCCCCAGATACTCTCTCCTTGTTTTCTCCTCCATATGGAAAATAGGAAGTGGAACTGACAGGAGCGAGTCACGATGCATAAGTAATTCACTTCTATAGCCGCGAAACGATATACTTATTTGATCATATTTTCCCCCACAAATACTCTCTCCTTGTTTTCTCCTCCATACGGAATTTTTTAAGAAGACCTAGGTATATATCAAAATATCTTCCCAAATTTGTGACATCTAAAAAAAAAATCTCAAGTTTAAATTGGAGACGCTAAATTAAAAAATCATTGTTCATATATCATGTTTTCCCATAATTAATCGAGCTTAACAGTGATAAGGGGGACTAAAAAAATGCTATAAGAAACAAACATTACTATTAGTTTCAAACTTGGAACTTATTAGATTTCTAAACATATTTATTTTACCCCATTTAAGTATGAATTGCACTTGCGTGATTACAAACAAGATCAAGACAATACAATGCACCATAGATAATAGATGTTATTTAGGTTGGAACAATATGAGTTATGGAATAGGTGTGGATATGCAAGGTTTTAAATATCAACTTTTTATTTCCACCTTTCTATTCATGTCTCTACCTTATCTAACAAATTAAATATTGTCCAATAAAAAACCTTGATGTCGTAAAAAAGTTAAAAACAAAAATAACAAAGCTCAATTGGATGATAAAATCTTGTTACTCATTTGTCCATATTTTGGAGGGGCACAATTACCAATGATTGTTCCTGCATCACATGTATTCTTACAATTACTCAAGCTTAAAATTGAAAAGAAGGCCTACAATGTGCCACAAAAAGCAAGGACCGTGGTTTAGTTTTGAACTTGGAACCTTTTGAATTTTCATATTTGTTCATTTCTAAGTTTTCATTCATGTCTTTGTCTTCTCTAACAAACTAAATGTCGCTCAAAAGAAAGCTTTGACATTGTGCAAGAATAAAAACATAAAAAGTATATAGTAATTGAATAAAATGCCGAGTGGTGGTTGTAGGAAACACATGTTTTGTATATATTCCTTACAAAATTTTCCCCGTCCTTCAACTAATCTTGCTCGAAACTGCTTCTTTTTTCACCCATCTTCGTTTTCTATTATTTCCACCCCTCCAATCTCACTTCTTTGATGCATCCCCTTCAGCATTTCCATTGCACATTTTGCATGTGTTGTTAGTAGTTTAGGCTTATAATTAGGAAATAATTAAAATATAATTTTTAAAACATTTTGAAGTATACCATCATTCTTCAAAATGTTTTAAAAAGTATATTTTTCTTGATTGTCCATGTCATGTTGACTTCTTGTTTAATGTTTGGATTGTGTATTCTTTTATTATTAATAGAATTATTTTCATTTTTCTTAAAATTAAGTAATAATAAATATTAAATTTGAAGTTCACATCTTAATTTATTTTTTTAGCATTTTATGCTCTTATTTGGTATCACTTCGAGAATCAAATTAGAATATACTACCAATCACAATCCAAGTTACAATGAGCATGTCTATAGGAGAGACGCGGAAATGAAGGAGTGCATATGAATAAAATTCAAACTTATGAAGTGTAATAAATGGACGTGTGTGTGTGTGTGTGTACATGTGCAACAAATTTGAAGAAAACAAAAATTTGAATGTTTGTATGTTTACATAAATAGAAGTAGTTTACCATCTTCTAAAAATTGTATGTTCAAATAAAGGGTTATCGGAAAATAAGAAGCACTAAGAATATTGCTATTTTTTCTCGAAAACATAGGGGAAGGCATAATGAAACAATACATTTCTAACAATCAATGCTTTGTATTTATCTTCATCTTTATAGAACATATGACTAAATCTTCTTTCGATTGGTTTTTTATGCATCTCCATAAATTGCTCCAAAGCTTCTTTATTTTTTGCAGAAGATAACAAAGTCAACACATTTATTTACATTGTGTCCAATTCCAGCTCTAGGGATAATTTCAAGAATGGACCCCCCAAAAATCTATAATATGTTGGTAAGTCCTTAAGTTTGGGAATAATTTCATTGGCCAATCTTTAGAAAAATCGTCACATATGTGTAAAGTGATTGGCTATTCTGTTTTATTTTTAAAAACTAACAATTATTTGGAGAATTATATGGAATATTCGAAGCAAAAATGTAATGACATAAAACAAAAGAACAAAATGAATAAAACTAATAGAATTGTCATTCACTTGGCTTTTGTTTGAGTATATTTGGCATCCTCCCAATAGGATACTTATCTCCGACATGTAGATCTATATTAAAAAATAGTCACATAGGTCCTAATCTCAAATATTTAATGAGAATGTGATCCATAATTTTATAACATCTATTATGAAACTCATTTAGAGCATAATTAAACGTAGAAGTGATTTCAACCAAGTATTATTTGAATTCACATGTATTGGACATTTGTACACTATTTTAAGAGAAAACTTCATAAAGAAGAAAGATGAGTACTTGATAATAGGTAGATGGTATGTGTAGAATTTTCTTTATACCTACATCATTCTACCTATACAGGGTTTAGAGTTTTAAAAACCCTAAAATCCTTATAGAAAGTTTGTAAAACCTTTTATTCATTGAAACTACCAGGATCAACTTAGCATAACCAAATATGTTATTCTATCCAAGCATTTAATGTAGAAAGATTTGTAAGTAGAATTGTTTCTCACGCTTTTAAAATTGTCTCGTGTTGTACACTTAAGTGTAACTCATACCAAGTATAAGAACCCTTAACATTCAATACAAATGGAACCTTACTTAGAAATTAAGTGATTTAAGAAATTTAGTCTAGGATTAGTTCTCTTTAATGAAATTACTTAAATATAATAAAGTTGTCTAGATTCAATTCCTTAGATTAAGAGATTCAACAACTAATAAGATTCAATTCCTAATATTTTTGTATGATCCTCATTTTATTTTGTGTTTACTATCATAAGATTCCTTGAATGAACATACACTCCACATAATCCTTGAGATAATGCATTAATGTACAAACATATAAATAGGACTGCAAGGAGTTGCAAGGTATAGACATATATACAATTACCTGTTAGTCAAGGTACCCACTTAGCCCATCTCTATTTGGTGTATGATTCCCTTCTATTCTCTATGCACCAACATCTATAGTGCCATATAGATAGGGGCCGAGCCCGAACTATATATGGTAGAGTATAATATAGTATAGTCATCTCTCTCACCCATATAGTTAGAGTTCAGAGTTCAGAAAGAGAGAGATATAGACATAGATAGAGAGAAGAGACTTCAGATAGTCTCATTCAGATAGAGATATGGATATGGATATGGATATAGGTATAGATAGATGTTTTCCATATCAATATAAAGGGCATATAGAATAAATATCTAGAGCATATAGATATATGGTGGCAGTTCCTAGTTTTTTATATAGGGATAGGGTTTAAATTCTAGAATAGATGTTTACTAGATCAATATAGAGGGCATATAGAATATAGATCTATCTAGGGCATATAGAATATAGTTCCTAGTTTTCTATATAGGGATAGGGTTTAAATTCTCATAGTGAAGTCTACTAGCACTGCATCATATTTCTGGGAAATACAAGAAAATCTAGGGTGAACTTTATTGATTTTTACCAATGTAAGCCTAATGACATGAATGACCTCTTTTATAACGAAATCCTGTGTTCATAGCTTGATTCACCATCACCATCAATAATAGCCACAAAACATTATCAATCCTAAAAATAATAATGGTTGACAATTTTTATAAATTCTCTCTGTTTTAGAGGTGGAAATATCCATTGTCATTTTGGTTCAACCAGATCGAATAATAATGTGCATTTTTAACGCTTCAATTATAATCATATAATGCCAATGTCATCCACTATTAATATCAATCTTAATCTCACATCATTATGTTCACTGAGTCGTAACTTATAAGTTTGAATCTTCATAATCTAAATCAGAAAGTTGACTACTTGACAATAGGCATAGGATATAGGTAGAATTATATTTATACATGCATCATTCTACTTATACATCCCATTTAGCGTTCTAAAAAACCTAAATTACTTCTAGAAAGTTTGTAAGGACTTTTATTCATTAAACTACTAGGATCAACTTAACATAACCAAAAATTTATCATATCCAAGAATTTAATGTACAAAGGTTTATAAGTAAAATTGTTCATTACATGGCTTACACTTTTTCTAACATCTTACACTCAAGTGCAACCCATACCAAGTATAAGAACCCTTAACATTTAATACAAATGAAACCTTACTTAGAAGTTGTGTCATTTAAGATTTTTTTTTAGGATTAGTTCTCTTCATTGACATTATTTACGTATAAACAATTTTTCGAGATTCAATTCCTTGGATTAAGATCTTCTATAGCTAATAAGATTCAATTCCTAAGATTTTTGTATGTTCTTCCTTTTATTCTATGTTTACTACCACTTGCTTACTTAAATGAACATATGCTCTACATAAGAATGCATCAACATACGAATAGAGAAATACTATTGTAAGGAGTTGTGTGATTTTCTCACATAATTTCCGAGGTATAGATATATGTATAGTTAAATAATTAAAAAACAATATTTAAAGTGCATAAGAAAATCAATTTTAATTTTAAATTCCATTCAAAATATTTCAAACTTTCCAAAAAAATTACAAATATTAAAAATAAAAAAGATGAAGACACAAATACATCAAATCAAAATAAGTATATATAATAATAATAATTTAATGTATCTGTCAACAAACAACTATTAACAAAATCAATCAAATAAAACGACTTGATGGTTACCATCGCCACATCACCTTAATCATCTTATAATAAAATTAAATATACTATTTATTCAAATATTCATTCAATTGTAGGCATGAATTCCAACAATAAAAACATTTAGTAATAATGAAAAAGTATAAAAACAAGGCAACAAACTTTAAATACATGTATATATTATAGTGGAGAGGACTCTAAAAAACCATGTCTTTATTTCCCTTTAAGAATTTCCATTCTTGTTGATTTGCATTCTACATGGCCATCCTGGACCACATGCGAACACAAATATTTAATAAATAAATAATTGTAATTGCATCATTATGAAGTTAGACATTGCTAATCAATTCAAATTATTGACCTATTAAATGTAAAGTTTATTGATTATTAAATATTTTTTAATAGCCACCAATATAAATATTCTATCTTATTAATTTTTTTGGGATTACTACAATTACATTATTATGTGTTTAATAACATATTCATTAAGCTAATATAACAAAATATGTAAATGCAATGAAAATAATAAATACATCACAAAAAAAAACATGGTATATTAAGATTACATTTTGATACATATTGCAAGGGTTGCAGGAAATTCAATGTTCTCTAATTTTATTATTAATAAAATATAGATGGGATACATCAAAATAAAGGGGACATGTATACAACGATTCATAAGTAAAAACATGTGTTAACATATTCACCACCCTAAGAAACTTACATAAATATTGCTTTTAGACAATCATTATAGCTATATATTATTCTCAGTACTAACAAATATGTAAACTAGGGGATAATGTTTATCGTGACCCTTATGAGGCAAATATCATGAAGTAGAGATTTTTTCTCACTCATAAAACAACTGAAAGATCTCAAATAGATCCACATGTTTTCAATGTTCCCTATGTAATGTATTTCATTTTTTTTTTCCTACGAAGCGTTTTAGCTTTCATTTCAAATAACTTTATGTGAAAATCTATATATTATTACCTATTTATTGAGAAAAATGCTTTCTCCATATGCCAGACCTTTCTTATTATTATCTAGTAAAATATCCAGCGCACAAAAGTATTATCTAAATAAATAAAGGGATATCATAATCTTTTTATTGATTATTTCTGAATGAATTAAGAGAAAAAGGTATCATTTTATTAAATGTTAATTGCAAGGGGTGTTATTATGGGCAATTATGTGTGTTTACTTTCCCAAAGAACATTCAAGAATGTGTAATTATGGTCCATTATTTGCATCAAGGGTCTCACAAAGATGAATTTTCCATGCAAAACACGTAACAACTTTAAGAAATGTCATATTTCATATATTTTCATCTACCAATACAAGTGTATTCCCATAAGGAAAAAATCCATCATCTTGTGATAATTCACTAAAATACATAGGTGTATACTTTTTTATTGTGTGCCTTTGGCAAGAGAAATGACATTAATTTTGGTGCGATATAAAATATCCACCATTCACAAATTTAACAAAATGTCAGGTGTTGATCTTATCATGTAATTTGTTAAGGAGTATTTGAAAATAGAAAGATCATAAACATAAACTATAAAAAATGGAAGAATTTCCACTTAATTCATGTCCATTATGTGATTGTAGAGAGGAGGAAAAATTAGATTCACTAATTTTTTTATTAATTTTAACATAAAATATAATCTATGAAACTATAGACCATGTGTTATAATAGTAGTTAAGGATGAAAATTTGAAAACATACCATACATTAAATTACAAGGAATATAAATGGAAAATTCAAATACACAAATTATGCAAAAATACAAAAATACCTTTTTTCAAGCTCTCGTATTTGCAACATTAGTAGTCATGGAATCCAAATGGACCTGTTGTGCCTTTTGAACACCCAACCATACAAAGGCCTACCTTGTATGCTTGTTGTCTTTCCGAACACCTTTATATATGATTCCTAGGTGCCTCCATTCCCTTGAATCCTTATGTAATATTCCAAACACCTTGAATGGTCATCACAATTTCCTACAGTTATACTAGGGTGATTGCAACCAAAACAAACAAACAAAATTTCTCTAAAGATCTTATTTTGGCAGCGATAGGGATTGCACTCTAGATATATATACAAGAAAAATAAAATCCATTTTTATTATTCAATTTGAACTCCTAATTTTTGTGCATATGGAAGAAGGCGGGCAGAATTTATAAAAAAAGATGGCCTCTAAAAAACAACTAGTCAAAAAGTGATGCTCAATATTGTAGGCTATGTGAATTTTTTTTACACATGGGGCTAAAAATTATAGTTATAGGTCATACGAGGGAAGATATAAGAAAATTATGGTTAATTATAGTATAAGGGGCTTATTGAGTGACTTGGAAGGGTCATATGGGAAACCAATAGTTTAAAGAAGACTCTTAAGGATAAGCATGTAGCTTAAGGGAATTGAACTTCAAAAATCTTGGTAGCCAATTCCTTACAAAATAATACTTTACATCACACCAATTATAATGCTCAATAAAAAAATTCAAAAAATTATCTTGATTAAAGATCAAGTGTAGGCTTGTGCATTAGAAAGGTTGCCCAAATAACTACAAACTTGAAATGGATGCTTCGTGAGCATCGTAGTTCCAAATTGAAAAAACTTTGACTTTATTGAAGGCTCATGAGATAAAGAATATTAAAATTAGTGTTGAATATCTGATGTCACAATAACAACAATGAGTGATCCACCTATAACAGTTGTGGTATGTTGTCATGCAAATGTGAAACAAGAAAATTCCCAATTTCCAAGCATGACAACGATAC
The DNA here is from genome assembly GCA_019776745.2 of Taxus chinensis. Classification (NCBI taxonomy): domain Eukaryota; kingdom Viridiplantae; phylum Streptophyta; class Pinopsida; order Cupressales; family Taxaceae; genus Taxus; species Taxus chinensis. The sequence continues at coordinate 624,054,848 of CM034154.1, read as the reverse complement.
CACATTGTCAAAATGTTCAAACTTTACCTTTCCAAGACACCCCATGTCTACCCATCCTCAGCACCAAGCCTTACTCAGTCTATCAAATGTTCCTTGATTAGATGTCCATCCAATACCCCTAGGTGATTTAGAAAAGCAAATTCAGTCCCCCTAGGTGATTTTAGGAGTTCTTGAAGAATGCCAATTTTTGGGCAATTTTGGGAAGGGCTACCACTGGCCTTCCCAGGACTCATGCACCACCTGAAGTGGAACGAAGGAGAAAAATTCAACATGGAGATGAAATAAATTTCTAAGAACATCAAGGAAAATAGTTTGGAAGATTCAGGGAATATTTAGAAGTTTTGGGGCAAGTTCATCAAAAATGGGTTCTCAGGCCTAGGCAACGCATCGTGTTAAAAAAGCACTTGAGCTTCGAGAATCGATTTTGGGAGTTATATAAGGAGTTAGGAGATTAAAAATACATCATCATAAATTAATTCAGATCTCTACAAGATGAAGAAATTATATTTCTCACAACACCTAGGTGTAATATGTTTATATCAAGTTGTTCTCATGCTCAGTCATGGAGCTAGAACAAACATTTGATTTTTCAAGGCCTAAATGGAGTAACAAAGAGCTAATACCCTAACCATTGGATTCCGAAAGGCATTTTTCAGCCAAATTACTATAAAATCTCACCTTGAAACTCATTTGGGAGCTCAAGATATCATCATTGCAAGTTGGTTTCAAGGTAAGCTCTTGTACTTAGCCAAAATTTGAAGGGGACACATGTCAGCTCCAGGAGCTTGGCACATTTTGATGTCCCTTTCATCCCTTTAGAAAAGGTACATAAGGTAAATGAAAATGCACCCAACCATTTTTATCCCTCTAATCACCCATATGACCCTCTGCATCGCCAGTTCAACCCCTAGGAGCTAGTAGGAGCCATTCCCCTCATTGCACAGATGATTGCCAAGTGTCGCAACCTGACACGATGTGAAAATTGATGTCCCTTTCATCCCTTTAGCTAAAGGGACATCAAGGAAAAAAAAATGTTCCCAGCGCCATGCCTTCATGTTTTTTGGATGAAAGCACAACACTTAGCCATTTTTTGTGCCTGCTTCTTCCCCCCACATCTCCACACCCTATCGGAACTCTGGAAAAATTCTCTCAGACATCCAAACCACCATTGCTACAATCAACAAGATCTGTAAATTCATTAAAATGGTAATAATATAGAGATATCATAGGAAAATATGATCGAAGAAATGAAGAACGGAAGGGGAAAATGAAAATTTTCATCTGAAAACCCTTATTGCCACTAGACGAAGAATTCAAAGTAATTTAAAAACTAGGGCATAGATCGAGACAAGGTTTTTTGTTATCTTCACCATTTTTGGAGGCCGTAAAAACATCAATAACAGATATCCCTTTCGTAATAAGTATTTTTTTTCAGCGAAGAAGTCTCCTTTACTACACAATAAAAACAGAAAACTAAATTCCCGATCAATCAGAAATCGGTTTGCAAAGAAAATTCACTAGTGAAATAAGAAGGAAAACCCCACATTGAAAATATATTTTTCATCATGATCTGAGGTGGAAAAGGAGACCTACAATTTTCAAGCTCCATTAATGGCTGTCGTGCCTGCGACCGTTGTTAGGTGAAAAATTTCAAGTTTTAAAATCTCATAAACTAGTGATCGGGTAAGCCAAAAATTTCAAGGGATTGATATTAGGAAAAAACCCATATCAAAAATCTTCATCTTGCATTAATTATACCACCAGAAGCATACTTACTAAAAATTGCAGGCCTTCCTACATGGGAGACTGCTATTTTAGGTAAGCCATCATCTGAAGAAGTTGTGAAGGAGGCAGTGGACACAGAGGACGTTCTGCAAGTGAAAGCCGTCGAAAAGGTTATCTCGGCCCATAATTGACACTTACTAAAAATAGTAAGTGGTTTCATCAACCCCTACTATAAATGGAAAGTTATTCCAGAAAGTGATTTCCACAGGAGGAATACAGTGAGAAGGAGTTCAAGCTATCATAATCGATTGAGGTCCAAAAAAGCTTATTTTTTACACTTACTAAAAATAGTAAGTTGATCCATTCAAGAATAACAAGTGTTGAAGAACCATGAGATTCAAATTTATAGGTTCTCCCAGTACCTCCTTCCACAGGTGTAATCAGTTGTAAAGTATTGATTTCATTCCACGGTTCTTAATGTTCATTTCCTATTACGAGACAAACACCCCTCACTGCTTCACCAGTATGTTCATCAGTACCTATCACCTGTATGGATAAATGTATCATTCCATAGGACATATGTCGGTAGAATATGATAGTGTTGCAAAGGGCCAACACGGGAGGTAGTTTCCACCCTTGGCTTCTTCGAAGTGGATCTCCATGAGCAACGCCCACAATCACCATTGGGATAGCTCAACAGTGTTTCTAAACACTCAATTCATGGTGTCTGTAGGTCATCAAAAGGTAGTTTCTTGTCAACAACAACTTGTCTATAACATGAGTAAATCATTCATAATAAGGAATTCAAGGGAGTGGGGATCTTCTCATCGACAATTCACGATGTCCGTAGCTCAACAGTGTTTCTAAACACTCAATTCAAGGTGTCTGTAGGTCATCAAAAGGTAGTTTCTCATCAACAACAACTTGTCTGTAGCATGAGTAAATCATTCACAATAAGGAATTCAAGGGAGTGGGGATCTTCTCATCAACACAGAGGAAAGAGAAATTCGGCATCAAGTGCAAGCGGATGCAAAGGATTTAAAGATTTAGAGGTTCATCTCCTTGGAGTATTCTGATGATTAGAATCATTGAACTTCAGTAGGAGCAACATATTCTCTTCTTCTCTCTCTCCTCTTCCCTCCCCCCAACTTTCTCCCTCCTCAAATGTTTTAATTCTTTGTTGGGGTTTGCAATTTTTGATTTTCCTTTAAGTTATTCGAAAAGGGAATTTAGAAAAATGATGTAGAGTTAAGTCACCTTGTTTTTATAAAAGGAACTTAATATTTTGTATTAATGTGAACAGTCTAAAGTAATAAATAAGGCATATGAAGTTTCATTGAGAAGATGAAGAGTTTTCCCTCTTCTATAAATTGTAATGAGATCCTCATTCAAAGGTTTATGAAATTCTTATCTTTCTAGCTAGTTGTATTCTTGTAAATTCATGAGAGAGCTATTACTTACTTGCACGAGTGAAAAAGAGTTATCCATTTTATGTTATCTCTCCCTCTTTAATTTCACCAATTCCTCACTATGTACAACTGTGATTTTGCTAGCTAATAAAGGAAGATTTTTTTTCCCAAGGCATATGAATGTGTACGTCTTTGTACATATGGTTTCCTCTATCCTGTGGCCCCAAAATCATGTTGTTTTCTTTTTTTTAAAAATGCATTTATAAGATTTTCTAACTGATGTATGTAAGAATCTGAGCTTCTACTTACAACATTAGTTTCCCTATGTCATAATATCACTCACTTTCCCTCTCTCTTGAAAAATTCCTCCCTAGCAAGCAGTTGCTATCGTTTCCGCGGGGTCAATCAAGTGCCCTTGTTAGATCCCTGACAGAAAGGACACCATGGATAAAATTCACTTTACTCACGCATGAAAATACAAAATTTGGACCATTTAAGTATATGGACTTCAATTCCTAGAGAGTTGGAAAGAAACCCACAAATTTGTCCACCTGGAAAATTTTCTTGCCAACATGGTACTATGTTCTTGATCCTGAAAAGAAGATGTGTTACCCTGAGCAGTCCTCTACTCCAAATAAATTAATACCCTTGATAATGGAATAATGTGTGCTAGCCAACATAACTATGTAACATCTCTAATTACGCCGACCTCAGTAAAATAATATCAATTGTGCATGAGCGTATAACTCACTACGTTCCCGACTGTTGTTGCTATCAGGATCATGGGTAACATTTCCCTGCAGGATCTTTCCAACATGGTAATAACATATAAGATCCAGGTCTCGTGAAAAAGGCTCCCAAGAACCTCTATCGCACCCTCATAGGAAATTTGAATAATAGGTGCAACAAAGATATATATATATATATATATATATATATATAGAGAGAGAGAGAGAGAGGGAATCAACAAAATTCAACTGCATATACCTTTAAAACAAATATTTTTCATGGTGCTTTATCATTCAACTAGATTGATAAGGTTATAAAGGAGAAGCCAACATTATAAATGTTTTTTAGCATCATTGAAAACATGCGAAACAAGTTTTCACCAAAAAAACCCTATATGTCAAGACATCAAAAGTGATATAGTTCTAAGCTTTTGCTAAGTTCGCTTTTGTCTAAAAATAACATTAATGTTGAGTTGTGGAGCTAAATTACTTCACAAGTAGCATGTTTTACAACTTGTAGGTTTACACAGTAACTGACGTCGATCAGGGAACCGACATTGGTCACCTCAGAGGAACCGACATCGATCAGGGAACTGACACTAGTCAGCAAATATGGAACCAAAATCAGTCAGGGAACTAACACTTGTCAGCAAACAGGGAACCGACACCGGTCAGGGAACTGACACCGGTTACCTGTGCATTGATGTTTTTATTTTAGATGTGGGATTAGATCCAAACTTTGATTTAAAGGCTATCTAAAGGTTGTAAATGTATAGATAAGGTGCCCTAAGTTTGTATATAACTATATAAGCTTGAAAGCTAGGGTTAGAAGATAGATTTGCATGTAATTGATTATTATTGCACATGGAATCCTTAGTTGAGAGGATGAAGAAGAAGAAGAAGAAGAAGAAAGATGGTTACATGAAGACATATCTTTCATGGAGAGAAGCTGGATAGAAGGAAATAATAGGTACATATGAATGGTGAGAAGAGTGTAATGTCTTCTACTCTATTTCCTTTGTATTTTTATTGTCCCATTATAATGGCTTGCATAGTATGTAAAGCATAAATAGTTTCTTCTTGTAGATCCACAAGTTGTTGTGAGATCTTGTATTGTGAGATCCACAGGTTGTGATATCTTGTATTGTAGATCCATGAGATTATGTTGTATTGTTTATCCATGTAGATCTAGTATTGCATAGGAGGTTGTCTTCTTGTTTGCATAGGTTGATGCAGTGATGGAGGAGAGACTTACTTCTTGGTGCACAATTATGATTACACATTAATAGACCCATGTGAGAGGTCTTGTTTGCAGATTCACATGAGAGTTTGGTTACAATTTAGAGATGTATTAGTTCTTGGTTATGTGAGATTTGGTGGTGGTTTGGAGGCACGATTATTGTGCACTCATGGAGATCTGTTTAGATATCTGTTAGAGGAGATACTCTTGTGGGAATAGTTGATTTGTACTCTTGATTATTATATATATGATATCTCTATCTTTGGTGGACATAGCCTACATTGGGTGTTCACCATGGTACATGTTATGTCATATGTGTGTACTTTGTTTTGATTTGGATTTATCTAGTTTACACTTCCACTGTTGTAGATTTTGGGGAATTGTTTCCATTTTCGCAATCCATATTCCCAACAATTAAAACACAAACATCAATCACCTCCCCGACTTCAAAAGATTATTTTGTCTCAGGACAAGACAACTATTTAAGTCCCAAAAAGTGTTGGAAGGGTAATGAGGCCTATAAGGTGACTTAATGTATTTTGTATAATTGTGTAATGTTGAATGTTAAGGCATAATTTAGATAGGATAAATTTATAAGATATGAATAGCTCTTATAGAATAAGAAGAGATTATGAAAAGATACTCTAACCTAAATATAGTAGGTGAAGGCACTGCAAGGCCAACAATCAACTCAAATTGTATAAAAGCATGTAAGATCATTGTGTAGAAAGTTGAATATTGAATACTTTTGGTTGAAATTTGTTCCAAATAGTAATAGAATACCAATTCTATGTGTTATCCACCTATCTATGTTATATGGTTCCACTATTTTATTTTTCCCATTACAACTCATTGTGCACATTTTAAAATGTAATGTACAATGAATTTAAGTCTTACTGTGCACTATTTATAAGCCCACGAATGAGATAATTCTATAAATCTTCTTAGACTACATTGTTAACATTTCCTAATGAAAGAGTACAAAGACTGTAGGTAAAAAACACCCATGATCGTTGAATTGAATTTTTTCTAAATTTCACATAATAAAAAGCTGATTTTTGTTCCAAGTTAGAGTTGTGTATGTCGTGATAGATATGTATACTAAATGTGGAAGTGCACAAAATTCACTTGAATTGTTTGGAAAAATTACTCTCATAAATGTTGTCTTTTGGAATGCTATGACTACACTTGATATAATAGAATGGTATTCTTTGGTATGATTTAATGCAAACCTTCATTAGAGAAACACCCAAAAAGGGATCATGTGTTTGGAAGGATTTAATTCATGTTTTTGTATTTTTGATTTCATTTTCTATTGAGGGAGAGGTGTGATTGTCTGATATTAAAGTCAATTAATTTGAGCTAGGTATATGTAATTTGACTCATTAGGGGTTAAGGAACACAGAGAATTTGTCTACAATTCATATGATTTAAGGAAAACAATATAAATATGCTATCAAAATTGTACATATAAGCGTAAAAGTTCTTCATAAATTTATTTATTACATTATTTTTTTCTTCGATAAAATTTACTCAAAAATTATATTGTGATGTTTGTTAAACAACAATTCCATCAGATGAAAAGTTCAATTAAGGTAAGAAAAAAATCACATGGGTCTACATCTTTTCTCAAAAACCTAATATATTTAATGGGAACTAGCATGAGGCACTTCTGCAATAATGTTTTTCCACAATTTCTATTGTTTAGAGTGCATCAAACTTGAGATGAAAAAAATTCAAATATATATCCTAAAGAATGCATTTTATTTTGTGGTAGTATTTCTTAGTATCTAAACCCTGGATAGTAGAAGTATATTCACTATGGATTTCACTAGTTTAACAAGTTTCCTTCATTGACAACATGCAATGGCCTATGTACATGTGGGGGAATACTATGGTGCAAAGGATAGTATAAATGTTTAGGCACCTATAATTGAATATATTAATGAGTTTAGGTTGTTACATATATGGTTTTTTATTAATTTAATGTCTAGTATCTAAATGAGATTGAAGTAACTTGTTAAATAGTTTTCCTGGTTTTTAATAGCCCATGTACACCTTAGTTTGAGAATTAGTAATAAATGACGAACCATTTGATTATGATTCCAACTAATACAAATATTTCTTTGTTTTATCATTATATTTTGCACACATTTTAAGAGAGTAATAATGTTTCATTTTGTTGGTTTTGTGTGAACATCCACTCTCATGCCTAGTGATTGTTATTTATTGTTTTTAATGTGCCATATGTTACTCTCCTCACTTTTAATTAGATTATACAACTTCTAAAATAGAAGAGCGGGTTGAAATTCATTCAGATACAATTTATAAAATAAATAGCCACTTGTTACATATTTTTACTAGGACCAACTTAATTATACCATAAAAACAACATTATTATTCAACAATAATATATTATCAATTAAAAATTAGAATAACTTAAAATGGTTAAGAGAATAAAGACCCTAAGAAAAAATTATTTTTTTCATAATATTTATAAATACACAAACTTCAAATGTTCATATTTAATTATTACTGTAGCATCTAATTATCTACAAATAAGATGGCCATAATAAAAGTATAAATAGTGATGTCTATTGACAATATAAAACACCTTTAATAAATAACTCATAATAGTTCAATATAGAGAATATATCACGATAATATAAATATATAATTTACAAAAACTCAATATAGAGAAACTTCTAACATGAGCATCATAAATCAGTTGTTCATTGTGTTAATGGGTAATGAAGAGCAATATTGCCATGAAAAATTATAGTCACAAATAAATATTTTTTTTACGAGAATTATATGAACATTGAAAATATCCATGTAAAATAATATAAATTGGTTAGTGAGAAAATCAATAACAATACTTCAACCAGTTTCAAAACCAACCTCTAATCTTTAAGTTATGCCCTACCAATCCTCCATATCAAAAGTGTCATGAAGGAGAGACGATTTCAAGCTTTAATAACAGGGAGACATTCTGAGGGGTGCAGAAAATGCCCTCCTTGAAATGGTATCAATATTGTCTTTAGCTAGGAAGCCTAGCATCACAGTCCACCCCATAGAATTCACATTAAATATCAACATAACCATGCTTCCTCTAAGCATAATCTAGAATATCAGGTAAGGCCCTATGTTTTTTTGTCAAAGGATTAAACACTATCGGTCTATCATACCTAGAATGCCAATCTACAAAGAGAAAAAGTTCTCCCCTTGTAGTGCAGACATATAGCTTGGTTGATTCAGGAGGTTTAGAGCAATCCCATGTCCATCTTCTCAACTATAGAGGGATTCCAAACCAACATTTTAGAGCTAAACTGAAGAAGGTGATACCATGGGAGCCATGGATTATTGACACTATGATGTTATGTTTTATTATGATGCACTAGATAGTGATGTTAGACAATTGATATATGTTGATTTTCGTGATATGGATTTCCTACTGACACAACATGTTTTGGGATGTTTTGAGTAAAATTGTAATCTTATGGATGTTATGTTTAGAGTTTGAAATATTGATGGAAAATAGAATTGCTAAATGTTGAATGATGAAAATTGATTTTATATGCATATGTTCTCGATGTTGTTAATACGGCCGAAAGTCTAGAGAGGTAGTTTTTTTGTGTAGGACTTTTATCACAAACATCGAAGGGGATAGGGGACCAACCACAGAAGGATGTTAGGCGTTGAGCAATGAGGCCAAATTTGACAACTTGTGTAATGTTGTTTAGTGTGTATTTTGCATGTCTTGTTGGAAGTCTCCCATGGGGGTTTGAATTCACATGTGTGGCTCTGGGGTGAATTGTGTCCTTTTTCTTAAATTTTTGCATGTGCTTTATTTACGATTTGTGTATTTAAAATTTGTCACTTTATTAACATGTGTAAATGTGCATTTATTAGACTTAACCCTTATTTTTTTTGTTTAACCAAAGTATAGATGTGACTAATAGTGATGATGAGATCTTATAGTCCTTGTGTAAGTAGAATTTATGTTGATTTGAGAGTTTTTTACTCCACCCCAAGTTCAAAATTCAGATTTTTAATTGGGGGGCACTTTTGGAGACTTGTGGGACAAGCAAGACTTGTCTCATGCCTCTTAATTTGACCGAACAACTTTACCTATGGGCTGGGAAACTTAATTTTGACTTATTTGTCCATTTTTGAGTGTAAGAGAAGGAAAATCATTGCACTTTCCTTCTACCCCCAATTTATTATGTCCCTTGAAAACATGGGGTGCAAGTTTGAGCCATGTGGGTTGTCATAGTCCTTGCTTGTGCATTGATGTTTCTTGGTCTTGGTGTGTTTGAATTAAGTGTGGGGATGGGGGATGATGAAGTGGCATCCTACATGGAGCCACCTCATCATCCTCACTTCCCATTTCTATTTATTTGTGATTTTTGGTTGGAATGGGAGTTACTTACTCATTTTACTTCTTGTGCACTTTTGGAGTGCTTAGAAATTGCTTGGCTTGTATTTGAAGAGGATTGTGAAGGTTTTTCTTAGATCTTGATGGAGAGGTAGGCTCTCCACCCTTTTTATTATTATGCTATTTTGTTTTTTGTAAACAATGTTTTGCTTGTTGAAAGTATTTTTGTATTGTGGTGGTATTCGTGTGGGTTGGTTGAGTAGTTGGCCTTAGTTGGGTGTGTGAGAAGGGATTATGGGACCATTGGGGAGGGAAAAGGGAGTTTATATGAGGCATGCAATTGGTGGGACTGTGAATGAGAGTCTTACCTATGGGGAGAGAAAAGGGATTCATGGATTTGTTGTATGTTGCAAGGGAGAGATAAGGAATTGTGTGATTATTTTTGTGCACTTGGAGGCTTGGGTAAGACTCCCACTTCACTTGGGAGGCATAAGGAGGTGGTCTCCCATAACCGTTTCTCTATTTGGTTTGATCTTTGAACCTTTGTGTTGTTGTGAAATTGTAATTTTGTGGATTATGTTGTCATGTTTGTGTTGAATGTCTTATATGTGTTTTTTAAGCCACCTTGTCCAAGTTTTCATCATTGCTTAATGCTCCTCGTGGTTTCTTGTTTGAGGCTCAGGGGCCATTAATGGAATGAATTCTTCCCTTAATGGATTTAAGGTTGGGCGGAGAGCGTTACCTACTCCCCCTTCCTTGTTTTGTGGTTCCTTAGTGAAGTTGAAGAAAACTAAAGTTGGAGCTACCTTTGTGGAGAGGACATACATTTTGAAGACTTGAAAGTTGGTTGTGGATAGTCTTGTTGTAATTTATTTCAATTTTATACTTCTCACTTTGAGTGGATGCATTACAAAATTGTAAGTTTGTGATAAATTTGTTTTATCTCTTGGAAATTATTTATCTTATAAACTCTTTTAAAACGTGTGGATTGAGAAAATTAAAATGTCAAATGTGATTAGTCTTGTGAAAAGAAATTATCAAGATTTGTATGGTTTTGGAGAAAGGAAGATTTGAATGTAGATGAAATGGATATACCCTTAGTACTTTAAGTTTGTTTCAACATATCCAAGTTGATATTTTTCCTTTCCTAAAATATTGAAATGTGGTTAGACTCCATTTTGAAAGAAACTAGTATTTTGTTGGCTGCTCTTGCTTTTACAATGGAATGATTATTTTGTTTCCTTAAAAGTGAGTAAATGGAAGGGCTTCGACTATACATGTATTACTAAACTAGTTGAAGGAAATAGTAGTCAAAATCCTTAGATTAGATGAATTTTTTCCTCTCATATGTTCTTTTTTTGAATGAGTTGTGTATGAAATCAATTTTGTTGTCTTCTCAACTTGGCCTAGGATGAAATTTTGAACACCCAAAACTAAAAGAGGAGATACAAATTTTATAAAATGGAATAATAAATTTTATAGAATTTCCTACTTAGATATAACACTAGTTAAGTAAATTTCATTAAGGCAACCTTCTAAACGCTTTTGTAACATTTACTAACTAGTGCTTTCTTTGCCCAATAAGGAGAACTTAAAATAAAATAGATTACTCTAATAATATGCATATATTAACATTTTTAATATACTAATATACTTATACTCCTAATAGTGTTGTTAAAATTGATATATATATATATATATAATTAGTATTTAGCATAATAATAATAATAATAATAATATGTGGGAAAGCCTCCTGCCTTCTGACAGTGAAGCAGACTGCAATGGCCCAGATGAATCGGTTGACGAAGCACGGCACAAAACCAATTCTACACGTGTCCTCCAAAAGCAGGAATGTCAGAGACAATGACATGCACAATGTGAGCCATTCCGCGAGGGAGAAATGCAGGACAAGTTCCGGAGTCCTGTGCGGGTGTGGGCATACTTCTTCCATCGTGAACAATAGGCGAGTATGGTGGCTCCTTTCTTTGTCAGTACTTATGAGCCTGAAAATAATTTTAAAAATTCTCTTGCAGGGCCTCGAAAAAAGTTTTATAACATGCATTGTATTGAGGTCTTCGTGAGCGTTTAGGTTCAATCCTGGGGCAGCGAGGACGTAAATACGTGGATTTTATGACCCCGGAGTGCAAGCTCGTGGTGGAGGGTTCGCACGTGACGTTCCATGCGGCCAGCCGAGGAACCGATGGGCCATTTTTTTACAAATAGGGCGATTTTTAGTGGAGGAGGTTCCGGGGTCATAAAATGCAATATACTCCATCAAGAACACAAAGAAAATAACAGACGCCATGAAACTGGTGGCGGTGGTCAAAGGTATGGCGGGCGCAAGAAGCGGTGGTGAACGGGCGGAAAAACGATGGATGTAGGCTGGCATTGACATATGCATCTATTTTTTTATATAATTTGTTGATGTTATCAAGTTAATGCGGAGGAATGTTTTGATCCTTGCAAATCTATGTTTCTCCGTTGTTCTTTGTTCTTTGTCTACTCTGAGTCTGAACTTTGTTTTGTATCAAGTTAACACACGGATGACAGTTTTGATTCTCGAAAATTCTTTGTATCAAGGCGAAATGTTTAGAGAATATAATGCTGCACAACTGTGAGGAATTGAAATATGTACCTGGACTGGGATCTCTGCAAGGTTTGGTAGATCTCCATATAACAGGATGTAAGAACATTAAGAACACAAATATCAAAGGCTTGGATACATTGACTTCTCCCTTTTAACCAGAGAAGGCTCATTCACATGCCCACTTTCTGTAATGTCAAAGCAAAGCTCTTGGAGTGCATAGGTTTGTTGCCCTATCCTGTCTTTTTTTTAAAGAAGAGATTTTATGTTTTTAGTCCATGGTATATTGTTTGATACAAACTGTTTGACGTAATGATTACTAAAAAACCTCTACACAGTTTATCCAAAAACATATTTAATAATTCAACAGAAAGCTTGTAATTTGTATGGATTATAATTTTTGCAATTTGTTGACAGTCAGTTAAACTGGCATTAAGATTTTGTAACAAGTTTCAAAAATAGAATGTTTGCGAACATTAAAAAAATGGACTGCATAGGTTTGTTGCCATATCCTGTCTTTTTTTTCAAGAAGAGATTTTATGTTTTCAGTCAATGGTATAGTGTTTGATACAAACTGTTTGACGTAATGATTACAAAAAAACTCTACACAGTTTATCCAAAAACATCTTTAATAATTCAATAGAAAGCTTGTAATTTGTATGGATTATAATTTTTGCAATTTGTTGACAGTCAGTTAAACTGGCGTTAAGATTCCGTAACAAGTTCCAAAAAGAGAATGTTTGCAAACATTAAAAAAAATGGACACTAGTAATAGTAACTAGACGGTTCCGCATGACAATGATTTCAGCCTTCATGTCTCAATTCCTCGGCTCATCTAAGGTTCCCGTGACCAAAACGTACAATCCTAGCTGTCCCACCCGATTGCCTTTTTATTTTGATTCATTGTTCATATTCAACCTGTGGTTCTGTTTCCTTACAACTAAATGTTTTATGTCTTTGAGCTTTGTGATGCAAATGAAAATTGACTGAAGTTCTGGTGCATTCTCCTCTAGAATATGGAAAAATAGAAAATCTCCAAAACAAACCTTGCCTCAACTGGAGACTGTTGTGATTGACTGCTAACTACTACTCTATACCACTTTCAAACACGACACTGTGGTGACTGTCAGAGGATTTCTAAGCTCATTTCCCTCAACATAAATCTTTCATAATGCCAACTTCATGTCCCAATTCCTACACTTCATTCATGCTCATCTAAGGTTATTGCAATTGTGACCAAAACGTAAACGTGGAAAGTCCTAGCTTTCTTCCTGTTTTTGCTTTTCCACAAAATCCCGCAAAACTTCCAGCCAACTTTGATTGCCTTTTTATTTTGATTCATTTTCAACTTTGGCCTCATGTCCCATTCAACTAAGGTTTCCATGACCAAAACGTCTAGCTGTTTCCTTACAACTAAATGTTTTATGTCTTGGAGCTTTGTGATGCAAATGAAAATTGACTGAAGTTCTGGTGCATTCTCCTCTAGAATATGGAAAAATAGAAAATCTCCAAAACAAACCCTGCCTCAACTGGAGACTGTTGTGATTGATTGCTAACTACTACTCTATACCACTTTCAAACACGACACTGTGGTGACTGTCAGAGGATTTCTAAGCTCATTTCCCTCAACATAAATCTTTCATAATGCTAGCTCTCTCTTATTAGCCATGCACAATGTTTATTCTCTCTAACACAATCAGGTATCCTACACTTCATTCATGCCCTCGAGTTAATTCTAAATCTCTATGAAATATCTCCATACTTCACTTAATCTTCAAGATTATTGCAATTGTTTGTTGTCTATATGCCTGGTTAGTAAATGTCCAACAGCCATGGAAAACGTGGAAAGTGCTATGCACACTAGGTTCCATTTCTTCCTGTTTTTGCTTTTCCACAAAATTTATAGTTTTTTAAACAGCCGCAAAACTTCCAACATTGTTCAACTTTGGCTAGGCTACTTTATCTCCCTGAGGATTTTTTATTCTTCAGTTCTAACATGCATTATCCATTAATCTCTCGTACCATAAATGAATAATTGTAAGCAGGAAAACATCAATATTTCATTCCATTATTAGTATGATGTATATTATACATAGTTGTCTAGTTAGGTGCATCATTTTAACAATCGAAACCTGGAATGTCCAAAACTATCAAAGTTCCACATTATCAAAGTAGAATTGATTAACTAATATCTCAGTTAGGTTTTATAAATCTTGTATAAGCCCTAGATATGGCATTGTTAAAAGTTTGCAATAGATACAATTTAGGCGCACAGTCAATTTGAATAGCTATTCAGACAAAAAAGTAGGAAAACAAAGCATAATCCAAAAGAATACGTAAAAGAAAAGAACTCAAAAACCCAATATAATTAATAACATTACAATAACTTGAGATAGTACATTAAATGAATTGACTGAATTACATTCATAAAAAGAGATTATAATTGACTGCGTCGCATCAATAAAAGATTATGCATACACAAATTTTTAAACTCACACTTGCTAACAGTCAGCTGCACAGATTTTACCCTGCCCTCCTACTTTATCGATACAAATTTTCGCTTTTTCCTTGCCTAATCAAAATCAATATATAATTACAATTATCAAAGTGGAGGTAGTGTACTATTGCTAGTGTCCACTCTTATGAGTCTCACTCATCCTTTTCTTCCTAATAGCACCAAGTCTGACAGGAAAGGGAAATTAATTGAGATTGATGGACTAAGTCAGTGCTCATTAGTTTAATTGTTGCTCGTTTACTTATATTTGTGTTTAATGGTATAAGTGTGAATATCTTTCTTTCACAATCCCATTAACTCTTGGGTCTCAAAGTAAAAAAGATCGTTGAAACTATGTTACTTTGTTAATGTGTTGCCTTTCGCATTTTCATAAACTCATTGATTTCTGGTATGCATTCTCTATTGTGGGAGTGTTATGTCCTTGCGAAACGTGTGTACATTTTTATGGACTTGTATTCAACTACTTCCATCACTTTTTTGAATCATTTGGCTTTCATCATTGTCCTTACCTTTTCGATGGAAACCCTCACGCCGCTTCCAGATAGATGTTTAGCAGAAAAACATAATGTCAAGCATTTTTAGGAACCACCTCAGACATAATAGATACTGTGAAATAGCAATTACTTGTATCTTTATATTCTTATGCATTGTGCAAGGACCGAGCAAACAATTCCACGCAGCCACCACAGGTTTAATTGGCATTTTCACAATAAACTCTAGAGTTTCCTCAAGTTAGCCATCGGCACGGTCATTTTTTCAAACACTTTCCCAACGTCCAGCAAACAATAAGAGTACAATATATGGTTTACCAATATAGTAACTCATTAATTTGTTATGAGTTGTTTGATTATCAATAATATATGTATATACAGGAAATGTACCGAGGGAGGTCACTTGTGGGGTGTGTTATCCCTGCAACTCCGTTATTTCTTTCCTTGCACCAGACTATTCACATAAGTTGTTTTTGTGGCAAACTCTAAATAGAAAACAATATATATAAAGATGCATGGGAATCGTTGAAGGACGGAACTAAAGATTTATAAAAAAATTGTTCAAAAATTGTATTTGTATCTTTTTTGGCACACTCTACATAAAAGATTTACATTAATGTTCTTATCTAAAATTATATTGAATTTTTTACGTTTATGTTCATCTTTAAAAAATTCAATGATGAAATCATGGGATTTCATACTATATAATGCTTACATATTGTTGTTTATATATTCTTGTCAGTAACAATTTTGGAAAACTTTTAATTGTTTCAATTATTAGCAGATCATCTACGTTGATGACGATTGATCAATAGATTTGAAATCTTGAGAAATCCCCTATTTTTCTTCAGAACCTCGCCCAATTTCTCGCCATAAATTGATCCCTTTACGTTGCTCAGAATCCGTCTCTGAACATTTGGAGTGATGAATATAGGTTCCATCGCACTTCTCACCAAACCCTCCTTCGACAGCCCCGTCTCCAGATATTTTATCATGCTGCAAAAATAATCCATCGTGGTGTCGACGTGGCTTGATGTTGACATTACAACTGCAGGTCAGAGAGAGCCTACTGTGGAGAGAAACTCCATTGGCCTCATTGTCTTCCCATGTGATTGCACTGATTTGAAGCAGTTCCAATCCCATCTTTTGAGATGCCAGAGCTTCCATTAATGGTGGCCACTACAAGCACTCCACCACATCAAAATCAATGATATGCACCTTTTTATTTTTTTTAGACGGAAAAAATCCAAAATTCTTTGATTTTCCATAAAATGAGCAAACCTTGAGTAAGGGTAGAGTTCGTACAACCCTCGAAACATCGTAGCAAAAAATATCACTACAAATTTCTTTCGTTAACTTGCATGAAAAGCTACCAATCATGAAGAGTGGACGTCTGTTTGTTGTTGCTTGACTGAGAATGTTGCAGACTGGCATTTCCGTTAATGACATTTTTAAAATATGCCGAGAGATATAAACGTCTTGCGAACTATAACTCTCGGCATATTTAACATATATTAATATAATATAGGTATGCTAGTTACTTTTTTAAATACATTAATACTGCTAATATATGGTTTACAAAAACATTACTAGCGTAAATAGTTTAAAGAAAATAAATTATTGTTAGAATATATATGCAAAAGATTACTAAATTATATATAGTAATTTATTTATGCTTATTGTTTGCTATTAAAAAATATAAATGGAACAATGTATGGCTTACTAGATACTTTTTGCAAAACCCTTCTCTTTCAAATCATTTCCAGATAGTTTTTGCTTCTGAGGATATCGTTAGGGTGTTGTTCTCTCTCTTGCGATAGTCATGCAATGTAAAACTATTCATTGTAATTTATATTTTCCTAAATGTTTGTATTTGCTTACAAGTTCATGTTTATTTCACTAGGATTTCTAAGATTTATCACAATGCACCTTTTTCCTCCACATGCATAGACATAACTTGTATGAATATGGATAATTTATATAGCTAGTCTACGCTTTGGTCAGAAAAGTGAATATTTGCCGCATACTATAACAAGGGATAAAATTGCATTGACATTGTGTCGCTTGGATGCATATCTAATTTACATATAGATGTTGGCCTCATTGCTCATAACCTCGAAATTGCGGTTCATTTTTCCTTTGCAAGTCACAAAGGTTTCATTTGATTAGAAGTTCGATATTCAATAACTTATGCAGCATAGTAATGTGATTTAGGTCCAGTCTTCTCTTCGTGCTACTTCATAAAATGCTACCAACACATTTACCGTGCCTTAATGTTAGATATTCCTGCTCCTGAGTTTTCCCTTTTTGATGATTTAATGTTGTTTTGACTTCCACCCGTCGAGTTTTCCAACAACGTTCCCATGATTCACGCCTTCATTCTAGAGACTAACTTTTTTCCCTTTCCTCTTTATTGGCTAATCTTAACTCTGTTTTCCATATCATAGACATCCTGCATCACTTTCGACGTTATCATCGCACTGCTCGCGTGCGATTGCTAGTTATACACATATGTATATACACACATGTATGTATATATTTATTTATTTTTGGGTTTTCTTCTTGTTAAAATAATGTATATAAATATATTTATACATATATATATATATACACACTGAGTATTATAAAAATACAAGAAGAGAGAGGATATAAATTTTTGGGCTATGGAAAATACCCAAATGGGTATTTTTTTAAATAAATTTTAGAACAATAAAATAACAAATCTTTTCTATCAAACCTTAGGAGAGGGTAGAATAGGATTAATAATCAAATAAGGAAGAATAAAAGTTGGGGATGTGATTATCCATCTCCAAGATTTTCTCTCCTCTCTCATGGCTCCTTCCTCTTCCTTCTTCCCTTAACTTGCAAAACAAACACAAAGAAATGAGAAAAATAAATGAATAAAAGCCATCCTTAGGAAATTTTAGGGTTGATTTGAATTCCTGTATTCAAGGGTCAAGATTGTCCCCTACAAAAGTTAGGTGGGGGTAGGTGAGGTGATCATTTGATCACATGGGTCTCCTTTTGAATGGGGCCACCAGTGTGTTTTGAATTTAGTTATTGCTTTTTATCCTTGGATTAAATTAAATAAACTTTCCCCTTATTAGTTTAGTTTACTTTTACAATGGAGAATTAAATAATTAGCTTGGTGTAAATGAAAGAGTTATTTTGACTTGGAATTTAATTATTTTAATTTTTCATGACCTTAGAAAACTTAGGTATTTTATTAATTTAAGAACATTTGAATGAAACATGTTAAACCTAATTGTAGGTTAAATCAATCATTTTATTTAAATATTATTATTTAATAAATTTTGTGATGATTGTTTATTAACTTAGGGATTAGCTTAACATTGCATTCGTCCTTTAATAAAAAAAATTATTCCATAATTTTTCCAGTATAATCTATGTTTGGTTTTAGGTTTCGCATAAGAAATTTTGTGGGTGTTACACTTTGTATCAAAGTTGCGGGTTCAACACTTGGACACTGGGCACACCTAGAAAACATGAAACAAAAACAAATAAACCCAACGCAACTTTAAACCCAATACACACAACTATGCATGATGATTTGAAACATAGAAAATTTAAAAAACTGAAATAAAAGCTTAAATGATTATAAACTAACTCTCTCCTTGGTCTGTGCAGGAGGTGCAGACCAGATGAGGGGTTCCTACATGTGGACCTAGATCTACCACCCCCAGATCAGGCAGTAGTCGCTATCCTACCTCAGATATTACAGATGTTACATGAGGTTAGTGCTTATATACGCAGATTCTCTTGCTATTATACGCGGAGGCAAGTGCAGTTTTAGCACATCAGTGTTGGCTCGTGTGCCTTCATGTCACAGTTGTTTTGGAGAATTTTTCAGTCTTACCACGCGGATGTCTGTTAGACATGAGTCACCTCACTAGTCGAGCTTCAGTTTAGTTTTTTCGAGATTTCTTTTATGGATTAAAAAATAAGATCTCAGGAGGTTCTTGGCCGATTAGAAGGAAATAATTTAGAGAGGCCTAGAGGGTGTAAAATCATTTTGACCATTTTCGAGTCATCATGGTATAGGGGTAGTAATTTTACACATGCATCAGGTTTGCTTGAGACTTTAGGTGGAAAATTCAGGAAAAGGCATAGGTAGTAATTAACTTGAGGGGATGCTTGAAGTCTATGCCCTTGTTCAATCATCACATAAGCTAATCCTTTCTAGCTGTCATCTTTTCCAGATATCGTGCATCAACCAATCATGACTATGGTGCAGGGTCTAAGCTAAACATGGGAAAGACATCATACAAAAAAATCTGAGACAGTCACGTGGGATAACATTATATTAGATTAGCAGCTTTCAAAGGTAAGCATGTTACACTTGCAATAGGTCCATTTACTAGTGGATCTGATTCAGTTCCACTTTCTGCGACAAATTTGAATTATGGTAGAAAAGTTAAAAGTGACGGTTCTTGGATCTAATTCCTTATGTAGATTATATGTAGTTTTGTTATGTAGGTTCGAGTTTCAAATGTTCATTTTAGGGCTATGCAACTAAAATGAAATTTAAATAAAGTAGCGTCTAAACATTCATTGCATATAGACAACTATATCATATTAAGAAGAGAAGTGTACTATATTGTCCCGTCAGGAAAGCCACGGAAAATAACTTAAGCATACCACGTGATAGATTGAGGAGTACAAGCATACAAGTCACCTCAAGGAAACATAAAATAAACAAATTCAACCCCTAATAGTGAATGTTTATGATCATTAGCACAGTATTCAAAATCTAGCCTCCTCCATTCCCTAAGCAGTAAACTAAAATAACACTTTTAAAATCCTTAAAAGGCGCATCGAATGCGCAGATTTTGAGTTACATAGTATGGGACCTCAAAATAAAGGGGAACACAATATCAATTTATTCTATACTTTTTTACCTACAAAGCACAATCAATCGGGATCTATTTTTACAATTCATAACATTCACAGATGAAATCTATGGGCGGATAAGTCATGTCCTGAATACATGTACTACTAGGCCACCTGTGTATTATTTTCCACATCACTAGGTGAGGACCATCTCAATTAGGTATGAGATCGTAGCGTCCACGTGTCATCATTAGAGAGAGTGCATTCATGATATTCTCTTAATCGGGATCAATGCGTCCAGTGCTGAGCATACTGTTGGCGTCATGGCTAGGGAGTTACAAGATCTATCATGCGGAAGTCGTAGACTCCCCCAGGTAGAGCTCCACTTGCACAGTTGATAGATGACCACCGGTAGCACTGGGGGTATTTCTCAACACCTCATATTTATGTACACCCCTTTGGATCTATGAGACTAGAGGGGAGTTTGTACCATCTGTAACGTAGAGTTTTGTCCCATGTTTCGAATCTTTGACATGGCACTTAGTTCGGATGTTGATGCTCGCTCCTAGAGCCGAAGATCTCAGTTCACGTTGCTTATTCACAGGAGTCCGTGTGATGTGCACGTTGGACCCTTGTGTTCAACTCGCTTTCGGGTCTTCGAACCCTCTTACATGGGTATCTGAGTGGATTGATTGTAGGCATCTGTGCACTCTTCGGTGTTGATCGTGTGTTTTCACAGATTCCAGTGTTGATTACTATCAGTATTCTTGTGTGTGTGTGTCGTAATGGATATTCCGACAGTGCGGAGTCTTATGATTGATTGGGGTCAGGAGGCCCATCTCTATACACTCTATTTCCGTTCTATGCAGCTGAAGCATGGTGTGCTTGTTCGTGGTTTTGAGTTTAGTGGTTATTGGTCTTCAACCAGTCGGTGATAGCTCTCTAGGACCCGTGCAGGTCCGCCTTGAATCCTTAGACTCCATGATCACCCTGCATTTTACATGGCTCAGTTTTCATCTCCGACCAGCTCCTTCTTGGGTTGACAAGGTGCCTTGGCTGCACTACACTCTTGGCTTGTTGATTCAGAGTTTTGATTGTGCATTGATTTACCTTCTAGGACATGCCATCCTATATTCACACTGGTTGCTGCCCCAGTTTTTTGCTTTGACTCTCACAAAATTTTTGTGAGCTCATCGCTGCAGCTTGGATTGGGTTTTCTCAAGGGTTAATGTGTTTTATCTTGCTCTAGTCTGCATATAAGATCGGCCCTTGCGGTTGCTTCCGTGACTTGTGCATTGTGTTAAACGATGGATCTGTCATCACCAATCCGGCACTATGATAATTCTTCACCGGGAACTCCTTGTGCTATGATTATTTACTAATGCACAGCCTTTAGTTTGGTGGATGTAATTTGGAAACAAAACAACAGACATAACACAAAAATACCATATGACTATGATACAGACAGGAATGATGAAAAATCTGAAATATCAAGTGTAAATTATAATATTAACATGAAACTGTTACAATCTCACCCATGAGGTACTTCAAGTGTTATTGACTTCACTTGCCTTCCACCAAGAACTATGGGAGAAACTTTACAATTACACCTCTTAATGGCTTCTTCAACACACCTTCGAAACTGATGGCTTCCTTTCGCATACTTACTCATACAATATTTCTCACTATTTCCTTCTATGCTAAATGAGGGGGGGTGGCCTCTCTATTTATAGAACTTCCAGGCTTATCCATCTTATCTCTAAGATAGGATAAGAAATCCACTCTGACGAATCATATTCCATATCTTAACTCTTATCTGTACATGTAAGCATTATCTTTTAAGATAAGATAAACCTTATCATTTTACATGGGTTCCACATTGTTAGAATTTTTACAAATAAAATACACAAAATAAATTATGACCTCCCTCCATGTCCTTATTACGAATATAATATTTCTAATTCCTAATCATGTAGACCCTACTTCTCTAATTACCCAAACTTTGACATTTTCACATTACTGGACCACTTACAGACAAATATTTACTTTTTACCACAACATTCCTATTGTACTTTGACTGTTACCATACTCCACATTATTGGCGGCGTCGTACTGGTAGCGCCGTTATCTTCTATCAGACGCTACTACTAATTACACTTAACAACATCCTATTCCTAATACATACATTAATGAAATGGAAATTATGGAGGAAAATTTTAGTGTCGACATCTTCCCCCTTCCTAGCTTCTACTCCCATCCTCGGAGTAGACTATTCTGGTGCTTGGAAAATCTTCAACTTGTCGTGGTTGACCCATTTCATAATGGGAGTGCCATCCAATTCCTCCAGTCGGTACGTACCATTTTTATGCACAGCTGTTGTTTTGTAGGGCCCCATCCATTTTGGAAGAAATTTTCTCTGTCTTATTTTTTTTGTATCTGGAATCATATACTAGAACCAAGTCATTCACATGAAATGGAGACCACCGGATCTTTTGATCAAAGTATTCCTTTTGCTTCATTTTCTTCTTATGGCTTGTATACTTTGCTATTTCTCTCATTTCCTTTAGCAAATGAAGATGTACCAGCCTTTCTTTTACTGAATCACTTTTATCCCTCCTTTCATTTTTCATAACTCTCACAGTGGGAATATCAAACTCAATAGGAAGAACATGGATCAATGCCATAGGCCAACTGAAATGGGGAGTATCCTGTTGCTAACTTTGATGTTGCCCTATATGCCCACAATGCTGCATGAATCCTTTTATCCCATTTATGTACCTGCAAGGCTGCATCTTTTGCTAGAATTTGACACAACACAAAATTTGTTCGTTCCACCTGTCCATTTGTGTTTGGCTTGTATGTTGTTGCCTTCCTGTGCTTAATAGAAAAATTATTGACTAGGGCTTCTACCACCTCATTGATGAAGTGGCTTCCTTGATCTGTTACAATTTCTAATGGGCAACCAAATCTGGTGACAATGCGTTCATACATGAACCTTGCCACTTCATCCATGGAAGCTGTTTTCAATGGCCTAGCTTCAACCCACTTGGTTAAATAATCTGTGGCAACTACAATATACTTATTTTGGCATGAGGTAGTTGGAAGTGGACCTACAATGTCTATTCCCCACTTTTCAAAGGGACCAAGTGGAAGAATAGGGCATAATGGAGCTGATGAAGTCTTACGGTTACCATGTGTTTGACAAATATCACATGTCTTACAATAATTATAACAATATTTACAAAGAATGGGCCAGTGATAACCTGCATCCAAGATCCTTCTTGCTGTAAGTTGTCCAGAGAAGTGTCCTCCACATGTACCATTGTGGAATTCTTCTAGCAGTTCCTTCCCTTGATCACGTCCAACTACCCTCTTGTACTGTCCATCAAGTCCTATTCTAAATAATACTCCATGCAGAATAGAATATGGACGACTGGCTTGAGTAATCTTTCTCTTAGTCTTTACATTGGCACCATTAGGAAACTTGAATTCATTCAGATAATTCCAAATATCTATGTATTCACTAGGGATTGTGTCAAGGGATAACAATGCTGCATCAGGGAAATCATCATCATCACAAGATGATCCTAAACCATCATAGGCTCGAGAGAGTGCATCTGCATTGACATGCTTCTTTCCTGGCCTATCTATAATATCAAATTCAAATTCTTGTAGCAAAATTATCCATCTTGCTATCCTCTTTGATGGGTTAGGCTTATTTACAATATATTTTAAAGCCTGATGATCTGTTACAACTAGAAATTTTTTCCCTAGCAAGTAATTTCTAAACTTCTTTACAGCAAAAATGATAGCCAAAGCCTCTTTTTTTGTTACAGTATAATTTACCTCAGCACTTCTCATTTGTCTGCTCCCAAAGTAAATTAGATGTTCATTCCCATTTTCATCCTTTTGGCTCAAAGTACTTCCTAGTGCTGCATCTGAGGCATCAGTGTACACAATGAATGGCTTGCTCCAATTTGGATTCTTCAAAATAGTTGAAGACACCAGGGCTTCCTTTAGTTGTCCAAAAGCTTCATGTGCCTTATTTCCTGGTTCATAAGTAACATCTTTCTTCAAGAACTAGGTTAGTGGCTGTGCAATCTTTGAGAAATTCTTGATGAACCTTCTATAGTAACCCACATGGCCTAAAAATGATCTCAACTTACTTCTATTAATAGGAAATGGTAAATCTTTGATTTTTGAAACTTTATCAGGATCAGTACCAATACCATCTCTAGATACAACATGCCCTAACAAAACGCCTTTAGAACATCCAAAGACACACTCTGTAGGGTTTAGTGAGGCTTTTGTTTCATCTAACCTTTGAAATGCTGTCTCCATCTGGTGCAGGTGGTCCAACTTGCTCCCATATATGCAAAAATCATCCAGAAATACTCTGATGAAGGTCCCAATGTAGGGTTCGAACACCCTATTCATCAAACGCTGGAATGTTGCTGGAGCATTACACAACCCAAAAGGCATAACTCTATAAGCAAACGTTCCCCAAGGAGTGGTGAACGTGGTCTTCAGCTGATCTTTCTCTGCTATACGAACTTGGTTGTAGCTGCTATATCCATCAACAAAACTATAGCACTCCTGGCCAGCTACTTCGTTCAAGATCTGATCTGAAAATGGAAGAGGGTAATGATCCTTCTTTGTTGCCTTATTGAGCTTCCTATAATCAACAAAAATATGTAGCTTCCCATTCTTTTTTATTGAGATCACAATGGGAGAAACCCATTCTGAATTCTCCACAGCAAATATGAATCTTGCATCAAGAAACTTATCTATTTTTTCTTTTACAGTCTTGGAAAAATTAGGATTCATTCTATATGGCATTTGCTTTATGGGCTTAGTACCATCTACCAGTTCAATACAATGTTCTACCCAACTTACTTGACGGAGTTCCTTGTAATCAAAAGTGAATAGGTGTATGTACCTTCAAAAGAGCTGGAGGTAGGATTACTTCTCACTCTCCATCACAACATCACCAATCTTTATTTGTTGGAGACGATCATCAAATTCTTCTTCAGATAATTTTATGGGGTCATGAGTTGGTGTGACTGGAAGGATATCCATGACTGAAACATCAACCTCACTTTCTTCATCTTCAGTGTCCACTTCACTGGTACTAGAGTAATCAGAGGATGTCCAATCATCAGTTTCATCACTTGAATCCATAGGTTCTGCCTTATGATGTCGAGGGATCACATTTATCTTCACCCACTCTCTACCACGTCCAAGTGTCATGAAGCCTTCATTCCAGTAGTTTCTCACATGAACTCTCCTTAGCCATGGCCTTCCCAACAACATTGGGTACACAATAGTACCATTTTTCATCACCTGAAAGTCTACCACACATACAAAACCCATAACAGATATTGCCACATTTGAAACAACACCTTCTGGTTTAGTTTTTCCCTTATTTAATGACCTTAACATAAGTGTTGAGGGGTGATCAATTTTTAAACCCAACATATTCATTATAGACTCGGTCATTACATTAACTGCAGCACCTCCATCAACTAAGACATCATGAATTGAAATACCATTACATAATACCTCAGCTTGTGGAGCATAGGGATCCGCCTCTACCTCCAAAACGGGGACCTCAATCTCCTTCCTTCGTTGAGCATTGAGTCCACTTCATAGCTCCTGCCTCTTCTCAGAAGACATAACCAGAAGTTGACCATATGTAATATTTATAGGCCTTTTGGACAAATCTTCTAAGATGGAGTATGGTCCTTGTCCTTGTGAAATTAGAAAAACCTACACACCCAACTTTTTTCTCCTATTAATATAACTATTGGACCATATTATACCTTTCCATATAACTAATATTAATTTAATTAAGAAAAAAATGTAAATTTTTATTCCTCAAAATGATACCTCTTACACGTAGTTCCAATTGGAGCTCCACATGCATTACAATTGTACATAGTTTATTGTATTAATTTTTTTTGTATGTCAACAAACAATGCATCATTCACTACTGATCGACACATTTTTTTCCTAACAGGCGGTACTCCATAGGTGTGTCACTTCGCAATCATGTCAAATCCTACAAAATGAGCCTAACGAAGAGAAAACTACGCAAAAAATAAAGCTCACATAAATTATGAGCAGAGACATCATCACCTAGAGCATAGAAAAATGGCAATCTCAAATATATGTCAACTTACATCGACCAATAGCCTACCATTCCCTGTCATTCCAACTTGCCAACAAATACAACTACTAAAGGATTTCCAGCCAACATTCCGCAAGTAACTTCCATGGAAACAAATTTACACGACCATAACAATTCCTTCCGTACGAATCCATATTTTCTAACTACTGCCCATGCCTCCCCATTTCTTGTGCCACCACAAGAAACTATCTCAAGTACAAAATTTTTCTTTGGTTTCTCGCACATGTACAACCAATTCCTCCTCTCCTTTTGTCTGCTTTCCACCTTGCAATCCACAATTGACCCAACAAAACACCCCACCCCTTCCCATACATAGATACTTCCCATATTTCCACCCTCGCCACAAACTATTTAAGCCCAACATCAGTTTCACAAAGAATAGATTTGTTGGAAAACGTCCCAAACTTGCTCTATCTGTTTGGAAAATTACCCTGGAATTAAACAATTTCCTTTAAAGGCTTTCCCTCCTCTAGCAGATGCAAATCTGAAAAACACGGCCATCGCTTCTCTTCGTGGAACAACATGGACCCTAAAAATTAGCCTACCGTTCTTACGTCTTTAACCAACATAGAGGATATGCTTATTGCATGATTCAATCCATTACTACAGATAACCCAAGTATGTGGAGGACAATACAAATACTTGGGACACACCATAAGTTTCCTGCAAAACATTACTTCAATAGAAAATTACCCACCACACCACCTTGGAGATTTGGACATAGTACTCATACACAGGGAAGGATATAATTTACAAAAGTATGATTTCTATGTTAGTAGATCTTGTGTTTAGGTAGCCTTGCAATATAAAATCCCAACATGATCCCTATTACAAAGATGTATTAATTGACCATGATGCCCTTTCCTCCCTACCATATGATTCGTCAAATGTTTCCACATCTCTTAACACAGCCACAATGGAATTTCCCCAAATGCAAATTGCCTCTATAACTCATGGTACTGATGCTTCCAATGATTCTGACGAAACGTATGAATACTCATCATCTTTCATGCCAACACCCCACAATTCAGAAACTGAAGAAGATGAAAGTGAGCAGTTCTTTCTCAACCATGATGGTAACACCCCATTTACCATGTCATGGCCAGAGCTTGGGCTCTCGCCTATAAATGAATACAATACGGAGGGCATGTTCTCAATGGTCTTCCCAACTTTGTTTCTGGCTAGAAAAGCAATGCAGCAACATTCCCACATAAAAGAAGTTCCAATGCATGAATATGCTCTTCATTTGATGCGCTACCATGATGGCCACTTCGGTTCACACCCAATATTTTGGTACTTCCTTCTAAACCTCATAATGTGGCACAAAAGCCAGTCCACAACTACAATTTTCATGAAACAAAACATTGAATTTGGAATCCCTACAACAATTAGAGATCTGCGAAGATAACTATTAGATGTCCCAAAATAACCTCCTAGATAGTTTAATGTAGGTTTGGATCGAGCCTTTGAGGGACATGTTCATTCGGGAAAAAAGTATAAGCGAGATTTTAGATATGGTTGAACAAATGGGGACTCCGACCTTATTCTTCACTATAAGTGTTGAGAAACTAAATGGCCAGATCTCCGCAATATTATGTATGGTGAATTCCCGACTGATCCTTGATCCACACAACATTGGAGAACACTTAACATTGTCTCAAATCCTCACTAAGTAATATCATACCTACATCAAAAATTCACAATATTTCATGAAGAAATATTGCAGAAGGAACTTGGAGTAGTAGACTATTGGTACGGGTATTAACATATAATATTTAATAAGTTTTTTTAGACTACATAGTTAATATTTATGCTCTCCCATATCACAGGTATGAATGGCAATATAGAGGCTCTACACACATCCTTGTTTATGTGGCTTGAGAACACAACTAAAGTTGAGCAATGGACCGAAGGGATACAACAGTTATTGAGAAAAAAACAATACTTGATAAGTTTTGGTCTGCCTGGAACCCCCATCCAGCTTACAACCACTTAGATTTTGTTCACAGGTCACTGCTAGATGACCCTTGTTTGCTAATACAACACAAATATTATCCTCCTCCCCACATGCAGACCTTGAAGAACTACTTAATCCATTTTTAGCACCACACAAATGTTCAGAACAGGACAGTTTGCGTCGAAATAATCACAGTTGAGTGCAAGAGGTTTTCAATGCAATTTCACATTTGAAATCCAACTCTTGCCTTTTATTCTATTATTGTGGTGCCTTGCCCTTTCCCTCAACCATTTTTTAACTCTCCTTGGAATAGAATAAATTATTTTCCTTAGGATTTTACATACTCCTAACCTCATCTAGGTCATCATTGGTGGGTGGGGACAATTCCTTTTTGCTCCTCCATTTGTAATTCCTTTATACCACTAGATGAATCCTTTTTAAACTTTGAATGATGTTAGGGTATGGTTCATTTGGTATATACTCCTTTTGATGAGAAGGATCTGGGTACTTTTCATAAACTTTATTTACCACTTCCAAACCTTCTCTTCAAAAATAGAGTCCTTTGCTTGGTATTTCCTTTGCATGATGGCCTGGCTCTACTCTTGTGGTTAAAAACAGGTTCCAAAATCCTGCACATCACATGAAGGACCTTGGCATCCATTGTGTGTCCATATCTTATGAATTACATTGGAAAACTTGATTTTTCCATTTCTTTGATTCAGGCATATTGAACATAGATCTCAAAAACAATAATTCTGGCATTCCTTTGACTTGTGTTCAAAATTCAACACCATCCAGCTTGACCATGCAATAGGGTTTTGGAAACTTTTGTTAATTCTCTGTGGATCATTTAAATGGATCTCCAATGAAAGGTTCCACATGGGGAATGTCAATCTTCTTCCTCCATATTTGAAAAACCCATTGGAATCATCAAAAAAGACCCATTTTGTGCACATCTCCATCTTCTAGTGAGCATTCCTCAATGGTTGCTTCATTTGTTGAAATTTCAAAAATGGTTTAATGCTAGTCTAGTGCACCCATCATGATCAATGGCTCATGGATATGATAAATAAGCCTACAATCCTTAGATCAAAATTTTCAACTAAAATATTAAATTTAGCAAGACACATTCTTCTTCAAATTTGGTTTATACAATGGGCATCTAATGATAAGTTTGTATCATTTCATTTGGGCATTAATTTATTCATGGTTCAAAATCTGTGCAAATCAAAATTTTCATGTAAAATGTCCTGGGGGAATGAACTTTTGTCAAGATGACCCTCTACTTACCATCAATATCAAATCATACATGATTTGATTCAATTTTTATTGGATGACATTTCACAAAATTTTTTTTTTCCTTGCTTAGGTCAAACTATAAAATCTATAGCTTCAAAATAATCAGGCTAAAAATAATAAAAAAACTAACCATTTTCCAAGCCTTCTTCTTAGACGGGGAGGAGAATGAAATCTTGAAATAACAACAGCGGGTCTATCCCATTAAAAAATTTTGAAAAAGAATTTTTAAGATATTGATTTTAAAAAATATGATTAAAATTTGATGCTAAAAAAAACCTGAAATGGTCATGTTTCAAATTATGAAAAAAATATTTAAAACAATCCATTTGACAAGAGAGTTTTAAAGTGTCCATCATAAGTCCACATTTTAAAAGTCTCTTTGACCATTCCCTATTGAAAAATTTAGGGATTGGTATTCTTTACTTCACTAATTTGTTTCAAAGAAAAACTTAATTTCAAATTTCCATTTGGGAAAAAAAATTGATTCTTTAAAGCATTCATAATTTCCATCACTATTCAAAATTAAAAGATCATTTCCTATACAGCTTGCTATTGACAGTTTTGGTACATAGAATAAAATTGACTAGCCTTCTGCTCAGATTGTGATCACAATTTGTGTTCCATAGCATCTCAACTTGAGAACCTATGTAAGTTTTGACCATCTTAAATACAATTGTTTAAACTGGAAAATGAAAATTTAAAGACAATCAAAGAATGACATGAGGGGGTGGTGGTTGGGGCCCTTTTCCTTTTGAAAAATCTTGGTTCCCTCTGGGTATTTCCTTGCCACGGGAAATAGGTCTCCAGGTCCTATGAAAAAGTTCTGAGTACTCAGATTTTATCAATGAATGACTTTATTTTACTAGGTCCATAAGGATTGTATTCATTCCTAAAACTTTGATCCCCTTTTAACCATTTCAGTAGTAGTCATGCCAAGTGAATTAAAGGTTCCACTGAATGTTGCACCAACGGAAAATCTGATAAATGACTGGCCCCACTAACAAGTCTTGGTTATCTGAACTAATGTCTGGGTGATGTCACACCAATCCGGCACTATGATAATTCTTCACCGGGAACTCCTCGTGCTATGATTATTTACTAATGCACAGCCTTTAGTTTTTTGGTGGATGTGTAATCTGGAAACAAAACACAACAAACATAACACAAGAATACCATAGACTATGATAAGAAAAAATGATGAAAAATCTGAAATATCAAAGTAAAAAATATATTATCACATGAAATTGTTACAATCTCACCCATGAGGTACTTCAAGTGTTACTTGACTTCACTTGATTCAACAACATACTATGGGAGAAACTTCACAATTACTCTTAATGGCTTCTTAACACACACCTTTAAACTGATGGCTTCCTTTACACTTACTCAATATTTCTCACTACTTCTTTCTATGATAAATGAGGGGGGTGGCCTCTCTTATTTATAGAAATTCAGGCTTATCCACCTTATCTCTAAGATAGGATAGGAAATCCTTTCTCGAATCATATTCCATGCCTAAACTCTTATCTTTACATGTAAGCTTATCTTCTTAAGATAAGATAAACCTATCATCTCACATGGGTTCCACATTTTTTAGACTTTTTTCAAAAAAAATACACAAAATATTTATGACATCACTCCTTGTCCTTATTACAAATATAATATTTCTAATTCCTAATCATGTAGACCCTACTTCTCTACTTACCCCAAACTTTGACATTTTAACATTACCGGGACACTTACGACAATATTTACTTTTTACCACAACATTCCTATTGTACTTTTTGACTATTACCGTACTACATTATTGGCGGCACCGTACTGATGGTGCCGTTATCTTCTATCAGATGCCACTACTAATTTATACTTAACAACATCCTATTCCTAATACATACATTAATAAATAGAAATTATGAGGAAAATTTTATGTCGATTTTCCCCCCTCCTAGCTTCTACTCTCCGTCCTCGGAGTAGACTATTCTGGTGCTTGGAAATCTTTAACTTGTCATGGTTGACCCATTTCGTAATGGGAGTGCCATCCAATTCCTCCAGTTGATATGTACCATTTTCATGCACAACTGCTATTTTGTAGGGCCCCATCCATTTTGGAAGAAATTTTTCTCTGTCTTCTTTTTTTTGTATCTGGAATCATATACTAGAACCAAGTCATTCACATGAAATGGAGACCAACGGATCTTTTGATCAAAGTATTCCTTCTGCTTCATTTTCTTCTTATAGCTTGTACCTTTGCTATTTCCCTCATTTCCTCTAGCAAATGAAGATGCACCAACCTTTCTTTTACTGAATCACTTTCATCCATCCTTTCATTTTTCATAACTCTCACAGTGGGAATATCAAACTCAATAGGAAGAACTGACTGGATCAATGCCATAAGCCAACTGAAATGGGGAGTATCCTGTTGCTGACTTTGATGTTGCCCTATATGCCCACAATGCTGCATGAATCCTTTTATCCCACTTATGTACCTGCAAGGCTGCATCTTTTGCTAGAATTTGACACAACACAAAATTTGTTCGTTCCACCTGTCCATTGTGCTTTGGCTTGCTTTGTTGTGTTGTTGCCTTCCTGTGCTTAATAGAAAA
Source organism: Taxus chinensis (assembly GCA_019776745.2). NCBI lineage: Eukaryota > Viridiplantae > Streptophyta > Pinopsida > Cupressales > Taxaceae > Taxus > Taxus chinensis. Next base: position 624,022,878 of record CM034154.1, on the reverse strand, counting down.
CTTGTTGACTAGGGCTTCTACCACCTCATTAATGAAGTGGCTTCCTTGATCTGTTACAATTTCTAATGGACAACCAAATCTGGTGACAATGCGTTCATATATGAACCTTGCCACTTCATCCATGGAAGTTTTTTTTCAATGGCCTAGCTTCAACCCACTTGGTTAAATAATCTGTGGCAACTACAATATACTTATTTTGGCATGGGGAGTAGTTGAAAGTGGACCTACAATATCTATTCCCCACTTTTCAAAGGGACCAAGTGGAAGAATAGGGCATAATGGAGCTGATGAAGTCTTACGGTACCATGTGTTTGACAAATATCACATGTCTTACAATAATTATAACAATCTCTAAAAAAGAGTGGGCCAGTGATAAACCTGCATCCAAGATCCTTCTTGCTGTAAGTTGTCTAGAGAAGTGTCCTCCACATGTACCATTGTGGAATTTTTCTATCAGCTCCTTCCCTTGATCACGTCCAACTACCCTCTTGTACTGTCCATCAGGTCCTATTCGAAATAATACTCCATGCAGAATAGAATATGGACGACTGGCTTGAGTAATCTTCCTCTTAGTCTTTGCATTGGCACCATCAGGAGGAAACTTGAATTCATTCAGATAATTCCAAATATCTATGTATTCACTAGGGATTGTGTCAAGGGATAACAATGTTGCATCTGGGGAAATCATCATCATCACAAGACAAACCTAAACCATCATAGGCTCGAGAGAGTGCATATGCATTGACATGCTTCTTTCCTAGCCTATCTATAATATCAAATTCACATTATTGTAGCAAATATTACCCATCTTGCTATCCTCCCTGATGGGTTAGGCTTGTTTACAATATATCTTAGAGCATGATGATCTATTACAACTAGGAATTTCTTGCCCTAGCAAGTAATCTCCTAAACTTCTTTATAACAAAAATGATAGCTAGAGCCTCTTTTTTAGTTACAGTATAATTTACCTCAGCACTACTCATTTGTCTGCTCCCAAAGTAAACTAGATGTTCGTTCCCATTTTCATCCTTTTGGCTTAGAGGACTTCCTAGTGCTACATCTAAGGCATCAATGTACACAATGAATGGTTTGCTCTAGTCTGGACTCTTTAAAAATAGAATAGGTGAAGACACCAAAGGCTTCCTTCAGTTGTTCAAAAGCTTTCATGTGCCTTATCTTTCCTGGTTCATAAGTAACATCCTTCTTCAAGAACTGGGTTAGTGGCTGTGCAATATTTGAGAAATTCTTGATGAACCTTCTATAGTAACCCACATGGCCTAAAAATGATCTCAACTTACTTCTATTCATAGGAAATGGTAACTCTTTGATTTTTGAAACTTTATCTGGATCAGTACCAATACCATCTCTAGATACAACATGCCCTAACAAAACGCTTTTAGAACATCCAAAGACACACTTTGTAGGGTTTAGTGAGGTTTTTGTTTCATCTAACCTTTAAAATGTTGTCTTCATCTGGTGCAGGTGGTCCAACTTGCTCCCATATATGTAAAAATCATCCAGAAATACTTTGATGAAGGTCCCAATGTAGGGTTTAAACACCCTAATTCATCAAACGCTGGAATGTTTCCCGAAGCATTACCCAACCCAAAAGGCATAACTCTATAAGCAAACGTTCCCCAAGGAGTGGTGAACGTGGTCTTCAGCTGATCTTTCTCTGCTATACGAACTTGGTTGTAGCCGCTATATCCATCAGCAAAACTATAGCACTCCTGGCCAGCTACTTCATCCAAGATCTGATCTGAGAATGGAAGTGGGTAATGATCCTTCTTTGTTGCCTTATTGAGCTTCCTGTAGTCAACACAAATGCGTAGTCTTCCCATTCTTTTTTATTGAGATCACAATGGGAGAAACCCATTCTGAATTCTCTACAGCAAATATGAATCCTGCATCAAGTAACTTATCTATTTTTTCTTTTACAGTCTTGGAAAAAATTAGGATTCATTCTATATGGCATTTACTTTATGGGCTTAGCACCATCTACTAGCTCAATAGAATGTTTCTACCCAACTTACTTGATGGAGTTCCTTGTAATCAAAAGTGAATATGTGTATGTACCTTCAAAAGAGCTGGAGGTAGGATTCCTTCTCACTCTCCATCACAACATCACCAATCTTTATTTGCTTGGAGACGATCATCAATGTGTTCTTCAGATAATTTTATGGGGTCATGAGTCGGTGTGACTGGAACAATATCCATGACCGAAACATCAACCTCACTTTCTTCATCTTCTGTGTCCACTTCACTCATACTAGAGTAATCAGAGGATGTCCAATCATCAGTTTCATCACTTGAATCGACAGGTTCTGCCTTATGATGCTGAGGGATCGTGTTTATTTTCACCCTCTCTCTACCACGTCCAAGTGTCATGAAGCCTTCATTCCAGTAGTTTTCTTGCATGAACTCTCCTTAGCCATGGTCTTCCCAACAACATTGGGTATGCAACAGTACCATTTTTCATCACCTGAAATTCTACCACACATACAACACCCATAACAGATATTGCCATATTTGAAACTACACCTTCTGGTTTAGTTTTTTCCCTCATTTAATGGACCTTAACATAAGTGTTGAGGGGCGATCAATTTTTAAACCCAACATATTCATTACAGACTCAGTCATTACATTAACTGCAGGACCTCCATCAACTAAGACATCATGAATTGAAATACCATTACATAGTACCTCAGCTTGTGGAGTATAGGGATCCGCCTCTGCCTCCAAAATAGGGACCTCAACCTCCTTCCTTCGTCGAGCATTGAGTCCACTTCACAGCTCCTGCCTCTTCTCAGAAGACATAGCCAGAGAGTTGACCATATGTAATATTTGCAGGCCTTTTGGACAGATCTTCTAAGATGGAGTATGGTCCTTATCCCTGTGAAATTAGAAAATCCTGCACACCCAACTTTCTTCTCCTATTAATATAACTATTGGACTAGTATTCTACCTTTCCATCTAACTTAGGATCAATTTCCCATCTTGGTTATCTTTGTCTTTCTTTCTATTCTGTTACAAACATGATTTACTTCATTACACGTAGTGCTCAATTGGATCTACTACATGCAAAAGAATTGTACATAGTGCTTATTGCTATTATTATTATCTTTTGTATGTCAGATGTAGAAGCTCTATGCTAGACAATTCACTTACTAATCGACCCATTTTTTATAACAACCATAACAAACGGTACTTCAGAAATATTTCTTTTTGGACCTCTATCTCAAATCCCTGAGAACTAATGATCCCTTTCCTTGAAGAAGATTAACTACGTTAAAAAATGAAGCTCATCATAAATCTATGAGCAGATCTTCATCATTCACCTAGATGTGCTAGGAGAAATATTTGTGCTCATCTCGAGAGTGGTATGTGGACTTACATAGAACCAATAGCCTGCCATTCCCTGTCAGGCTCTACTTTAGCCAACAATTACAACTACTAAAGGATTTCCAGCTCCTCATTCCGCATGTAACTTCTCATGGAAACAAATTTACACTTCCATAGCAATCTCTTTGCTTGTTCGAATCCATAGTTGGGCGGTCACTACTTCCATGCCTCCCCATTGTCTGAACTCTGTGCTTCCATCCACAAGAAACTGAAGTGCTCAAGTACAAAATTTTCTTTGAGATTATCCACGCACATGTCATTAACCTATCCGCTAATCCTCTCCTTCTGGATCTGGGCATCGAGCTTCCTCCTTAGCTCTAGAACCACGAGCATGATAATCTCTTATCTTCTCCTTCTCTCCTTAGGCTAGCTTTGTGATCTCGATACATGAGATACTGCCCATATTTTTGCCCTCCGCTCACCAAATTATTTCAAGCCCAACATCAGTTTCACATTAATAGAATCCCATGAGTTTTTTGGACATTTTCACCTAGTGTTTCAAACTTGCTGCTAAGTGCTTGGAACCATTACCAAAAAGGTAAGAAAAAATTCAGTCCATTGTTCCCTTCTTATAAGGCCATCCCTACAAATAGTAAGATCGTTTAAACTCTTGAATGAAAGAGGAAGCCATCGCTTCATTAGATTGGGCTGAAAAAAACATAGATCTTCCCTATTTTCAAAAGTAACCTACCGTGAAATACGGTCTTTAACCCACAAATACAGGATCAACAAGACTTATGTGCACAAATAATTGGAATCCACTATAATAGAAAGTGACTCTACAGTAAAATGGAGGACAATGACCATGGTAATACTATGGTAAACACCATGACTTACCTGCGGTAAAACACTAACTTTACTGTGGTAAACACTATTCACGATAAAACCTTGAAGATTACTGCGGTAAATAGTACTCATTCACAGTAAAGGATAGTGACTTTACTGCGGTATGATTTCTATGTCATAGTAAAAAATGACTTTAGGTAAGCCTTGCAACTACTATTCATCGGCAAAAAGTGATCCCTATTACTATGATGTAACTACTATGACCATAGTAAAAACAAGGTCTACCCTACCAAATGATTTTTGACTAATGTGGAAATATCTCTCTAGAAACATCCACCAACGAGGAATGGTTCCGGCAACGGAACCAAAATGCCTCTATCACTCAATCCGGCACTATGATAATTCTTCACCGGGAACTCCTTGTGCTATGATTATTTACGTAATGCACAGCTTTTCAGTCTTGGTGGATGCCAATCTAGAAACCACAATTCAACAAACATGAACACAGATGAAAGTGAGCTAGTAAACTATGATCAAGAAGGAATGACGATAACACCCCATCTGACCATGTCATAAGTGCTAAAGCTTATAATATCAACTATAAAATTGAATACAATACTCAGGGCATGAGGTACTTCAAGTGTTACTGACTTCAACTTTGCCTTCTGGCAACAATAAGCTATGGGAGAAACATTCACACATTACAGAAGTTCTTAATGGCTTCTTTAACACACTCTTCAAAATGATGTGCTTCCTTGATGGCCACTTACGGTTCATACCCAATATTTCTCACTACTTCCTTCTATGCCTCATAATGAGGGGGGGTGGCCAGTCTTTATTTACTAGGAATTTAGGCTTATCCACCTTATCATCTAAGATAGGATAGGAAATCTCTTCCGGCCAATCATATTCCATGCCTAAACTCTGTGCCTTTAACTATGTAGGCTTATCTTCTAAGATAAGATAAACCTCCTAGATCAGTCTCACATGTAGTTTGGTTCCAGCCTTTTTAGGGACTTTTTCATTCTGGGAAATAAAGTATACAGCAAAATATTTATGACATCACTCTTTGTCCTTATTACAAATGGGGACTCCGACCTTATTTCTAATTCCCTAATCAGTGTTGAGACCCTACTTGGCTCTACTTATCTGCAATATTATGACATTTTAACATTACCGACTGACCACTTGATCGACAAATATTTACTTTTTACAACACTTAACTATTGTACTTTGACTATTACCATACTCTACATTATTGGTGGCATACGTACATGGCAGCAATTCACGTTATCTTCTATCAGACGCTACTACTAATTACACTTAAGGAACATCCTGGATTCCTAGACTATTGGTACGGGTAATGAAATAGAATATTACGGAGGAAAAGTTTTAGTGTCGACAACAAAACAATACTTTGATAAGTTCGTGCTCTATCTTGAACCCCCGTTTGACTTGTAACCACATAGATTTTGTTCACATGTCCACTGCTAGATGACTCTTGTTTGCTAAATGCAATGGAACTAGGAGGATGACGCAATGGACTAGGAGGATACAAAAGTTATTGAGGCAACAAAACAATACTTTGATAAGTTCGTGTCTATCTTGAACCTCCGTCCAGACTTGTAACCACTTAGATTTTGTTCCCATGTCACTGCTAGATGACTCTTGTTTGCTAAATACAAGACAAATACTATCCTCCTCCCCACATGCAGACCTAGAAGAGTTGTTTAATCGTGTTCGACATCACATAAAATTTTCAGAACATACATGCCTGTGTAGAAAGCAATCTATAGCTGCAATGCAGGTACAATGCACTATGGGTGACGCAACCTACTTCATCCCTGATCATTGAAAGTGATGGGAAAATTAAGTACCTCCCTTCAAGAAACGATGATAGACTAAACATACATAATCAAACTATGATATCCATATGGAGAGCAAATGTCGATTACTAACTGGTACTTTCCCGCCATGCAGTTCTGAAGTATATTGCAAAATATGCTTTAAAAGCAAAGCAACGTTCAGAAACCTATCACCAAATGTTATCCATATTTTCAAGAGATGCTGACACATATTCTCTAGTGGTCATTGTGATCCACAAAATGCTCACAGAGAGCGTTGTTGAACATGATATAAGTGCACATAAGAAACATGCCACATGCTACAAAAAATGCCACTTGTTATGTGTAATCAGTTCATTTGTATCATTAAATGTTGGCAAAAAAATAATTGAGACGTGTCATTAAAAGTGACGTCGATGTACAAGAAACAACCACTTTCTTGGATGCATATAGAGTTCACCCTGAAACCATGGAACACCTACCACTTATTCAGGTTGCTCGAGATTGGAGCTACAACAAGAACCGTAAAGGAGATAAATAGAAACTGCGATCAACTAAAAGTAATTGTTTGGGTCCACCTGAGATTTGTGGATGTCCCAACTCAAGATTCAATGTCATATGACCTTTTCTGTTGGTTAGAACTCCTTTTATACAAGCCTTTTAGAAATATTGCCTCCGAATTTGGCTCAAGCCCACATGACATCAATGGCACTTGGGGTATGTTCAAACACAACTACAAACCATGGCATGTTTAAACGCACTACCGCATAGACACAAGACATGATACAGATGTTAGTTCTGACTCTAAGGCCGAATGTAATATTCAACATGAACCATTACAAGAACGATAGGTCTTCACACAACTTCTTCCGGGAAACAACATGGGTCTTGACAGTCTTGAAATGTTGGGGAAACGAGATTTTGACATACACAATAATTAGAACATACATGTTGTTCACGCATGATTTGTAGATCACTGGGTTCATCATTCATTGAGAAGAGAAAAGGCAAACACAAATAAAATTAGCGTGCAGGCCACACCACCATCTACTACACTACCTTTGTCTTCATAACAGCAAGTAGCTCTTGATACCATATTGCACCATTTAGCAAACAAAACCCTTCTACCTCCACTAAAATTGATAATTCAAGGAATCATACTGGCACAAGAAAATCATTTCTAATAAATAAAAATCTGGAATTAATTTATAACAACATCAACCACATCTCCTTCACCTCTCCTTTTGATCACCCCTACTGGCATTTCAGCATTCAACATCTTCGCACCCACAATCCATGTAGCCCTCTGTATTCCAATTAAAGAATTAAAACCCCTTGAAGGCCAAGCATTATCAGTCTTTTCAAAAGTCGCTAAAACATATAGAATATGTTCTTATTGATGAAATGAGTTTCATCAGCCCAAAGTTGCTAGGAAAAATTGATAGAAGGTTACGTGAGGCTTTCCCACACTCAAAAACATATGAATTTGGAAATAGGTCAGTCATCCTCCTCGGCGACCTCGGGAAATTACCCACCAGTTATGGATAGTCCTTTTTATGTAAGTAAATCCTATGGAGCCACCCTTTGGAAGGGGGGGGGGGGGGGGGGGGGGGGGGGGGATTTCATTCTTCCTATTACATTGCAAACTATATTTCGGTAACAAGGAACCAATCAAATGCACAAGTTTCATTCCATAATTTATTGCTCAACATGCGAGATTCAACCCATCATATTGAGGACTGGGAACTCCTAATGTCTCGCACAGACACACACCTAACTCATCAAGAGCTTCAGAAATTTTAAGGACACACCACAATTTGTTTACAAAAAACAACCCCGTGGACTCCCACAAGCTTCAAATGTTGAAGGCATTGAACATTCTGATCATCTAATCCATTGCTGAAAGTAACAAGCAGGTTGGACGAAGAAATCCTGATGATGATCAGTTGGAGCACAAAGTTTTACTATGCAAATAAACAAAAAATCATTGCTTATTGCAAATTTATGGCTTGACGTAGGCCCTCGTAAAATGGTGCTATAGGAACAATCACTGACATTGTCTATGACACATCAATGCCACCACCAACATTACCTTTATTTGTTGTTTTCAAATTTGATAGATATAACAGCCCATGTTGGGATCCCTCTAGCCCAATACATATTCTCCATACCCCCTATTTTGAGAGGGAATCAGAGACAATTTCTGCTTAAAATGGTCCAAAGATTGAACTATCCACAAGTCCCAGGGACTTACTATGCATAGAGACAATTGTCGACATTAGAACCAATGAAAGGAAGGGTTTGACATTCATAACTTTCTCCAGAGTTCCCATCGCTTCGCAAATCTGCGCATTTCACCTCCTTTTTCATTCAAAAGGTACTAAAAAAATGGTCCACATGTAGCAACACTTTGAGCAAGAAGAAAGGAGGAAGAAAGACTTCTATCACTCAACCCTTTGTAAATACTACACTCTACTTTAATAGCACCTCTACTACTACTTTACTCAACACTTATTCTATCGCTAAATGGACATTTCCGTTAAAGGCGTATCAAATGTGCTCATGTTTACCGGAAATAAAATTACCCTCAAAAGGATACCATTCATGATATAATTCTTCTCATATTAAGGTCAAATAAAACAGTCTGCAAAACGATACTACTCATGATATGAGATTTGTAAATGTCTATGTATGAATTTTGTAACAAGTTTGAAATGAAGAGATGAAACCTTTAAATGAAGTGGTTCGTCTATATATCTACAATTACAAAATTACACTTTTCAACATACATGTTCAATTTTTCCGTTTTATTGTTGCCTGTTTATTTATGTTAACCAACAACAACACATTTTTAATGTCTTCATCTGACACATAAATACCTACAATTTTAAAATGTCCAAGAAAGAAAAATGTAATTTATAGTTATTTCCATCCAAAGCTTTGTACATTATATTACTTTTTTGCATTTTGAGTAGTTTTAAGGGTTTGACATCTCATGTTTACGCTTTTTAAATGAAGTGACTCATCTATATTTCTACAGATACAAAATCTATCACCCATAGTTTAAACAAACACAACTACAAAAGTAAAAACTATCCCTATAACACAACTAACATATATCATTTTTTGTTTGCAAAATGCCTCAAATAAGATGTGGTCTCATGGAATGTTATGATTGTAGGATATGCACAAAATAGACCTAACAATGATGGTCTCAAACTTGTTGAGGTAATAAAGAAATTTGGAATGTGCCATAACCATTTCAGATTTGTTTATATATAATTACATATTCTGTCTCATTTCAGTTTCATGGAGATATAATATGTTAAAGCACTTATTCATTCTTTCTAATCTACTTTGACAACAACACTTCACATTCACTACATTCTTGAGAGTGAGTATTAGCAAACTTACATGTCTCACTTGCATTTGTATTCAATTATTACACACCAAAATATTATCTAACATCCCTTCTAATGTATTTTGCAACATTTATTTTGGCTTTAATAGAAAATCAGTATTGTCAATCACACCCTTTATCAACATCAACTACAAAAGTAATAATTATCTTTCTAAATCAACTAACACATACCATTCGTCATTCACATTGTATTGTACACATGCGATTGCTAGTTAATATAAATTTGGTGGTTAAAAAAGAGTTTAGAACCCATGGTTTTGTGTTTATTAATTACATCCAACAACATGGAACTATTTATTTTATAAATAGAAAATTATAAGATATTCAAATTATAATAATACTCAGCTTTCCATTTTAAATGTGTATTTCATATTAATATTAGTATGCTCATATTCCTATCTTTACACTTTGAATGTTATATTTTGTATTTATACTATTTGATTTGGGCTCATATTATTTTTATTATATAAATGCTTGTTGATTTAGATCCAAGTAATTTTGTTTTGGATTGTTTTGTTTGGAAATTGGAGTTATTTATATTCAACCTTAATATTGCGATTTTTGATAAATTATGTATCCATATGTTGTTTAACTTTTAAGTTTCAAAATTTGTAACACTTAATTCTTGTTTGACCACATGTTTTTGTATGAAATGAATTCAACTTCAGGTGTATGAGAATTGATAATTTATCTATGGAATTTTTAAAAATAGTTGATTGTTATTACAATATAATTATATGATTGGTGAGATAATACTTGGGGGTGTGTTTTGAATTGGTTTATGATTTTTTGAAACAGTTGATAGGTTTTGGCAACCCATGTATCTTATTCTAATTTAGGTTCAAAAGGGGAGGTATTTTATCCCTTTATTTGTGTCAATAAATTGTATAACATATTATTAGTCTTTCATGGAGATGAAGTATTGTAGTATGCTTTCATTGCTTAAAAAATATATTAAGTCAATGCAAATACTTCTTGCACAATTGGGTCTTCTATATTAAGCATCCAGTTTTTGTATTGCGATAATCAAAGTTTTATATAATTGGTTCATAATCTAGTTAATCATCAACGAACTAAGCACATTGATATTTGGATGTATTCTATTTAGAAGCTTATATCGCAAGGTCATCTTGTGCTTTTATATGTGCCCTCACCAAATCAGCATGCAGATATATGTCAAAGGTCATTAGATTACGGGAATATTGGCATCTAGGAGATCATTAAGTTGATTTGTTCAATATCGAATCCTCCATAACCCCCATTCAAATAAAGAGGGGATGTTGAAATGTGTAATAATTCACTTTAGTCATGGTCGATATTATTGTGTTTATATTATATTTTGTAATTATGAGATGTATAAATACTCCCAATCACACATTATTTGATAATAAAGAAAGTGGTAATTCTTTCTATCTTTAGTGTAGTATTTTTGTGTCAAAGTATTTTGAGAATATGTATATAGTTCCATAATAAAAAATAATGAAATACTAGACAAAAATAGAAGAAACCACAATCTACATATGTGGTGTCTAAATACACCTTAAGAATAATTGAATATGGTGAAAATAAAATAAATAAAGTGTATGTTGGATAAGATTATCAATATGATTGTCTTCTCTCTCTTCTCATAAAGGACAAGCAGAACACAATTCTAAGGCCAATACAAACTAAATATAGTAATAAGGGGTGTGATAGTTGTGGATCTAAAAGATAATCACACTTGTATCAAAGGCTTAGGGTTCTAAATCCAATGTCTAAGATAGATGGTTGGATCTTACTAAAATCCTAAGGTTGTAAGAATAATTGTTATAAGATAGAGCTAATATATCTAGGTTAATTGTTGTAACTCCATCTAGGAGTAATAGGCAAGGGTTGTAAGAGATAATGCAACATTTTATTATATTCTAGTTTAATAATGATACATCAAACATAATCAATCATAGTAACACAAAGGAAACATCAAAGTTTAGGGATAATTACTTCTGTGAATACATTGTTGGTGCATTAACCCTATCGGGTTAGCAGTACCTTGTGAGATAGTTTTCGTGGGTAGATCAAAAGAGGGATATGTATAAGACTCAAGTAGAATGATTTTGGGGACTCCAAATAATTAATAGACCTTATTTTTGCAACTCTTATTCTCGTTGATCCTAGTAACTCAATGCTCCAAAGTAGACATTTGGGTATAAGCTTTACTAAACCCTAAACCTTTAAGGGTTTTTTTGAGTGAAATAAAACAAAAATTTATCATGATATAGAGAAATGAACACGGGTGACACTTAATCATGCCTGAGAACATAATTTGAATTCATTATAGCTTTTATCCAACCACATTGAACATGGTTAATGCAGTTGACCACAAATAGATAAGCTAAAAGGTAAGGATAGTGAAGAGAATAGTGGTAGAGAAAACAATTGGAATATGTATGAAGGGGTTCTAAGTATGCTACAAGTATATGTGATGGTGATAATATTGAGGATATAAAGTGGTCATAAATAGATAGTAAGGAAGAGAGTAAGGAGGCATTTTAGGGAAATTTAGGGTGATTCCATGCATAAGGGCTCTCTCGCAAGATAAAATTAACCATACCAACCCCATTTTGATACGCTCCTTAAGGAATGCACTCAGGGAGATTAATCCACCAACAATCTGCAAAGATAAATCTTTGGTAATTGGAAAATTCAAGTTGTATACACAAAATACTTGGTTGAATGGGTGAAAGGAATTTTCTATATATACACCTATCAACGTATGAAAAAAGGGTAGGCCTACCTTAAGCCTCTAACCCCAAGAAATTATAATTATATTTGCAAGTTACATATCACAATTTACAATTAACCTAGTGGACCCAACATACCTAATGACACACCACAAATTTAAGTGACTCAAAGAGACTAGTAAATATGGATTTTACATTATAACCTCACCTAAACATTACCTATAAGGGTCATAATGTATGACAAGTAGGTTTTTTCCATTCACTAACAAGATCCCCTCATATCTCATGTGTTATCCTTGCAATATGTGTGTTATTTATATTATTGTAATTTTGGGTACAATGTGTTGATTTCAATAAATTCATATATTTTTTTTGTGTAATTCTTCAATACCATTAGTGTAGAAAATGGTATTTTACTTGGAACAATATGGCCCATGTCGAGTAGCTCTTATATTTCCTTTTCAGTTTCATCATTAAGAATCTTTAGGTGATGATATCAAGTAATTATTATGATTTTTTAGCCCTTTTATACATGAATGACATGCACATAATTGTTGGGAATGACTCAATTTTACATAGGAGTATGCAAGGAATTTGTACAGTGGTTATTGTTACACATGGTTGCATAACACTATTGTGCAAGGAAATTTTGCACAAGGGCACATGCGCAAGTATATGAGCACATATGCAGTGTGTGGAACTTGTGTAACATGAATATAATCATTGTGTGTAGTATTGTGTTGTGTGTAGGACTATATGAAGGAAGGATGTGCAGGGTGGGAGTTATATTATAATGTGTAGTGTTGTTATGAAACAATGGAGTGCAACATGTGATGCATTGTCAACACTTTTATGACTGGACTAAGAGACTAGAGGTATAAACCAATGCATTGATAATACTCCAACATAAGCATTATGCAATGATGAATTTACTAGTGGTTAGTGAGGAACTTGCAGACTCATTGATGTGTATTCACATGAGCTAGCTTAAATGGTAGTGAATTCTAAGGTGTGATTATTAGAAATAGTTGCAATAACCTACATAATTGTTTGTTATGGTTAGATGGTCAACTCTAAGCATATAAGGGGCCAAAATTCTTAGTGAGAACATAGTTGAAGATATTCGTGCATGTTTTAGTGCATGGATGATATTGATTACATTGTATTGTAGTTGTAGTTTGTAAGTACATGGATTGATGCATATTGTTGCATGCCCTTGAAGGTTGTCCATTGCATTTGAAATTTAGTTTTAATTTAATTCAATAGAACAACATTATTGTGCTTGGATTTTTAACTGAAAGTGTTTATACAGGTAAAAATATAGTGTTTATATCTTGGGAAGTTCACCAAGTTGGGGGGCCAAAAGGGGGTCTTAAGTGGACACTTTTTTTTTTCTGAAAAATGAAATATCTTCAACTTCTATGAGTTATTTGAAATAGTTACACTCAAAATTGGAAGATGTTGTAAGAACATGAATCGTAGAATTTTGAGTCTAGTTTCTAAACTACTATTTTTTTAAATGGTTAAGTGTAAGTGGGTTAAATATCTAAAATATCAATAGGTGCTCCTGTTTTTGTTAAAAAAATATAGTAGACAGTCGGTGGTGCCCCCGCCTGCCCTCCCCCATTTTTTGAGCACTATTTAGTATTTTTGAAAACCCTTTGGTAGAAAGATAGATAGGAGCATCTAGTTTGTGATAGATATTTATTTTAGTGAGTATTTAAATTTTTATGATTTTTCAAGTACAAAGATTTTAAATTTTGAAAAATAAGGGATAACTGACCATGCCCCCCTAACTACCTCAAAAAATCGAAAATTAGATTTTTTTTTTAATATGTATAGAATTAGTCCTAGTTTGTGACTGTATACTTTTTATTCAATTTTGATGAGTGAATCAAAAGATACACTATGAATGATAGACAGTGTAAAAATTCAAAAAAATAGCTATAAAAACATACTTAGAAAACAATAATTAGTATGGAAACCTTATACTAGTCATAAAAATTGAAAAATCATATATTTAGAAAGAAGAAAGTTTACTCGACCTCGTAGTCAATTTTTTAATAAATGTGTTGATCGTTTTTATTGGATTTATTATTTGAGGAAGATGGATTTTACCATTTTTTTTTAAAAACATGTTGTTTGTCTATGTTTTAGCAGGTCCATGCCTCAGGCTTGGGGATCCAAACCGGATCCAAGCCAATAGGTTTGCCTTGAAAAATGAAAAAAAGCGCATTATAATGCGAGCATGTTTCCTTTTTTTATACATTCGCCATTCCCTCCAATGTCCTTTTCCACCTCTTTCAGGAGACCTTTTGTCCCCACTCTGCCTGGTCTGCACATTCCTGTACATTCCTGCACAAATTTTGAGTAGTTGAGGTTGTCCCCTACCCCACTATCTATATTTTTCTAATCATGGGGGATAAAAATGACATAAGGATATGAAGAAGGTCAAGAAAAAGAGGCATCAAAGAAATTGGAAGACATTAGAATAAAGAAAGTGAAGCGAATGCCAAAACTTCATGGAGGGAAAGGTACATCTACTATATCAAATGTACCTGATGTTTTAGAAAATGATGATGAAATACATAATGAAATTGAGGAGAATAATGATTTTGACAATGAATATTGATAATGAATTGAATGATAATGTTGTTATGGATAAATAAATTGGTATGAATTCATAATGTTGAACCTTTACCTGAGAATCTAAATGTTAATCCTGAAATTTGCATGGAAACATTGAATGAAGAAATTAACCTTGCTAATGAATCTTTACCTCTAAGAACAACGTCCTTCCATTTTGTAATAGAAAATCCATTCACTTAATTGAAATTGATGAAAAAATTATAAAACCAATGGCTAACAAAATGTTGAAAGAAATGTGAGAAGAAAAGCTATGGGAATTTGGGATAATTACTTTGAGAAATTAAATGATACAAAAAGATGTCAATTATTTGTTACATTGATGAAATTAATCAAGATGAGACCTAAAATGAAGACCCTAGGGTTAAGAACATCTAATGTTGATGATCAAAATGGTAATTGTTGAAAATATACATAAAGCATACCATACTGTAGGTGTCAACAAACGCTCCAAAGATAGTAATGTTACACAGTGTGCACTTACTAATTGTATAGTAAGTGATAAAATAATTAATAAATGCTTGATTAGAAAAACAAGTAGAGCCTTGAAGCTAAACAGAAAAACACTAATGAAAGCAATAGGGAGACACAAAAGTCTTGAGTCAGCCAATAACACTGACTATTGGGCATTCTCTAGTAGAATCCCATGGAAAGACAAGGATGCATATAATATTCTAAAATAATTAATTGTAAAGTTTTGGAATGAGAACACAAGGGTGTCACTGAAATAGAAGAGATACAATAAAAATAAGAATAGGTTCTTGTAATCATGAAGCACATGCAAAACATTTCTTGGATATGACTCAAACACAATTGTTCTCTAAGTTTAAGAATGAAAATCCAGAAATTAACATTAGCCAAATATTTTTTGAAATGAACAAACCCTTTTATGTGAAAATCAATCACTCATGTACCACTTGTTGTTGTAGGCATCATGTTGAATTTTCAATGCATTATGATGTTTTTTGTCAAGTACGTTGTGTTTTACATACTGACATCATGTTGCAGGAGTGTGGATTAAATGTCCCACCAAAATCTGCAAGAGAATTTATTCCTACAATATTTTGTGAAAGATCAATTGGTCAATTTTTTTATAACAAAGCATGTTTGGATGGAACGTGCAACATATGTGGTGGCTTGCCAAAATTGAAAAGTTGTATCCATGAGGAGAGTACACATTCAATAGGAAAATAATTAGTTGGTTTCAAAAAATATAAATATGTGGCATATCAATTAAAATATGGAAAAAATCTAAGAGGTGTGAGCTTGTTACAGAACAATTACCTGTATCAAGAATATATGGTCAAATTCAGAGAGGAAATTTTTAATGAGTATGCAAGGCACACACATAGAGCTTGATGGTTAGATGAAAAATTCAAGTTAAGAAAGGACACATTCCCACTTGTACTATTGTTTCAGTAGTTGAATTCACAGAGAATTACTCATTGCAGCCAAAAATGGAGGTTCAATCATAATACTATAACTCAGTGCAAGTTGCTATTTTTATGCATATAACATTCATGAACTCTCTGGAAAACACTAAGAAAGATCAAAAAATATTAAGAGAGTATCATTTCTACATCAGTGATGATTGTACACATTCTACAGAATATGTGCAAGGGTGTTTCCAGTTTTTTTATGTGAACTTGGCTGAGAGGAACATTATTTTCAATCAACATTACATTTGGTCAGACAAGTGCACATCACAATTCAAGAATGCACGTGGATGTTTTATTGGATAAACAAGATGCACATAACAAAGGTGTACAACATATCTGGATTTTTACTGAGAAATGACATGGGAAAGGAGAGCATGATGGTGTAGGAGCACGTGTGAAAAGATCCCTTGCAAGAGAAGAATTAAAGTTCAAAGATGGTGCTAAATTTACAAGTGCAGAAAGCATTATTGATTGGTGTAACAAGAACATGGGCCATGAATCTCAAGAGAGTTCAACAGTTCGTATATATTTTTGGTTGATAGAGGAACAAACATTTGGAAAGCTATGAAGATTGTATGACAGTTATAAGATCAAGTGATATGCACTCATTCCATAGTTCAAATGCAAGTTCTTTGCACTATTCATACTAGGTGTATGACATGTTTTTGTGTATCATGCATTGATTTTGTGTGGAATGAATGTGAGTCACAATAGTGGGTGGATGAATGGACTTGTAGACCTCTAACTCCACTTGACACATATCAAGTTCCATGAGCATTACAACTTACAGTGTCTTCAGATCATATGACAACATCACCTGACTTTGACCAAGTCTCTGATTTAGTGCAATCAAGGTACATACATGTCATGTTATAAATTTATAAATTATGAAATGATAATCTCTTAATGTATTTTAAATTTTTACTTGAGTTTTTACATTTGTGAACAGAATTTAACGCAAGAGCATGTTTTTACACACATGCAGTTATTGCGACAAAATTTAACGAAGAGGGAACAATTACTACTTCTTGTCTTGTTGTGTAGAGGGAAAAAAAAATTGACTTCCACAAGTCATTGATGGTGAAAACCTTGAGTATCCCACTAGGTCAATGGTAGTCATTGGAACTTGGCTTCGAAGATATCCTATCAAAAAATCAAATACTTGGTTGTTTGAAGACTATGAAATACATAGAAATATACTTCACTATTCACATTTAGTTCTTGCAAAAAATATTTAGTTGATCAAATATCAAGGTAGGCCATCAAACAAGAATCCGTGGAAGGTTTGTGAATTAGATCGTGAAGCAATTCTTTCTACTGTCAAGAGTAGAGTTGATCCTTGCAGTTCATTGGATTGAATTTCCAAATGTATGTTCACTTAAGATTAGATATACATCTACATGAATTTAATTTGAATATTTACTTTAATGATTTTGTTTAAATTTTGTAGGTTTTAAAATTCTATTTAATTGTTTACTAACATGTTTACGTAGATTAGTGGTGCCAAAAAATCTTCCACCTTCACGTGGTTGGAATCTATTAGTAGAGAATTTATTATTCTCGAAGCTAAGATAAGAAGGAAAATAAATATTGGAAATGAACAAAAAGTAAAAATTCTCATTTCACCACCTATACTTGTATGAAAAATCTCTTCTTACAATTCTCATTTCACAACCTATATTGTATGAACAATGTCTTTTTAACATGTTTCCTAGTACTTGTTTGACATTGAAGGATTTTGGGAGCTGAAACGAAGCCTCACCTAATGTTTACCAGGCCACCCAACATGTAGCCACATTCGGTTTGGTGCCATGAGCTTTCGTTTACAAAATATTGCATTGGACAACCTTACACTGACTCACACTGCAATATTCGGCATGGTTGGAAAACAATTGGACAGTGAGAGGAATGAATTGAAATGGATAAAACTGTGAGAATAGGATTTATTAGAGGGTCCTAACATGGAGGTGTAGGATTATATGATACCTTTCAAGGTGCCACGAAGACCGAGAAATCACCTGACAAATTTATAGCCTTTTTTTTACTCTCAGGGCTCTTAAGGGAATATGCCCTTAGGACGAAGTATCCCGGAAGCATCGCATAATTGGGAACCAAAACAAAGCCTTTCCCAACATTTACCATAGGATACCCTGATGTGTGCACGTAGTCGGTTTAGTGTCAGGAGCTTCCATTTGTAAAATATTTCATTGGACAACCTTACACTGACTCACACTTGACAGTATTTAGCATGGTTGCAAACAATAGGACGGTAACGAGAGGACCGAATTGAGATGGAGAAAAAGAGAAATAGGATTTTTTAGAGGGTCCAACATGGAGGTGTAGGATCAGACGAGACCTTTCAAGGTGCCACAGAGACCAAGAAATCACCCGGTGAACTTATAGCCTTTTTTTCTCTCAAGGATCTTAAGGGACTACACTCAGACGAAGTAGCCTAGGAAGCAATGGCATCATTGGGCACTAAAATGAAGCCTTTCCCAATCATTTACTAGGCCACCCCAAAGTGTTTTCATAGTTAGTTTGGTGCCACAAGCTTTCGTTTGCAAAATATTGACATTGGACAAACTTACACTGACTCACAATACACTATTTGGCATAGTTACAAACAATAAGAACAAATGAGAGGACCAAATTGAGATGGAGAAAAACTGAGACAATATTTTGTAGAGGTTCCATATTGGAGGTGTAGGATCAGACAGAGACCTTTCAAGGTGCCACAGAGACCGAGAAATCACCCAGAGAACTTATAGCCTTTTTTTATCTCAGGGATCTTAAGGGACTACGCCTGAATGAAGTAGCCCAGAAGCACCAGCACATTGTTGGGCACCAAAATGAAGCCTCCCTAAGATTTTCTAAGCCACCCCAATGTCATGTGCGTAGTTGGTTTGGTGCCAGACAAGCTTCCGTATTTGAAAATATTAGCATTAGATAACCTTACACTGACTCAAACTAGATTATTCGACATGGTTGCAAACAATAAGACAACAAGAGGAAAAAATTGAGATGGAAAACCAATAGATATTATTTCATAGAGGGTCCCAATGTGGGGGTGTAGGATCAGACGAGACCTTTCAAGGTGCCACGGAGACCGAGAAATCACCCAGAGGACTTATAGCCTTTTTCTCTCAGGGACTCTTAAGGGACTACGCCCGAACGAAGTAGCCTGGAAGCACCGACACTGTTGGGCACCAAAAAAAAGTCCTTCCCAAGATTTACTAGGCCATCCCGATGCATGTGTGCAGTCAGTTTAGTGCTAGGAGCTTCCATTTGCAAAATATTAGCATTGGACAACCTTACACTGACTCAAACTGCAGTATTCGACACAGTTACAAACAATAGGACAACAAGAGGACCAAATTGAGATGGAGAAAATTGAGACATGATTTTGTAGAGGGTCCCAATGTAGAGGTTTAAGATCAGACGATACCTTTCAAGGTGCCACGGAGACCGAGAAATCACCCAACAACTTATAGCATTTTTTTCTCTCAGGGCTCTTAAGGGACTATGCCTGGATGAAGTAGCCCGAAAGCACTGGCATCATTGGGCACCAAAATAAATCCTTTCCCACCATTTACCAAGCCACCTTGAACGTGTGTACATAGTCAGTTCGGTGCCATGAGCTTTTGTTTGTAAAATATTTTATTGGACATCCTTACATTGACTCAAACTGCAATATTTGGCATTGTTGCAAACAATAGGATAACGAGAGGACCATAATTGAGATGGAGAAAACTGAGATAGGATTTTGTAGAGGGTCCCAACACGGAGGTGTAGGATTAGACAATACCTTTCAAGGTGCCACAGAGACCGAGAAATCACCGACAAACTTATAGCCTTTTTTGCTCTCAGGGCTCTTAAGGGACTACAATCAGCTTGACAAAGTATCCTGGAATCATCGACATCATTGGGCACCAATGAAAAAAGCCTTGCCCAACATTTACCAGGCCACCCTGATGCATGTGCACAGTCAGTTTGGTGCCAGGAGCTTTTTTTTGTAAAATATTAGCATTGGACAACCTTACACTGACTCAAACTGGACTATTCGGCATGGTTGCAAACAATAGGACAACGAGAGGACCAATTGAGATGGAGAAAACTGAGACATAGGATTTCATATAGGGTCCCAATGCAGAGGTGTAGGATTAGACAATACCTTTCAAGGTGCCATGGAGACCGAGAAATCACCTAGTGAACTTATAGCTCTTTTTTACTCTCAGGGTTCTTAAGGACTACGCCCGAACGAAGTACCTCAGAAGAACCGGTACCGTTGGGCACCAAAATGAAACCTCCCATAAGTTTACCAGGGCACCCTGACACGTGTGCGTATTCGGTTTGTGCCAGGAGCTTTTGTTGTAAAATATAGCATTAGACAGCCTTACACTGACTCAAATTGTACTATTCGGCATTGTTGCAAACAATAGGACAATGAGAGGATCAAATTGAGATGGAGAAAACTGAGATAGGAATTTCATAGAGGTCCCAACATGGAGGTGTAGGATCATACGATACCTTTCAAGGTGCCACAGAGACTAGAAATCACCTAGTGAACTTATAGTCTTTTTTCTCTTCAGGACTCTTAAGGGACTATGCCCGGACTAAATAACCCAGAAGCACCGACACCATTGGGAACTAAAATAAGGACTTTCCCACCATTTACCAGGCCACCCCAACATGCGTGTGCATATTCAGTTTGGTGCCAAGAGCTTTTGTTTGAAAAATATTAGCATTGGATGGCCTTACACTAACTCGCAGTGTAGTATTTTATGTTGTTGCAAACAATAGGACAGTGAGAGGACCAAATTGAGATGGAAAAAAATGAGACAGAATTTCATAGAGGGTCCTAACACAGATGTGTAAGATTAGACGATACCTTTCAAGGTGCCACGGTGATCGAGAAATCACCCACCAAAATTATAGCCTTTTTTACTCTCATGGCTCTTAAGGAACTACGCCATCTGAAGTAGCCCAAAAGCACAAGCACCATTGACCACCGAAACGAAGCCTTTCCCACCGTTTACCAGGCCACCTCGATGCATGTGCATAGTCAGATCAGTGCCAGGAGATTCCATTTATAAAATATAGCATTGGATGGCCTTACACTAACTCACACTGTAGTATTCGACGATGTTGCAAACAATAGGACAACGAGAGGACCAAATGTAGATGGAGAAAACAGAGAGAGGATTTCATAGAGGGTCTCAACACGGAGGTCTAGGATCAGATGAGACCTTTCAAGGTTCCACGGAGACCGAGAAATCACCCGTAAAACTTATAGCCTTTTTTACTCTCATGGATCTTAAGGGACTACGCCCAGCCGACGTAACTCGGAAGCATCGACATCGTTGGGCACCAAAACTAAGTCTCACTAAACATTTACTAGGCCACCTCAATGTACATGTCCACTTTTTTCCATGCCACGAGATTTTTTTTGTAAAATATTGTGCTCTCTCTCTCTCTCTCTCTCTCTCACAACACACACACAATCACTAACTCTTTCTTTAGTTTGACTCAAAAAAACTTCAGTTTTATTGAAGACTCAACTAGGAGGGCATGACAACGACAAGGAAACCTATAGATTGTTTAAAATCCCTCTAGTTTATTGAAGAGAAAATATTCAAAGGGTATCAAGAAATTTTGAGGTAATTATTGGGGATCATCACAATTGGACAAGGAAAGAGCTATTCAATTGAATTTGGACATAGATATGAGCCTTCGTACAAGTTATTTATGAGATTAAATTTCAAGTAATCTTCAATACTAATAGAAAAAATTGGAACTGTAAATTCCATAGCTTAAAGTTTCAAAGAGCATCATGTCCTAGAAACTCTTAAGGGACAAAATTGACTCCTTCCTGCACCTTAAAGTAGGACTAGAAGGTGATTTTGTATAATATGAATGCAAGAACCAACCATTATACTGAAATCCTTAAGTTGTCATTGGTAGGTTAAAGTCCAGCCTAATTAAATAGGTCCTTCAGGAGCTCCCTATATACATCTTTTATGGCCACCATCGCAGCACAAAAATTAATCTTAAAGGAAATGGATGAAACACAAAGAATATAATATTTATATATCATAGATAATAGTAAAATCTTAGAGCATAATTGAGATGTTTTGAAACAGACAAATCGTACTATAGGGTCCCAAGTATATTAGAATATTTTGAGACATTTTAATGTAAAATCTTAAAATCTTAAGACATCATCTGGAAACTTATAGCTCTTTGTCTCTCTTTTTTCTCTCTTACACCCTTTCTCACTCTTTCTCTCATTATCTCACTCTCTCATGACCTCTCTCTCTCTGGCACTTTATTCATCTCTCTCTCTCTCTCTCTCTCTCTCTCTCTCTCTCTCTCTCTCTCTCTCTTGCTCTCACTCTCACTCTCACTCTCTCTTTCTCTATCTCTCACTCTCACATTCTCTATCTTTTTCTCTCACACCCACTCTCTCTTTCTATGTCTATCCCTCTTGCATTCTCTCTCTTTCTTGTTAGGAATAATATTAGATATTGTGAACATTATTATGAGTGTGGAAATAAACAATATAGTGTAATGTAATACAACTATTTATGAGTTGTTAACTCATGTAAATAGTTGTAATTAGATAAGGTTTGTTTTGAGTGAGATATTGTGGGGATTATGAGAGATATGTGGGATGAGTGTTGACTCCTAGATATCAAGGAGATCAAACTCTGTATATGTAATCTTCCTCTATGTATTTGATATCCTGGATGATTTCAATATTATATTCAGAGTTTTCTTTTTAATGTGATTGTTCAGTATTTAACAGTGGCATCAGAGCAAGAAATTCATGGATGTTTGTATGAGGTTTTAAGGAGTGATTAGGGGAAACTACATCATTGTTGATTGTCCCAAACCATGTTTCAAATTAAACACTTGTATCGGCTTGTTGCATTGGATGAGATTCAGTTTACACTGCGTTGATCTCTGTCGCTTGGGAAGAATATGCATCAACATTCCTCCATTAATACATGTGCGATTTGTTTCTGCGTGGTCTTCCTGCGCGATATGTTCCACCGTGGTTTGCATGTGTGTTCTGTTCCAGCATGGTTCTGCGCGTTATGTCTGCATGTTTCATCCATCGTGATCTTCTCCGAAATTGTGATTTAAAACCATTGTTTTCTGTTTTTTTTCATTTTTGGACATACTGAAAAAATCGCAAGCCAAAAAAAAATTGCCATTTTTGGAAAGGGTCCGGAAACAATTTTTTTTAAAATTTGTAAGTTGTTTAAGGTCAATGTCATTGTTAAGGTTTTGCAAATGTCTAGGATATTATTAAATGTCCTGTTTTAATTCCTTTTTCATTTGGTGGTATTTTAGCGGTCAAAATTAGCATTGAAAAAGAGTTTTAATAGTGTCAAAATTTGTCAAAATTTTAAATTATTTGTTAAAAGGGTGTAGGTTGAAACGGACACCTGTTTGTGTCAAATTGTGGAGAGTCATAATGGATAAATTGAGTCATGTTGAAAATTTTTATGGAAAGGATTTTCAAACTCGGCAAGTACGAACTCAGTTGACACTCATTAACAAAGATTTGTGGGACATTACTGATGGAACATTCAAGAAACCAATCGATGTTGATGAAGCGGTCAAATGGGAGAGTAGATATCGTAACGCAACAAAATCATTGGAATTGGGTTGTCTAATGCATATTTGCATCATATAGACCTTTCAAAAAGTTCAAATTTCATTTGGAAAACATTGAACAAGTTGTTTGGATCCCAAACCTGAAGCGCAACAGTGACCTTGAAGCAAAAGTTGTTCCGACTCAAGATGGATAAAGGAGAAAACATGGTACAACATATAAGTAAGTTCCAGTCTATTTTGAATCAATTGTCAGGGATAAAAATTAAAGTAGAGGATGATGATGAAAAAGTTGTTTTGTTGAATAGTATGCCATCTTGCTATTCAAACATTGTTTTTTACTTTGAGCAAGATCAATCCCAGCCTAGAAGATCTGATTTCTTCACTGATAGATGAAGAAAATAAGACTGTTACACCAGAAGAAACTGCAATGTATGGTAAAAACAAGTCATATGATAAAAGGAGATTTAAATCTTCTTTTAAACAAAGATCAAATTTCAGAGATAAAAAGAAACATATCACTTGTTACTATTGTAAACAAGATGGACATCTATCTATAAACTGTAAGAAAAGGGCACGAGATTTACTTGATAGAAAACTAGAAGAAAGTGCCATGGCTGTTGATGAAGAAGAAGACAGTGATAAAGAAGAACCTTTGGATGATGGTTATAGTTCTGACGATTTTCTATACTAAATAAGCGGCAGCAGATGGAGGAAGGAGGCAATGGAGGAAGGAGGACAACCAGCGTCCTCTCGCCAGCAGCAAGCGACGGGGCCACATAATGAGTTTGTGGCATTTTTTCAATTGTGTGTTTCATGTTTGTAATAAGAACAAATGTCACATTCCTGTTCAGAGTTGTATTTCCTTTTATAACCTCCTGATGTAAATATGTTGTAGTAGAAAGATAAAAGCATAAGAAAAAACAACATTATGTTTTTCTTGAAGAGGATGAACAGAGGTTCATGAGCAGGGGCTCGTACCTAAGACAGAGGTACGTTTTTTGTTGAACAGGGGTTCGTATTTGTTGAACAGAGGTTCAGCGTACCAAGATCATGAGCATGCAGAGGTAGACAAGCTGTAGAAGATGTGTGAATGTTTTTCTCTAGGAAACTCTTAAATATTTGATATATTGTGAACATTATTATGAGTGTGGAAATAAATAATATAGTGTAATGTAATGCAACTATTTATGAGTTGTTAACTCATGTAAATAGTTGTAATTAGATAAGGTTTGTTTTGAGTGAGATATTGTGGGGATTAGGAGAGATATGTGGGATGAGTGTTGACTCCTAGAATCAAGGAAATCAAACTCTATATATGCAATCTTCCTCTATGTATTTGATATCCCGGATGATTTCAATATTATATTCAGAGTTTTCTTTTTAATGTGATTGTTCAGTATTTAACATTTCTCTCTATAGTTAAAATTTAATTATCAGAATTAATGTAATATTGTGTCATCTCGTTAGATATGTTTCACCTAAATTATTGAGATTCTAGGATGTGGATGGCATTGACATTGACATTATATTATTATAATTGATTGAATTGAATGATTATAGTACAATGAAAAAATTGTAAATTAATTACATATATATATATATATATATATATATATATATATATAAATTCTCATGCTTAAAATGTAAAAAAACTAACACTAATAATGCATATTAACATAACATACATATTATATCATATTAATCCACTTAGATACATGTATAACGCATGTTTCATCCACTATACAATTTTCAAAACATGTTTTTTCTCATATATTATATTGATTCAAAAATTCTCGATAACATACAAAATTTGATCAAAATCAATATCTTAACAAAGCCATGTAGGCATATACAATGATAGACATCAAAAAAATTTAAATTTATGCCAATATGCCACGAAGGCAGACAACAAAATCCGTATACATCTAAACTATGGGGTATCATCAAATAATCTAGTTCTCTTCGGCCGTCGGGAAGATGACTCAGGCACATCAGTGGAATGTCCCTTATTCTGATCATACCTCCTACGCTCAAAGAATGCTTGTAGCTCCATCTATTAATACAAACAAACAACATACCCATTAGTATATAATTAGTAACATATATAAAATGACACTACTTAAAAATAAATACTTACTCCAATATGATGATCACTAGCAAACAACATCTTCCTCTCAAGATCATCAACATCAATACGAGGCGCACGAAATGGAGTAGTCAACTCCTCATGTGGAAACCATGATGACAAAAATTAGAATACGCATGAATGTCATTTAATTATACTACGTGATGTTATTTAATACAATCAATTCATTATGAAAATTACTTTACTAACACATACCTATGTAAGAGGTGCAGCAAAAGATATGCCCATAGCAACTCCAATATTTAATGATCGTCATTTCTAAACAAGAGGTTGTAAGGACATCATCAACTGAAATAATAATAAAACTCACATTTGTAAATGCATACGTTAACTATAGTTCATTCTCTTCATGTATATGATGAATAAAAATAATAAAACTCACATTAGTAAATTCGACAACATGCGAACTCATACCGACATTCACTTGTTCAACATCAAATTGTAATTTTAGGATACCATATCTATATGGAAAACAAAATAACACAATATATTTACTAATTTATTACCAATTTATACCTAAGGGGATGACGTGCCTACAAACAACAACTGTGGAGAAGGGGAATGTGACATTCGATGTATAGTTTGACCATGTAATTTTATAAAAACACACATGACTCATTAATTTTCATTCACAATTGATTAACATTGTTAATTATAAGATTTTGTACAATATATATATATATATATATATATATATATATATATATATATATATATATATATATTAAATTGTAACTAATTTCATGGAAAATTACATGTTGGTCAATACCAAAGGTCGAATCCAATAGAACATTTGTGATGATGATATACTCTAACATAGAATCACGATATGCCTCCTCCAATTGAACACCTTGCTCATCTTGTGGAGCATCCTGAGTAGGTTGTGGAGCTGCCTTGCGAGTTTGTGGAGCTGCCTCACGATGTTGTGGAGTTGTCTCACTAGGCTGTGGATCTGCCTCGTCAATCACATAAGTGCCTAAACTCTCACAAGCATGACAATGTATGTTATATGATGTCTTCTACTTAGAAGGACCAACCTCATCACCCTGGGAGAGATGAGTGTCATGTTGAAGAAATGAATGTGTCAATGACCTGATAGAATCAAGAGTCTGAACCTCCATTGTCTCCTTCACAACAGAAGGGACATAAACATGATGAATAGATGGGTTAGCAATGGGTCTAGGTTGCCAGTTTTACAAACGTTTTACCCCCACTCTATCTTGTGCAGAGCCTTTGCCTCTGCCTTGAAAATCTCAAATGTCAAAATAGTTTGGTATTTCATTGAGGATGAATTCACAATAGAGTTTCCTCAAGAAATATTGTGGCACCTCAAAATTGTTACAAGGTGGTTGGTCAAAAACCATCCACCACCTATCCCAAAAATTATTTTTTGTCCCCTCACAATTACACCAGTGGATGGGGAATATTTTGTAATCTAATCATAACGGTGCATTAGTCTTAGGATTAGTAAACAATGCACACAATTTGTCTTTTGTGATTTTTTCTTCTTCACTGCATCATAAGACAACTTGTTTGCATAAAAATTGTGACTGTTGGTTTTAAAACTCTCCCATGTGTTTATTTGTCCAACCACATTGTCGATATTAGATAATAATGATCCTAACGATGTAGCTAGGTTTTGACAATGTGGATTTGTGGCATTAGGGTTTTTTAAGGTTTACATTAAACCCTCAATTTTAACTTTTGTTTTCAATCTCCCCCAAAATGTGTTGTTGGGTGTTAGGAGGATGTCTTGTTATTGAAGGGGGTATTTCAGGGATGTTTTTTTTTCATCTTGGTTTGCGGGTAAATGAGGGGTTTGAATTAAAGGTATAGAAACCTCTAAAAATGAAAATAAATAACAAATCAACAACTATCCAAAAAATAAGATTAATAAAGAAAATAAACCTAAAATACACAATAACTGACCTTCTGAGCTTTCCGTTATAATTGATTTGAGGTGCCACTTGGTGTTGATGCCACAAAACGCGTTTGTGTTATTCCTCGCTCGCATTTTCCTCCCATAATCTTTTTTTATTTTTGCAATGAAAACTGCTACCCCCCCCGGGTTTCAACTGTTTTTTATGACAGTTGAAACACGACTGTGTTATGGTTCATATTTACTGAACCATAACTCGCTTGCATTATAATGGGACCTCGATTTTCCCCTCTCACGTTATAGCACGACTGAGCCATAAAGCAAGCGCGTTATGGTAAAAATGACCAAAAAATGGATTTTTTTCTGCTTTTTGGCCCTCCAACTTGGTGCACTTACCCTCTTATATGTCATTTCTATATACTCTGTAGATTACATTTCCGTAAATCTCTTCTCTATTTTTGCTTACTATGTATATTCACCAAATCTGAATATCTAGTATCAAATCTTGGTTTTTGGAGCTTGATGAGATTTTTTTTACCTATAATTAATGTTTGTTTCGAGGTGAAGTCTTACATTGTTGAGAAAATTTTGTATAGAATATGTTGGGAAGCACAATAATAGAGATCGACAAGTTCAATGGTTAGAATGTTTGGAAACTTGAGATATCTCTTGAAAGATATATATTAATGGGTTATTTTGTGAGAAATAGGAATCATGGGTTTAAAACAAGAATAGTAGGATAAGATTGATATGAAAGCCAAAAGATCTATTGAACTTCTTCTATCATATTTAATTTTACTAAAAGTAGCTTTTGAAAAGAGAGCAAATATTTTTCCAATAATTTGGGAATGATGTACACTAATAAATATGTTTTTAACACATTATTCCTGTGCAAGAAGATATATTCATTGAGGAGGAATGGTGGTGACTCGGCTACAGAGAACCTAAATTCTTTTAATATTTTGATTAGTCAATTGTTTTTTGTGGATAGAAAATTGATGATGAAGAAAGGTGCACTAAAATTTTATGCTCTTTTCCACACTCTTCAAATAACTTGGTAATGGATATTACTAACACCTCATCTAATTCAAATATAGATGAGATTATTGTAGCCTTGTTATTAAAACAAATTGTGAGTCCATTGAAGATAATCAAACATGGGATGTAATGCTTGTTGTAGGTAGATCATAGGAGAAAATAAATTAATGATTGGAGGACAAGTATGCAAACTCTAGAGGAATATCTAATACTCTATAGAGACCTTCTTCAAGGAACAAATGGAACTATGGAAATATGGGGCATTTTAAGAAGGGTTGTAAAGTAAAGGTGGAAAAGATAAAACCATTGGATGTTTCATCCTTGGTTGAAAAAATATCCATTGATGAAAATGGAGGTGTATTCTTGGCAACTTAAGTGTGCATGCATGCAGTGGTGCTCTATTGATCAACTTTGGACCTTTTATCGTATCGCTTCCTATAGGGATTTTTTCTGTGAATAAGTGCAATATGATGGTGGTAATGTCTTTCTAGGAGGTGGAACAACTCACCAGACTGTGGGTCAAGGAAAAGTGGGGTTAATTCTTCAAGATGCAAGGA
Organism: Taxus chinensis; assembly: GCA_019776745.2. Classification (NCBI taxonomy): domain Eukaryota; kingdom Viridiplantae; phylum Streptophyta; class Pinopsida; order Cupressales; family Taxaceae; genus Taxus; species Taxus chinensis. Next base: position 623,993,377 of record CM034154.1, on the reverse strand, counting down.
TCAAGACACATCTCCTTCGTGTTTTTCACATTTTAGGTCTTGTGAGGAACTTAATTTTGGTTAGCAAGATGTGTGATGGTGGAGTATAGGTGTCATTTTTAAATGATGGTTGAAAATGGTGTACAAGGTCATGGTGTTGGCAAGAGAATTTTGCACTTGAACTTTGTTTAGATTAGATGTGAGTGTAGTTATTGATGTTTACATTGACACTATTGTTCTTGAGGCTAATGGAAAACATGAGAAAACAACATGTTTCTAGTAGAGAAGACTATGCTTTGCCATGAAAGGTTGGGCCACATTGGTAAGAAATAATTTTATTTAATATAATCAAGAGGAATGGGAAAAGGTATCATTGATGGTCGCTTATACTTTGAATTCTACAAGCATCATTTGTATGGAAAGCAGTCGAGTCAAGTTCCCCATAAATATTACAAGTGCAAATGGGGTCTTGTAGACTACACATAGTGAAGTGTTTGGCCCACTGAAGGTCTCACTAGTAAGAAAAGTCATGTTTTATGTGTCTTTCATAGATGAATTTTCCATTAAGACCTAGATATTCTTTCTATAGAAAAAGTTTGTTTTCAAGAAATTGAAGGAGTTCAAAGTCCTTGTGGAGAAATAAAAGGATAAAAATATTAAGTTTTTGTGCACGGATAGTGGGGATGATCTACATTCAAAGGAGTTCTACAAGCAATGAAAATTTGTGACAAAAGAAAAATCTGTGTATAACTCGGCAAAATGGAGTTGCAAAGCGGATGAACATGGAATTGATGAATAAAGCCTTGAGTATGCTAAGTGGTTCATACTTGGAGAAAAAAAAATGGGATGAAGCCAATCCGCCTCTTGGTATTTGGTGAATTTTTCACCATCATCAGCACTCGTAAGACATGATTTTATAGGAAGTTTAGATTGGTAATAAACCATCTTTAAAACACTTGATTTTTTGTGATGTGTATGAACATATTCCAAAGGAAAAAATGACGACTTGATTACAATTTTGAGAAATGTGTCTTCCTTAGATATAGAAACGGTGTTAAGGAGTACAGGTTTTAGAATCCTAAAACAAAAAAGGTGGTGTATAGTCAAAATGTGGTCTTCAGAGAGATGTAGAGGATTCTTGTGTAAAAGATTATTCACGGCAGTGAAGTTGAGAAAAACAACCAAAGATGTAGCCAAAATAAGAGTAAAAAATGGTGTGGGTTGACCTGGAGTCTAAAGGACTTGTTCTAAGTATGAAGTTGATGAATATTCATCATAGGATGAGGAAGAACTTGAAACCCTTTCCCAAAGGAGATTAAAAAAAGTGCACAAATTTCATATAACGTATATGCCGTCATAATGTCATTATGCATGTTTACTTGTTGTAACAAACGGTGATGATCCTAAAAATTTGTAGGAAGCTCTTGGTTCAAAAGAAAGAAAGTTTTGGAAGAAAGCCATGAAGGAGGATATTAAATCTATGGATAAGCATGAGAATTGGGATATGGTAAAACTACCTCTTAGAAGAAAACATGTAAGCACGGCAAGTGCATTTTTAAAACATGTGAAGGGTGGATTCGAGAAGTATAAGGTTCACCTAGTTGCGAAGGGATTATCTTGGGTTGAGGGGATTGGATTTGGTGAGGTATTTTCTCCATTTCAAAATTGACTTTCATTAGATTTATTTTAGCTATTGTTCGATCTGGAGATAAATCAAATAGATGTTAAAACAATTTTTCTACGTGGAGAGATTGAAGAAGAAATCTACATGTTGTAACTAGAAAGTTTCATAGTCAAGGGGAAAGAAAGCATGGTTTCTTGTTTGAATAATTGATTGTATAGATTAGCACAATCATCAAGGACGTGGAATCAAAAATTTGATAGCTACATGCTAAAACTTGGCCTTATACATAGCAAGGAAAATCCTTGGATGTACTTCAAAAATGAAGGGGGGGAAATCATCATATTTTTGCATGTGGATGGCATGATGTTGATTAGAAATTGCATGATAATGATAAGGCAAGTAAAGTCTCATTTGGTTGCGTAGTTTGACATGAAAAATCCTTAGTATTACAAAGTTCATGTTAGGCATGGAAATCAAACAAGATCATGCAAACATGAAATTTTGGTTAGATCAGAGGAAATATGTTGAGATGATATTAAAAAGGTTAAATATGCACGATAGAAAACTTGCAAGCACACATTTCCCCATTGGCAGAAACTCTTAGTTAAAAAAATTCCAAAGACGCAAGAGAAATTGAAGGACATGGCTTAGATTCCATATGCGAGTGTTGTGGGAAGCCTAATGTATGCAATGGCTTGTTGCTCATGTGGTGGGAGTAGCTAGTTGATACAAGTCCGATCTTGGTAAGGAACATTGGACTACTACAAAAAATATCTTCATATATATGCGCAGAACTTTTGAGCATGCTAATTTCTATCATGGCAACTCTGGTGTAAGGAAGAATGTGAGTTTATGTGGCTTTGAAGACTTTGACTATGTGGAGATATTGAATTGTGAAGGTACTCTAGTGTGTATGTATTAAACTTGTTCCTTGGAGTTGTAATTTGGATGAGAAAACATCAAGTATGTGTTGTGATGTCCATCACATAGGTTGTGTACATGGTAGCTACTCACTCAAGCAAGGAAGTGGTTTGGCTTTAGAGATTATGTTTCACAATTGGGTTCACTCAAAAGGCAGTGATGATAGATTGTGACTCCCAACGTGTGTTTTATTTGGAAAATAACCTTGATTATTACTCTCGTACAATGATTGATGTGCAATATCATCTGGGAAAATGGCAGAGGAGAAGAGGAAACTACTATAGAAGGTGGAGACAAAACTAAATGTTGTGGATTCATTGAGGTAGCCATTGTAATGAAGTTCACTTAGCGCAAGAAAGGAATGGGCTTGATATTTGTATGTGTTGAAGAATGAGTATGTGCTCGCTTTATCCAAAGTTTTCAATAAGTGCAAGGATGTTGGGAATGTATCAACTCTGCATATGCCTTGCATTGTGGTTAGTTTGCATAGGCTTGTGCAACATTCTTATGAAAGGAAAAATTGTGCAAGGGTATGTGTGAAAGTATATCAATACATGGGAATTCCATTGGACTTACGCAATGTGGATTGAATTATTGTGTGCACGACTATGCACATGAAGTATGAGTGTAATAGGAGTTGCATTATGGTGTACAGTGTTATTGCACGACATTGGAGTCCAATCCATGATGTGTTGTTAACACTTGCCTTACTAGACTGGGAGGTTGGAGGTGTAGAGAAATGTCTCCATAATACTTTGACATGGTACAGTGTTGTTATGTAATGATGACTCTGCCCAATGGTCAGCAATAAATTTGTGGATTTTGGAATGTAGTAATGATCTAGCTTAAATGCTAGCGACTCTAAATAGGGATTATCAAAAATGGTTTCAACAACGTTTGTGATTGTTGATTATGGTTAAACAATCAAGTATAAGCATGTAATGGGCCAATGTTCTAAGTGAGAATATCTGAAGATATCGTAATGTAAGGTCTAGTACATGGGCAATATTGTTTGTATTGTATTATAATTGTACTCTATAAGTGCATTGACTACTTGATATTAGTGCAGTCCCTTGAAGGTTTTCTATTATATTTGAAGGTTGGTTTTAAGACGATGCAATAAAGAAAGGTTATTGTGTTGGTTTTTTTACCCAAAATGATTTTCCTATGTGAAACTCGTGTGTCTATATTTGGGTGCCAATTCTATATACTATATAGATTATTGTTCAACAAAGCTCTCCTCTATGTTTACTTATTGTACACAAACACCAAATCGCAACACTTATCCCTATCAAGTGGAAGACCCTTAGGCAAGTCATCAAACACTATTTTGTATTGTTGTCTATTGTACTATCTAGATATATGTTGTTTTTATGAATTGACTAAAGAATGAAAGCCCTTTAAATGGTAATGATTGATTATATACTTTTGGTTGGTTTGACTGGTCTGCTTTGAATTTTATGGGCCAATATGGTGGAGTATTGAGGTAGTTGACTAGTCTTCTTTTGAATTTTGTGGGCCAATATGGTGGAGTATTGAGGTAGTTGATTGGTCTTCTTTTGAATTTTATGGGCCAATATGGTGGAGTATTGAGGTAGTTGAAACTCTCTAATTTTACATTTTTTATTTTCTTGCATGAATCTCAAGTATAACTTTTTAATTCCTTGCAAATTTCACATTATATGAATTCAGTGTATGCCCACTAACACATTTGTACACTCTGAAGTATCCTATAAAAATCAGATTTCATTGAATAAGATTTGATCCTAAGGTTTGTGCCCTCTTCGTATTCCTTATAAGTAATATTAATCCCATATTAATTCCTAACCTCAAAATAAAATACAACATATGTAAACCAAATGTTGGAGTAAGCTTAGCAATGAAATTGTGAGAGCTACCTAAGTCAATTATCACTATGATTACTCTCCCTTTAATCCATCATCCTACTCTCAAGGTAGGTTGTGAAGATACCCCCTTGAAAGCAACCAAAGACGTGGTGTGTTGATTGGTTGGATCTCTTGATAACGTATCCTCTAGAGGTGGCATACCCGCATCACTCCAAGCTTGCTAATCCACACCACAACCCATCCAACATTTCAATCAAGTGAATTTGTCCCTTAATCATCCACCCATGCCCTAGAGCCCACTTCTCTTTGCATAAAAATAGTGGGCCTTTCTTCCTTATATCTTCTCAAGCTACTTTAGTGGCATTCACTTCATCATTCAATGGCTAGTTTGTATCAATATTTTGTGTTCAACTTGAGATAGGTTTGCTTTTTATAAAGGTTATAATTTTGCTTGCTTCGGGATTTTCTTTTAAACAATTTTATTTTGAGAAAAAATTCATATAATTTGGCTTGTGCAATAGCTCCATCCAAGTCAAATGGTTTAAGAACCTCTATATATTTGTTTATTTCATTAGTCAAATCATCAAAAAACATGTGTGTCTAGATGTTAGGATACCTATGTGCAAAGCTTCTAAACTTTCTACCATATTAATCAATAGACTCTTGCATGTTCCAATGTGAATTCCTTAACTCTATGTAGTGGTCATTACTAGTCTTTTTATCAAACACGTCAAATAAGAGCTAGGAAAGCATACCAATTAGGGATCTCATCCTTGATATCATCTTGAACATCAATATCATAATGATGCCACCAATCATACGCAGTTCCTTCCATGTGTAGTGATGCAAACTGAATTTTCCTAATCTATCATCAAATGCATATTGATGTAAACATCAAGTTTATGGATCCATATCCATAGCTCAACTTTTTATATTCCATAGAATTTGGGGATGTCAATTTTTGGCATGAGTCCAAGCTTCAACTATAGGATGTTATTTCTTCCTTGGATCCCATGTCGATCATCTCTTCTCATATCACAATATGCATTAATGTCATGAATTGATCTCAAGTCATCGTCATAGCATTCCACAACCTTCTGTCTAGTCTTTATTAAAGTATATTTCCTTTCATATTGGATTCATTTCTCTAGGTAGAGAACTATCATTGCTCGATCAGAGGCTCCTTTCAAGACCTAGTCTGATGGCTATACATGTTTGAGCCCTACATGAGTAGGGATGTGATGAAGGTTGGCAACTAGCCATGTTGTTTAGTAGTTGTTGCACAGTCTATGTCGTTTCTCTAACATCCCCACTCATATTGCTTACATTTTCAACCAAAGGTTAGAAGCTTTCTTCCATTCCCTATTTGAACTCTCTTTTATGTTGTTCTTCCTTGGGCACTATTCTAGATATGTAGTTATAACTTCACAGGCTGTCAAAGTCAATGCTCAACCACTAGAATAATACACAAGATCACAACCATATCTTAACACCAAAGTTACTTATTGGTCATTAGTCTTAGCATGTAAATCAATACAATTAGTCCCTTAAAATAAAATCTTACTGGTGTAAAAATATTTTTTCCAATCCATCAATGAAGTACTCTTACACATTTTTCCAATCTAAGAGCCTAAAACATAATTGAAGGCCGATTCACAATTCCCCAAAATTTTCTCAATGACTTGCTTTTGGGTTAAAATTGGTCTGGATAATATTTAAAATTGAGGTCAATGGAAAGAAAGGAAGTTGTGAGGTGCATCCACTACCCTTTTGATGATCACCATTTGTTCCATTTAATCACCAGCTAACTTTGAACATAGGGCTATTAGGCATAATGCATAAGGTTTGAAATATTTGGTCGCACTCCATGCTATTGAAATTCATCTAGTGCGTGGTGTCACATGTGAAAGATTATTAATATACCAGCTTATAGAATTATGTACAATGGAAGAAGGTACTCGTGTGAATTGTGTACAATGGAAGAAGGTATTAAAACGAGTTGTATACCACAATACTCGTTCTAATATAGTTAATATTGCATACCATTACAACTTGAGTTCTATCAATGCCAATTATTACGCCAAAGGCGTTCTCCCTATGGTAAAGGACCTCCGGACGTTTCTGCAACGATGTTAAATTTGACGTCCTCCCGGACGTTTTTTTAATGTAATTAATTTTGATGGTTGTTTAGACGTTTTTCGTTTGTTGCGTGGAATGCAGATTTGTTGTGTTTAAATTTGTGTATTCGTCTTTGCATGTAATGTTTTGTGCGGGGTTTCAATCGCCTAATCACCATGAAAAATTTCATTGCTTAAGCGGATATGTTCGGGCAGACGGCTCTTCAGGAGGCAGCAAGTAGAAGCCATAAAGCAGCCGTGGAGTTTCTTTTAAAGAAGGGATCTCGGCCTCTTGAAGAACGCAATGCTGACGGAAAGACTAAGATTTGACAATTGATGGCTTCCAAATTTTGATTATCTTGCCAAGATGTCCCGCTGTACTTTGAGTAACGATTCCTTGCATGGTCCATTATTTAGTGGATGAACAACAGTTGTGAATATACTATCCACGAATGACTCCCAGAGTTGTTTGGGTTTCTTTGAGCATATGGTCCTGATGAATTTGAGAAAAGGTAAGCATGACAACTTTTGGTCATCAAACAAGGGATCAAAGCCTAGAGAACGAAAACTTGGATGCATGGGCATAATTTCATGCATGGTTCTGGTGGAAGGTTTTTCTCCTGTAGGTATATTTTGAGTCCTTTGGGGAGGTAGAATGGTGTGCAGTTCCTACTTAGATCAGCTTGAATGGAGACTGACTTTAAGACCCAGTTAATCACAATAGGAAGAAAAAGGATTGCCTAATCCTTGTAAACATTGATCTCTGGTCAGACCTATGAGCTATTTGACTTCTAATACAGAGACATTCAAGCCCAGTGTTTTGATGTTTTTCCATATACTTCTCAATGTTTATCGCCCTAACAGTTTCAAGTTCACCTTCTTGTGTCAATAGCCGTATGACTTATATTCCTTCTATTTCTTGTTTTCATAAGTCCATTTTAATGGAACTCGTATGAAATTCAAGTGCTTCTTATGGATTATCTGACCTTAGTTGGAAGTGAAGTAAATTTAAAAGTGCTTAACATAGGTGTGGTCCTCGCTAAATATTTGGCAATTTCTCTTTCAATTGTTTTTAGTATCTCTAATATTGATGCTTCCTGGAGGTTGATTTGCCATTATCATTTTGTCACGAGTTGATTTTTCTTCTATTTTGTTGATTTCCCACAACGACAGTGGCTTGCGAGCCTCAATGGTCACTCAAACTCAAGAATTTTTTGCTTGCAAAAAAAAATTCTGAGGTGAATACATGGTAGTTTGGCTGCCTATCTCATACTTTTTAAGGTAAGGTAATGTTTATTTGTGGGTTAGGTACCTAGTAGATAATTATGTCAGAAAATTTTAAAGAACTGGATGGTGGTGTTGATTAATAACAACCAATATATTGAGATTTATGTTGATAATCAAGGTTGAAGCCAAAAGGAGTTGTGTTGATTGGTGTAGAAGAGAATTTAAGTCAACTAAAATTAGTTCAAGCCTTAGCATCTACTATTCCTAACCAAGTGTCAAATGTCAAAAATACATTGTAGTGCAAGAAAAATCTGAGTCAATTATAGAAGTTGAAGTAGGTATGACATGATACTCTTCTCTATCTAGCAGAAAGCAATCACAATATCCAATTATGGACATTTACCCAAGAAGAGTATTCAACTACACTACTGGTAGCATTGGCACCTGAGTCGCTACTGGACATTTACCAAAGAACATTTACCAGACGAGAACCAGGCAATAGAAGTAGCCATCTCAACACTAGAGGCGTTGATGATAAGAAAATAATTGAGAGCTAGATTCAAAACATCACAGCAATATCATAATATCATAACCATAGAGCGAGAGTAAGATAAATAGCAAGAGCGGGAGCGGTGTTATGACTCATGAGAGCTACATTAGATTTTTTGTGGCAATAGATATTTGTTGAGAAATAGAGATCAAGATTTGTTTGTGGCAATTATAAATAAATATGGGACATTTTGTATGCACAGGAATTGAGATTGGGGATGAGAGCGGATATTCATGCGTGACATTGCAATGTATATTGGCAATGAAAGGCATGAGAAAGGCTTTCAAGCCCTTGCTGCAGAAAGGCAACCTTGATTCTCATCGTGCCATTCAACGCACCCTTCACACATCTGATACGTTTCTTGTTTCAACATAGATTGAAAGGATCAAGATTTAATGTTGATATTCCCAGGTTTCCCACTGATAAAGACAGTTGTATCGGTCTCTTATTGGATGAGCTGTGAAAAGAAGATTGTGTCAAGGGCTTGGGTGATTCCCTATGCAGGGAATACGAATTTGGGGTAACTTGCTCTCACTGTGCCCGTAGTCTCTACACTCAAAACACCACAGGCCTATTGATCAAGATATTTCATAGCCCTCTCAACTTTCTCACTCCACTCACAATTTACAGTTGTAGACATATTTAATTTCAATTTGGGCGGTAAATCATGCAGCTGTAACCCAAAATGCTCAACCAAAATAACAATCTCACCTCTCCCACAGACATTGTTTTTAAGTGTGGAGAGTGTCGACCTAATAAAGGGAAAGTTAAAGTTGGAGCGAGTTCTGGAGTTTAATATTAATGAAGGTGCAGGGGATTGTAAATACAGGCTTGTGGACGTCATTGTGATTGAGCATAAGGATGTGCAGCAGCCCCATTGTGCTTTGTATATAACAGGTTCAAAATATGGCTTGTCCAGTGATAAGTGGTGGTACGACATCGACAATAATCAAGTTGAAGTAGTGTATTTCTCTAGTGGGCTTAAAAGAACCAACTACCCCACTGGCATCAGTACACTCATCTATGAGAAGTGTTCCAGTCAAGCTCTTTCTCTCTCCTTGCCCTCCAGCCAAGGTCTTTCTCTCTCCTTGCCCTCCAGCAAAGGTCTCTCTCTCTCCTTCCTCTCCCACCTTCGGGGAAATAAAAGCTCTGCTGGATACCATCCATTGTTGTCCAACTGGGAACAATGATGGTAGAGTACTTGCGAGGAGTGTGATTCATCCACTCACTTTTTTGTGAATCAGTTTAGACTGATGAATGGCATACATTTTGATTTCCAGATGATTTTTATCCGAAGAGAAATCAAAAATAGATGAGGCTAGGTTCATATTAATATTTTTGAGTGTGGGTAATGCTACATTCAAAATTTTCATTCTTCTTATTATTGCAGCTCCAGCAAAATGTATATGAAAATTCACAGGAATTAGTGTTCTTCTCTGTTTGTAGTATTGGATGGAGTATGTTGTATCTACACAAGTAGGAAAAATGCCCACTTGGTTTTCTAAATTCAAGTCACTCATGTATATTGAAAGTTGGTTTACATTTATTAAAAGATTGTTTTAGCGGCTTGAAATACTCAATTGTATAACCCTTCACAAACCATTCTAATGGTTTCATGTACAAACACATTTGAACCCTGTTCCAGTTACTAGGCCTCTTATTTTAGTGGCAAAGTGGGTTAAATGTTTCTGCTGTTTATATTATATTTAAAATCAGATTTGAATTTATAATATAGTAAATTACATTGAATTGAAAGAGTTGTAGAAGTTTTTCAAGAGGTTGAACATTTTTACAAGGATCTAAACTATGATGTTGTCCCATACAACTCATTTGAATTCAAAGTTGTCTTGTGGAATTCTAAACGAGTGATAAGAGGACAGAGGACACATTGTTTTTTCATCTTTGAATGCACTTTAGCATTGAAAATTTAGGTACAGTTATATCCGATGTTTTGTTAACTATAAATTCTATGAAACTATTATGTTTCTTCTTTATTTTATCATATACTGCATTATAAAAATGGAGCACCAACAAAACATCCAAATCATAAAAAGACCTAAAGTAGGTAAATGAGGATCCATTAGGAAAAATGTGATTTCATGGGAGTCTTGACTGAAAAGCTAGGTGGGGCTTCAGATTGATAAACTGAAGCATCCTTTTGTGGATACTATTATTTGTTAATTGGTTGGTTTAAAGTTAAGTTGTAGCCTTCTATGTTAGCATAAACAGGCATTTCTCTTGGTTCCAAGGAGCTCATGCAAAATGGGTTTTCAATTCTATGTAGAGTTGCTTTCTATAGACTTATTGATTTAATGAGTGATGATAGCTGTAATGAGTGCATGCTACCTTTGTTTTCCTATTAAGGTAGATGCCTTCTAAACTCTCTAGAATGAAAAATGAAGGGATCATAATTTTGTGGAGATTATTAATTGTAAATTATTCAGTTTAATTGAAGTAGTCTTGTGTGTTAACATAAGGGTCATGAATCTTAGTTCCAAGAAGTTCCTGCTATTAAAATATAAGGTTTAATATAAGTTTATTTATTAATATTAGTTAAGTCTTAACTAATAAACAGTTGAAACTACTTCAACCACTTTTCACTTAATAAATTGACGAGGTACAAAATGATAATGTTGGCATTTTGGTTACTCTTCATTTCTTGTTTGCACATTATATTCTCTCTCCACATTTTCTAACATTCGTGTCATTGAATATTTGGGGAGAAACACGAATAAGGGTTAAATTTTGTGATTTTTTCATTGTTTTGTTACCAGATTTGTGCATTGAACTTTGTAGATGGATGGATTTATCCCTTCGCTCCACATTCTCCTTTGTCAAATTCCCTTAACAAATGTATCTCCTTCAAAATTGACCTTTCATACCTCCTCCACTCTTCACTACTCCCCCAATCTCTTTCGGCGCTCACATTGCACTCCTCGCGTGCGATTGCTAGTTTTGAGTTCTATCAATGCCAATTATATAAGTAATTTTGAGTTCAAGGTTATGATGTACTTCATACACCAAAAGTTTTGCAAGTTCTTAGGTGGTTGTGTTAGTAAGTTGCTTTCCTCCAATATTAATAACAACACTTGGCAGTTCATTTGCCTGCTTTGTCGATCCCCATTGCCTGAGGGTGATTATATTTTTTCCTTTGTTAACTACAAGCTGTTTGACTTACCCAGAAGCATATTTCTCCTAGTTTTTGTCCCATGTAAAACCTATTCTCCTGTGTCCTCTCTCTATGTTTCAATTGAGCAAGAATTGATGTCTGCTGACAAGAAAGTCATCAATTTAATGTCAGGTCTCATGTTCAAAACTCGCCTTCTTTAAATTCTGCCATAGAGCAATCACCTAGAGGGATGACAAGACTTACAAATGAGGCAACAAAATGCATAATATGAAGACATGGTAGCTTGTAAATCTTGCAATGAGGTCACAATTTGCATAATATGAAGACATGCTAGCTTGTAAATCTGTTATTATTACATGTTTTATCACAACTCTCAATCCAAGATATAGAAGAATGGAACTCCTCTAACTAAGCATTTTAAGATCATCACCATTAGGGCCCAAAACTTTCCACTATAATATCTCTGTGAAAGTTACCTACTCATTAATTTGTAAATATTTCCAAGCAATAAATTATATGTACTGAAAAGTAGTTAGAATATTATTAACTTACTTGTAATGCAGCCCAATCATGAATAAGACAATATAGGCACAAAGGAAAGTAAAAGCTTGGAAACAGTTGTGAATTGTAATATGCATAGAAATTTTAAAAGCTCTTTCCAAATGTTTCCAGGTCTTTCAGAATTTTACAATGCTTGTGAACCCATTAACCAGATATTATTTTCAATGTGCCGACCAATTATAATCTCATTTCTAGTGTTAAACATGCAAAACATTGTGCATGCAAAAAACACATCCGACTCTTGTTTGGAGAAAAGGAACAGCAAACTGCCTTAAGCAGGAAAATTCAAAATATTGAAAATGGAAGAAAGAAATAATGTCCCCAAAAATACACAACTTCGATATAGAACAAATTCTAGTCGATAGTGTGCCACCAGACATGAATACAGATCAAATAATGTATGAATTTTATAGAACTTCACATTACTGATCATTTGGTGGAACTTCTTTAGATAGTAACATTGCTGCAGGAGCTACAAAAGATTGTTCAGAATCCAGTCAAGTATTTACATCCCCATCAGTTCCCTTCTCTGAGGCTTGATCTACTTTAGAACCATCTTCATGTAGAAAAGTGTTTAATTGTTCCATTTCTATTGCTTCTGTTCTGATAGATGCGTGCAACTCCCCATCTGTGTTGGCTGATCCTGTGGAAAGAAATAAACTCTCATGATGATATGATTCTGTATCCAGGGGAAGACCATCTTCATCAATGTTTTTCAGTTCCTGGTAAAAATTATTTATTTGTGATCCTTCACTGGCTTCATCTGTCACAGACAAATTACCCAATGGGATAACTTGTTGATTGTTCTCCTCTTTGGATACAACTGGATTTATCCCCCTTGACTGTGCATCATCTTTAAATGCACCCCATGTCTCAGGTGACACCGAACGCTCTACTGCTTTTGAAAGTGAAACGTGTTTCAGAACAAGCTCTTTGTAAGCACTAAGCAACGATTCAACATCGCCCACTCTCAAATCCCCAGCACTCGCATACAAGAATGGATATTCTCTTTTGAGTTTACCTGTGCGGTCTGCATGCAAAACTTTAACAGCTCCTTTGTTTTCTAGTTTTGATACAGTCAATTCACTTTCTTCCAAATTGTCTTTTACATTTCCTTTCTTGCTTTTATCTGTATTTCCTAAAAATGCAGTTCCTCTTGCAAATGCTCTACAAGCTCGATTCTCACCTGCTGCTGATAAAGCCTCTTCACTTCTTTCTTTTTTCTGTAGTTTAGGGACTTGTGCCTTTGGAAAGGTCGATTCTGACATTAAATGCCATGCTTCTAGGGTAGAATGACCAGTAGAACCATTCATAGCCAAGCGCGCTGCTGTCATGTTCCTTTCAAATTCACCTTCATCCATCGAAAGGGATTTGGCATCCATGTTACTAACAAAGGATTCTGCTGATACCAAATTAGTAAAGAAGTATGCTGCTTCAGAGACTAGCCGAGACTGTCGCCTGTACCGCTGGATGTACAAAAGATTTGAATGCAACTGAGGAGGATTCGCCTGTAAAAAAGTAAAGTTAGTCTTGCAAACTGATTGCCACTGAGCAATACTGATACTATAGTCCGTATGAAATGCCGGTTATACGAGCTTTAAATGCCACCCGTGATCTACAAAAAAAAATATGGGAATAAATCCGATACACAATTTATAAAAATTAAAAAAGGAGGAGAAGAAGAAAGAAGAATGATTCACTTATTGCAAAAAGGGAGTTTGTGCTGAAATGTACTTCTACATCATGATAGATGAATCTAGGAATATGTTCTAATATTTTAGTATACATCACATTCTCAGATAACTGCTAATATTTCGAATATATCCAATCTCTCTAATGCTCTCTCCCTCCCATCTCATTGTTCCATTCTCTGCCTTCTCACTGTTATCTTCCCAAGCAGCTCAATTTACCTTTTGTGTTGACTGCCCATTCCTAGCCCCCATCAAGGAAGGCCATGGCCTCCTCTCCACACCCTCCACCGTCTTTGAAGCAGCTAATGTTAATAACTTCCCCCGATCCTCTTAAGGACGAATTTTTGAAATATCTCCATCAGCATTCTTAGAAATCTGTGATCAAGTCATCCTTCCCAGACAGAAAAGGGAAAATGGCTGTTGTCTAAATATGGACAGTACACTGGAAGAATGATCAACACTTGTTCCTCAAAGAACAAGGTCTGATCTGCAGGTTAATGGGATCATACCCAGTTTTTAAAACTCTTTAATCATTGGTATAGGAAAACTGGAAACCTTCAGGCTGAGTTCACATCCTCATTACACAAGAATGATACTTTGTGGCAATGTTTTTATAGGAAATGGAAAAGGATGCATATCCCAAGGAAGACCTTGGTTTCTCAACAAAGCTGGTCTCTTCATGAAGACCCACTCTCCATCTTTCAACCAGACAGATGATCTTCCCATTATTGTCCGAGTTTATTGCCTAGCAAGTTCTAACTATGATGAACTTTATAGGGGATAAAATCGAAGATAGCAACTTCAAAGATTTTATTTTGTCTGCCCATTTTGAAATATGCCTGTACCTGTGTGAATCTAGATCTGGAACAGTTGCCAAATCAGATTCTACTTTAACTCAGAGACACAGAATGGGAACAGAAAATGGATTATGAGAACAAACCTTTTTGCTGTAGACTGTTATCTTCATGGACACCTTGCATATATCTGTCCCATACTTCAATGGGATGGTAAGCCAAACAGAAAAGAAGCCACAGCCCCAGCCTCAATTCCTGCCCAATCCAAGGATTTGCAAATGAGATCCAAGTCAAACCAAGCAGAACGGAACCATATAGCAGTGCATCCAAGCACATTCAAATTCTGGAGAGGTACCACACCCATCCAGCAAACATCCAGGGGATCGGCCAGCAAGGCTTACACAAGCAAACTCGGGAAAGAAAGAAATCAACAGGTAAGCCCATCCATATCTAATCAAATTCCAATTCCTTGATTCAGAAGAGTGCATGGAATATACAAAGGAAGTGGAACAAGTATCCTTACATCCCATTCCTAACAGCATGCAAACCAGTCCCTGTTCCCTTTTCCAGATCTGATCTCTCTTCAGAACCCAGCACATATGCTAAAAACTCTAAAATTCAGCTGGTCCCCTTGTTCTCATGTAACCATCGCCCTCTCAACCTTCCCCTCAGTGTCACTTTAAAGGCAACATTCAGTCCCCATTGACTTTTCCAAGCAGCCCAGTGTGAAGAAGAGATTAAGAGGTGGGGCTTGCTATGGATGCTGCTCCCGTTCCACTGTTAGACCACTGTGACAAAGCCTGTATTGATAACCCATCTCTCAGTTTGAAGCAGGAAGATCTCTCAATCTTGAGCAAACTCTACAACACTTCGTCCCAAACCAATCGTGATGAAATTTTTATCCTAGAATATCAGAGGAATAAAGATTGCAAATAAATGCAGATTTCTCAAACAAACAGTAATCTCATTACTGACTGACATGATTCTCCTACAAGAGACTTAAAAGCAGCTTTGGATTTTAATTTTTCTCAGATCTCAGTATGGGGATCCATTTCAAGCACTAGGACA
Organism: Taxus chinensis; assembly: GCA_019776745.2. Taxonomy (NCBI): domain Eukaryota; kingdom Viridiplantae; phylum Streptophyta; class Pinopsida; order Cupressales; family Taxaceae; genus Taxus; species Taxus chinensis. Next base: position 623,977,868 of record CM034154.1, on the reverse strand, counting down.
ACTCCCTCCATGAGATCATCAGCGGAGGAAGGGCAGGAAGCAGGGCTATTTTATGGAATCCATTTAAAGATTCACCAATTCAGTCACAATCCAATTCTTGGGGAATTTCGGCAGAGTTACTGTTGGAGCTCAAAATTGCACCCTGGATATAATCATGAATGACCAAGAATTCTGCGGCAACATGGGACCATCTCTCAAGTTGTGGGAGTTACTACTTGAGATGGACCTCCAGAGAAGGTTGGTTCCTTTACCTAATCCTAATGCTAAACTACTCCTAGGAATTGAAATGCAGCTAACTATTTTTAAACTAACCATTCCAAGGGACCATGGAGAGAGAGGGGGTTAGAAAGATGCATGAAAATGAAATCCTACACTAATAGAGGTGATAGCACCAAGAAGAGGGATGGAGATATTTCAATGAGTGAAAATGGGGAGAAAATGGAGGAAGAAAGGGCAGATATGAGAGCCACAACCCACAACAACATTCAGACCGCAATTTCCCTAGAGCACAACATATTTGAGACCTTGCAAGGAGAACAAAAGATGCACAAAACACCTGCAAATGCAATGGGAGGCGAGAAAAGTGCAATACAACACTGCTAGGGCAAAAGAAAACCACAAAACAAGAATTTTATTGCTTCAAGGATGCACAATCCATTACATTAGAAGAGAAGAGGCAAGGATCACCATGCAAGATGTCCAAATCTGAGGCCTGCAACTCACATAAGTTCTGAAACAATTTTGACAGAGTTCCATTACAATGAACATCCCCCCCCTCTCAAATGAGAAGTGATTACAATATATAGAAGTGAGAAAAGAGAGAAGAGATGAAAATCCCGAAATTTTGTCTTCACCCACCAACATGCATTAATTCACTGGAAAACAACATGGGAGACCTGCAAAACTCATTCCCCAATGTGCTTTGCCTTGTGGAAGAAGAAAAATGACCATACTGTATTAAATTTTTGGGTGCTGGGAAGCTAGAACTGTGCTTTTGAACCTGGATTGTGTTTTGCCTTTTTTTGCCCTACTCTCACCTAACTCAATATTTTTTAATTCCATGGTGTAGAGCACGAGAATACCTTTCCAGTGATATAATTTTTTTGAAAAATGGAGCTCCCATTCAAAAGTTATGGCCATGCGGATTTTTAGGTGTTGGGAGGAACATGTTCCATTTGATCATCTACAGTCCGCAATTAAAAATGCCCATTCCCTTTCTAAACCGGACATTGCGGGTAAATCGAGTACATGTGGCACACAGGGAACTAGGCCAGTTGTGCTCAAAACATCCGCTATCACCGCACACTACGCCCTTATAACTCCCGCCTCCATTTTTTTTATTTTCGGGTGATTTGGGTTATCGGTTCCCATGGAGTATTGGGTCACCCGGGCCTTGGATGCCCGCAATCACCGCTATCCCCACACTACATTGCGCCCTTGCCGCCTTTGTTTTGCTGCTCTATTAGCTCCGCGGGAAACATACGTCCCCGTGGCCTTTGTTCCACTTGGGCCTCCCGGGCCCACAACCTTAACCCGACCCGCAATACACTGCTCTCAGCCTCCTTAACACTTCGGGCAAAATTCATCCCACGGGGAACTTGAGCCCCACGGGAACATGTTCCATCCAGGCCCCCAAACATCGAATCCTCCGCACTACATTGGATCCGCCCAACTCCTTAGCAAATCGGCTAAATCGAGGATGCAGGGAACTCAAGTCCCGAAGGCACTTGAACTACTTGGGCCTCCAGAAGCCGATTTAAGCCGCATTACACTGTTTTTAGCACTTTTTCCAATTTTTCTAAGTCTTTTGGCCAAGTGAAGATCTTAGGAGTTAGGAAAAGTAGAGTAAAGTGCCCCAAAGTCAATTTTTTCCATTTTTGCCAATTTTTGCTTAAAATTAGCTAGGTATGAAGTTTTGAAGCCTAAAAAAAGAGAAATTGCATCAAAATGATTCCAAGTGCCCCAAAAACATAAAAATCCCTGATTTTGCATATTCAACACTGAAATCCCATGAAAGTGCTCAAGTCCATATTTTTAAGTTGTACAATTTTGCAAGGGGTGCAAAAATGGACAACAGTTACCATTCACGCAAATTGAATATAACTTTTAGTAGTCTCTCAGTTAACATACATTCGTCTGTTTAAATTTAAACAAAATTCTTAGAGGAACTATCAAATTGGCTAATTTTAAAATCAAATTTGTTCTTCATTACAAGAGGCAATTTTGACATTAAATCTGCCGAAGAAAAGAAAGGTGGAATGTCGGCATTTAATCCAAGACAAGCAGTCTGCAACAAAAATTTATTTGCTCTCACCAATTGTTAGATCTTGAATTTGAAAAAGGTATGTTTACATGGTGTAACCATAGGAAGGTCAGATCATATGCTTCTGAAAAGATACTTCGAATCTAATTTATGATTGCTAGGTTGATGCTCAAAGTAACATAGCTGCTACACTGTCCAACTCCACACTATAAGGTCGCTGGCCAGTTTTTCTTCAGATTACTTAGGCTTTCAATTTCAAATGATCCTCTTTCATATATGAAAATATGTGATCCCAACATGACAACAAAAAGACGGGCTCTATTGGGTACTCCCTAAGCTTGTCGTTTGCAAAGTAAACACAACGAAATAATTTACTTATAAATCCTAGAATATATTATCATAAGCCTTACGGCATCTACAATGTCAAACCCTCTAAAGAGAGTTACAGGGGTGATGGTTTCAAAGTCTTGGATGCTTACTCTCAGCTCTCCAAAGCCCTTTTCCTCCTCCCATGTCCTCCCAAAAGTGCCTGAAAAGCCTTCAAAAGTCTACCCAGAAGTCCCTGTATTCCAACACTAGGAAGATATTTATAGTTCTATTTTCCCGCTTAATAGGAAATTTGAATTTCCTTCGAGAATCCTCTTGTGATCCCACTCAATCTCAAATTTGAATTGTTGTGCATTAATGGCGACCAACTACCCTTGGTTTGGTAGTTGAGACGTTGTACCTAGAACTCCACATCACTACTATGTTGGCATCCATCATATGCCAACCACCTTGTCGTTTTTCTGTCCTCAAGTAATTCCTCCACGCGCCCCTTGTTTCATTTGATGTTTCAAAACCTTGGGTTAAGATCTTCGCATGCCATTGTGTAACTTTGTCACGTCCTTCTTCAAAAAATTTACACACTATTGTGCACTATTCTTTCGTGCCCCAACTACTTAGCTAACCTATTCCATTCCCTGCACATGCTACTCTTTTTAGCCAAAACTTCAAAATTCATGCACTTCTCTGATTGTCCCACGATGCTCCTGCATCAAACACCCCGAGTAAAACAAAAATGAGCTCTACATCACAAATCGGGCTCCAGAGTATGGCCTAGCTAACCAAGCTCCTTCACACTTATTCATGTTGTATCTTCTTCTGCACGCTCCTTCCACTTAACTAGATATTCCCTATATTCTTTCCCGCGCATCTTCTTTACCACCCTTCAGTCAAATATGGCCTCAATTTCTTTGGTCTTCCTTTCCAGTATTTGTCTTTTCCAATCTAAAACTTCAGATCCTTCTGCACGTTGATCGTCCACCTTTTTACAAGTTTGCCCCGTTAAATATTGGGGAGATATCTAATCCTTCTGGAAACTCTATTTTGTATGCATTCGATCTTATTTTCTGCAATACTCTGCATGGCCCAATTTTCTTCAACTTCAACTTATTGTAGTTTCCTTTGGGAAATGTGTCATTACTTGATCTCCTTCTTCAAATTCCTTGGCTTTGTGCCCTTTATCCCACGCGTTTCTTGTAGCCTTGAATACTTCTCTCTAATTTCTCGCACACTTCCTCATGTAATCCGCGCATATATTCTGCATACTCCTCTGCTTATACGCTCTAGTTGTTTATTACCATCGCGTAACTTTGTGACTCCTCTCAGACTGGTCCCATAAACAATTTGAAAGGGGGTCCTTCCTGTGCTCTTATTAATGGAGTCATTATAGGCAAATTCCACTTGTGCCAACATCATGTCCCATTGACCTGGCTTGTCTCCTCCCATGTTGTGCAATAAATTGCCCAAACTTTTGTTCGCTTCCATCTGCCCATCAGTCTGCAGATGGTATGTTGAGCTATGCTAACCTTGTTCTCAATTTCTTCCACAAGATCCTCCAAAAATGACCTAGGAAATTGGTATCCCTATCAGACACTATGCTCACATGGCAATCCATGTAGTCGCACCACTTCTTTGAGAAATAGGTGTGTTATTCCCATCACATCAATCGTCTTCTTGCATGCAATGAAATGTGTCATTTTGAAAATCTATTGACTACCACGAGGATGGAATCATTTCCTCTTTATGTCCTCAGTAATCCAAGCACAAAATCCATGCTCTTATGTCTTCAACATGGACTTCTGGGTATGGGTAAAGGTTGATATAACCCTGTGTTTTAGTTTGCGCCCTTCTATGGCCAACTCAAAAACCCTAGCATTGTTGCACATACTTGTGCACATCCGTTTTGCTCATCTTTGGCCAATAGTACCTCTCTCCTTCAACTACGCCCAAGTTTTGTCACCTCCAAAGTGAACTCCTAAATCTCCACTATGTCTCTCCTTTACTAAGTTTTTGCGCATTGATCCTTGTGGTATACACAAACTATTGTGCCCTCCAAACAACATTCCTTCTTGAATGAAATAATCTAACCAAGGCATCCTATCCATGCAAATCATTGGTTCTTTGCATGCCTCCCATGCTTCCTTGAAATCGTTGTCTTATGCATACAACTCCTTCATGCTCTCAAATCCTGATGACTTCATTGCACATTTCTGTCAACACTAGCACTCTCCGACTCGGTGTGTCTGCAACCCTATTTGACTTTTCCACTTCTTGTGTCTCAACACAAATGAATAACTTTGTAGGAATTCCACCCACTTTATGTGCCTTTGATTCAATTTTGCTTGAACTATTGATAAAACTGTTAGCACCTGATGATCAGTTTACAAAACAAAATCATTCGGCAACAAGTAATGCCTCCACTTTTTCAGCACTTATATCATTGCGTAAAACTCATAATCATAGGTCGAATATCTCTTCCTCGCATCATTTAACTTTTCACTTGAAATAGACTATGGGTCTCCCTTTTTGGCTTCACCAACAAATGTTGTTCCTATCACGTCACAATCCACTTGTAATACCTTCTCAAAACTTGGCAATGTTAAATAAACATTGTAATCTTCTGCTTTAATTCCTAGAAGTTGTGCTCTGCTTCTTTTGTCCACACAAACTCCTTGCAATCTCCCTTCATCATCTTCGTGATCGTTGTGCATATGCAACTGAAATTTCTTATAAATTTCCTATAGAAACTGGCTAAACTATGAAAGCTTCATGCCTCCGTTACATTTCTTGGCGATAGCCACTCAATTATTGCACGCACCTTTTCTGGGTCTATTCATAATCCTTTTTGGGATATCACAAAGCCCAAGTAAACTAACTCCTCGTGCATAAAGTTGCACTTATTTATGATCACCAACAACTTATCTTCTTACAAGCACCTCATTACCTTGCGTAGGTGTTCAAGATGCTCCTTTGTCCTACTAAACACCAGTATATCGTCCAGATATACAATTACAAACTTTCCAAGAAATGACTTCAGTACATTATTAGTCTCATGAAGGTACTTGGGGCATTGGTTAATCCAAATGGCATAACCAATCACTCATACATGCCCTCCTTTATTTTGAATGCGGTCTACCACTCATCTCCTTCCATGATGCAGATTTGGTGATAACCACTCTTCAGGTCAATCTTCGAAAAATACCATGTGCCACTAAGGTAATACATTAGATCATCCATCCTGGGTAATGGCAATCTATACTTAATGGTTATCTTGTTGATAGCTCTAGAGTCAACAAATATGCACCATTCTCCTCCTTTCTTAGGTGTCAGCACTGCGGGTACTACATATGGACTCAAACTTTCACGCACTAATCCTTTTCAAGCAACTCTTGTAATTGTTTGTGCCAGTGTTTTAAAACCGGAAACCGGAACCGGAACCGGCAGGTTTGACCGGTTTAATGATTTTACACATGAACCGCCATGCAAACCGGACCAGCTGACCGGTTTGGGCTAAAACCGGTCAAACCGGTCCAGTTCCGTACCGAACCGGCCGGTCCACTCTTGTTTTGCTGTACACGGCAACCAGCCTAAAAAAAAGTTTTTTTAATTGTTTTCTTTTATTTTTTATTGCCTCTAAACCCTAATTTGGTGTTATAAATACACCCCCCCCTCTATCACTTCACACCTCTCTCATTGAGCATTTGTGAGCAAAAGCATTTGTGAGCATAAGATTGAAGAGTTTATTTTTTGTAGTGAGCTTGGAAGTTGGAGGCTTGGAGTTTGTTTGGCATTGCTTGTGGGCTCTTTGTGGTGATATTGGCATCCATTTGTGAGCACCTCACCTCTATTTGTGAGCACCTCTCTTATTTGCAAGGATTTGGAGGATTGGGGCAGCCTTGACTAGTGTTCATTTGGAGTTGTTTGGTATCAAGTGTGGGCTCTTTGTGGTGGCATTTACATCTACATTTGGAGTGTGGGCTCTTTGTGGTGCCATATACAAGCTTGGAGCATTTCTTCACCTCATTTGTGTGCACATTGAAAGGTATGTTACATTTTAAACTTGCCCCTTATTTGTAAATTTTATTAAAAAAGAAATAGGAAATTTATTTATTTTTTATTTGCATTTTCAGATTTGTTTGCATTTGCAATGGCCCCCAAATCAAAAGACCCTACATGGGCCCATGCAGACACAATTGATGATCAAGTTTTTTGTAAATATTGTAAGAAACACATCAAGGGGGGGGGGATTCATAGGTTGAAACAACACTTGGCTGGTCAAAGAGGCCAAGTTACCCCCATGTGAGGCACCTGGTATTGATGACATTAGGTTGGAAATGAAAAACATGCTTGAAAAACATAGAGAAGAGAAGGCTAGGCAAAAAGAGATGGAAGCTGAAATAGGGAGAAGGAGGGAACATGCCTTGAGTGTTGAAGGATCTTGCTCTGACCCTTCTGTGACTATTAGAGACCCCTTTCAGTATATGCCTCCCCCATCCACTCATAGTCAAGAAAACTGGCCTCAAAAAAGAAAGAACATTCAAAGCATTTTTCCATCTTCCACACCTGCCACTGCTAGTGCCTCCATGCCAACACAAAATTAGCCTACCTTGGATAACCATTGGAAGAAGCAATACAAAGAAGCAGCTTTTGAGTACATTGCTAGATGGTGGTATGATGCAGATATCCCTTTCAATGCTGCCCCGCTCACCTTATTACCAGCCGATGTTTGATTCCATTGTTGCTGCTGGTAAGGGCTTCAAAGGCCCTAGTATGCATGACTTGAGAGGATCACTTTTGAAGAAAGAAGTTGCATCCATAGATGAATATTTGAAAGGTTGCAAAGCTTCATGGGCCAAAACAGGATGCACTATCATGTCAGATGGGTGGAGTGATGGCAAGAACCGCACAATAATAAATTTTCTTGCCTCTTGTCCACAAGGTACAATGTTTTTGAAATCAGTAGATGCATCTGATAGGGTAAAAGATGCAAATTTATTGTTTGAGCTTTTGGATGAGATTGTTTTAGAGGTGGGGGTAGAAAATGTTGTACAAATCATAACAGATAATGCATCTAATTATGTTCTTGCTAGTAAGATGTTAGAGGCTAAACACAAAACAATATTTTGGACTCCATGTGCTGCACATTGCATAGGCCTCATGCTTGAGGATATAGGGAAAAAAAATTGGATCAAGAACACTGTAGAGCATGGCAAGAGCATCACCAAATACATCTATAATCACTCATGGGTATTGAACCTAATGAGGAAGAACACTGAGGGCAGAGAACTTGTTAGGCCAGCCATCACGAGATTTGCAACAAACTTTCTCACGTTGCAATCTCTTATTTCCCAACAACAGAACTTGAAAAGGATGTTTTCAAGTGATGAATGGAATGCATCAAAGTGGAGCCGGAAACAGGATGGGAAAGACACAAAGAAGAAACTTTTTGATAATTTATTTTGGAAAAAAACAGCAGAGATTGTGAAAGTTGTTGAGCCTCTTGTTAAGGTGTTGCGGTTGGTGGATGGGGAAAAATTAGCCATGGGCTATATTTATGAGGCTATGGATCAGGTAAAGGAACAGATAAGGGCAGCATACAAAGGCAAGGTAACTAAGTATGGGCCTATATGGAAGATCATAGATAATAGATGGAACAATCAACTCCATCGACCTATACATGCAGCTGGGTATTTCTTGAACCCAAAATATCATTACAGAGCTCAGCTTGGAGAAGATCAAACAGAAGAAGTAAAAGATGGTTTGTACGAGTGCCTAGAGTGCATGGTCCCTGATGAGATGCAACAACTTGAGGTTCACCGACAGATCAGCTTCTTCAGCAGAGCCATAGATACCTTTGGGAAAAACCTTGCAAAGATTGCAAGGGATGTGGACCAGCCAGGTAAGAAATTCTAAGTTTTTTGAAGTTCATTTGATTAAAAATTTTAATGAATAATCATGAATTTTTAGCATAAGACAATATTTTTCTAATTTGTTGAATTACGCTTTAACCTTTAAGTTATAAGTTTATGTTTTACTTTTAATTTTTAACTATGTTTTTAACTTTTTGTTGTCATTGTTTACTAATTAAACATTTACATTTTTTATCGCAGCACATTGGTGGGATTCATTTGGTAGTCAGTGTCCTCAATTGCAAAAGTTTGCAATTAGGATCCTGAGCCAAACTTGCAGTGCTTCGGGGTGCGAGCGCAACTGGTCTGTCTTTGAGCGGATTCACACGAAGAAGAGAAACCGTTTGGAACAACAACGGTTGAATGATCTTGTCTTCGTGCAGTACAACCTTCGGTTAAGGCGTAACTAGTTGTTGAACCGAAGACCTGATACTGATCCCATTGTCTTGGATGTTATAGATCCAACTTCAGAATGGGTAGAGGAGAGTCAGCCAGCAGAGTTTGATCCCGATGACTTGGGGTGGATGGGTTTGGATCAAGAATTTGATGAGCCATTAGCAACACCGCCGCCATCGTCACGAGACACAGTAGGCACTAGTCACACTCATGCTACTCCCCGACCCCGTGCAGCTCCAGTTGTTGCAGATGTACCTGGGGATTTGGATGAGTTCGAGTCAGAGCCAGAGGCCGGTGATGATATTGATGAGGATGACCTTGAGGTTCCCATTTCCAGCAGCGGTGCAGAGTTTGATGATTGATCATTGATGTCATCTAGTTTATTCTAGAGTTTTGTAACTTGTAGTATTTGTAATGTATCAATGATCATATCATGTTGTTTTTTTGGAGTCTTGAACTATGGAGACCATTTAGAGCCTCATTGTCTATGTATTTTGTTTCGGAATCTCATCTATGATATATGTATTGTGTATTGGACTTGGAGTTCGTGCCATTTTGCTATAAACACCTTTCTTGCATATATATAAGAGAAAACTTTGCATATTCTGTGTGTAATTGTTGGAATTATGGTTTTTAACCTTTCAAATATATTATTTTCAATAAAAATATAAAATTTTATGTATTTTTTAGTAAACCGGTTCATTAAGTTTGAACCGGTCCAGTTCCGAGTCCGGTTCCGATTTTTAAAAACATTGGTTTGTGCACCTCTTCATTCTCTTCTAGGGTCATTCTATATGGAGCCTTGTTTGGAAAACTAGCTCCTAACATCAAGTTTATTTGATGACTAATATTGCGTGTGGCAATACCTTGCAGCAATTCCTCCATTACAATATCCACAAACTCATTTAATACCTCGCACACTTATGTGGGTACTTCCTTCTCTGTACAATTTCCATGCACTTCCTTTGGTACCAACACATAACATGTCTTATCTTCCTCAACTCCTCGTAAGAATTTTTTTCCTGATACAAGCAAAACCCTCACGCAAACTCCACTGCGCCCATCTTTCTCAATGTGAATGATATTTGTGTGCCCATCATGGACAGCCTTACTATCATACTACCAAGCTTGTCCAAATAGTAGATGACAAACATCCATTGGTATCACATCACACAATAATTCCCAATCTGGAATTTCACAAGGCTTTGCTCACAAGGACTTGGTGTCCCTTTTATAGCCATGACACTTTGTAAGGATTGGGATGTGCAATCCTCTTCATTCCTAGCTTTTCCACCATTTCGCAAGAAACCAGATTGTATGTGCTCCCACTATCGACAAACACCTTTCAGCATTTTCCTTTGGACCTACAAATGGTCCTACAAAAATTCTTTCTTTGCGTAGGTTCATCTTCCCTTTGAGCTTTCTTGAGCAATACCTTTCTTATCATCAGGGCTTCTCTGTGCTCTAATATCTCAAAATGTTCCGCAGATCCCACTGACTCTACTTCACCATGCACTACATATGAGCCTGCTTCTGGGCGTGTACTCGAGACTTCACTTTGTGCATTCGGGCACTCAAATGCACGGTGTCCAACGGTTCCAGACTTGAAACATGTTCTGGAGAATCCTCTTCCCCGTCCTTGACTAAATCTCCCGTGTCCTCTTGAAGAGTACGATGTTCCATCATCCCGCACACTATTTTGTGACGACATTTGTGCACTATTGTGCTTATCTTCTTGCGGTCTATTATATCCTCAGTCACTTCCTCCTCTACCGTGCACATTATGGCTTACTCTTTTGGCTACGTTCTGACTCTTTCGCGCCAACTTTTCTGCCACCTTCAAAGCTAACTGATAAGCTTCCTCCACGGTTTGAATTTGCAAAAGACTCAACTCCTCTTGGATTGATATATCGCGCAACCTTCTCCTAGTCGACTTCCACATGTCTAGATCTTATCATGATCTGATGAAACTCCTCAGTACAATTTTTAACCGATATCTCCTTCTATCTCAAATTTTGCAACTTCTTCAATAAGCTCATTTGGTAATCGGATGGCAAGAACTTACTCCTTTTGACAACCATACGATCTCAGCACACTGTCTTGTCCTTACCTCTTCTGTGTCATTCAATTTGCACATCTTTCAACCACAACGCCGCATGTTCCTATGGCTTTAGCCTCTTCTTGTATATCTTCAGCAACTTCTGCGTTGCATGCGCCTCTTCTTACCGCTTCGCCTTCATCATCACGTTGTGCATCTGGTGCAATCCTCTTCATCTATCTTCTTCAACGACTTCAAATCTTGTCCTACACCCCTTAGTTCTCTCATCACTTGTTCTAGTGCTCCCATGATAGTTGCATTGGCTACGCCCGTATTGGTGGCTCTTCTTGGCAGCATCTTCTCTCCTTCTTGACTAGTTGCCTCACGGTCGATGTTCTACCAGTCCACCCTTTGAAAGAATGTTGCTTCTTCTAATACCACTTGACGGTGAAAAAGTGGACTCTACCAGGTACTTCTTGAGCTTGTCGTTTGCAAAGTAAACACAATGGAATAATTTACTTATAAAGCCTAGAATATATTATCATAAGCCTTACGGCATCTACAACGTCAAACCCTCTATGGATAGTTACAGATTGACAGAGTTACATGGGTGATGGTTTCAAAGTCTTGGATGCTTACTCTCAACTCTCCAAAGCCCTTTTCCTCCTCCTAATGTCCTCCCAAAAGTGCCCCAAAAGCCTTCAAAAGTCTACCCAAAAGTCTTTGTACTCCGGCACTGGGAAGATATTTATAGGTCTCTTTTCAGGCTTAATAGGAATTTTGAATTTCCTTCTAGAATCCTTCGTGATCCCGCTCAATCTCAAATTTGAACTGCTGTGCATTAATGGCGGCCAACTACCCCTGGTTTGGTAGTTGAGATATCCTAGCTGGAACTCCACGTCACTGTAGAGTTGGCATCCATCGTATACCAACCGTTCTATTGTTTTCTGTCCTCAAGTAATTCCTCCGTGCACACTCTATTTTCCTTATTGAAAGTTCAGCGCGCCCCTTTGTTGCATCCGATGTTTCAAAACCTTGGGTTAAGATCTTCGCGCACCCCTGTGTAACTTTGTCGTGTCCTTCAAAACTTTTGCGCACTGTCGTGCACTATTCTTTCGCGCCTCGGCTGCTTAGCTAACCTACTCCATTCCCTGCACACGCTACCCTTTTTAGCCAAAACTTCAAAATTCTTGCAGTTCTCTGATTGTCCTGTGATGCTCTTGCATCGCAACACCCATAGCATCAATTAGAAAATAAGGAATGGTTGCAGCTTTGAATCTGAAAAGATGGCCTACAACAGAAATGGAAAATAATGTGCAGCAGCTTATTCACTATTCTCGACCCTTCAGCACAAGGAAGAACCCCACTGCCATCAGAATAGCATGAGCATGTATCAAGAGGACTCCAACAAAAACTTTCCAATGACTGTTCTCAGAAGGAGGCATATTAACTCTATTCTCTATCTCCATCTCTATGATGGCAAGATGACCGATAGAAGACAGAATGTGGTGGCAAAGCTTCAAATTTATTATTTTTTAGCAGCCTACAATGAACCTGATTTTGATTAATTCGTTGATCAGGCTCAGGTTTTCACAAATTGCTTTGGCCATCACCACAGACCAAGTGCTGTCTGTAATAACCACATCACTGAACAGACAAAGCTCTGGGTCCAGACAGTTTTGCTGCTCAGTTTTACCTGGAGTTACAGGACATCATTAAAAACAAATAGAGATAGTTGAGGAGTCCAGCTGCATAAAATGGATTGCCAGCTATATCACTACTTTTACGGTGACAGTCAAACAGTGTGAATGGGAGTTCAATTTCCTGTAGCTCGTGGTTTGTGTTAAGGAGAATCTCTTTCGCAATATTTATTCATCATTCTGTGTGAAGGATTAAATAGAATGTTGGTTGTGGACAAGATTCTCGCCCTTCTTCATGGCCTTTCAGCCAGCCCTTTAGGAGCCCACTAACACTCCACAAATTTTTAAACTGCTGATTATAATCTGTTGGTATTCCTAATTGATTTTCAATCACATCATGGACTTACCCAATATTCCCAAGGTCTTACAAAGAGTCTCAACTCTTGAATCAACAGGTCAATTCTGACAAGTCTTTGATCTTCCACACCTACAGAACACTTGGCAAACACGAAATCATCTGAATATTGGACTTGGTACGGTACCTTCTGTCTTGGTATCTTGGTTTTCCTCTGCAAACATTTCCCACCTCATCACTTACAAGAGAACTTCGATTGATAAGGTTCTTTTTAAACTCCAATTCTAGACCAATAGATGGCTTACACTGGCACGTAGTATCCAACTTATCCAGACAGTTTATCAGGCTATGCAGTCTCTTGAATGACCATGTTGCCACAATCTTGACAAACAACATCCAATGCCATTATCCATGGCATAACTTGGAGGAAAAATTAAAATTCCCTTTTGTTTCATGGAGCGTGGCCACTACAAAAAAAGGTCTCAACATAAAGAGCATACACCTATTCAACAAAGCTCCTGGATTGAGGTTGGCCTAGCACCTACATCAGGAGTGAATGCAACCAAAGGACCAGATTTTAGGATACAAATACATGGCAATCCTTGCAAGGAAAAACGTCTTCTCTTGTACCTGGGCCACCACTTACTAGTAATATGGAAATATCTACGATGAAAAATCATTGAAGGTCGTTCAACCAGTTTTCGTTAGGATACTTGGAAGAGTTTCTAAAAATTGAGCTCCATTCCCATTTTCAAGCTTCTAATGGATGCAATATGCGCCATTCAACTTTCTATTGTCAGTGGCTACTTTTCTCCTCATCTATCTCTTTTGCAGGCCCATTTGGGAGTCCCAAATTATTCCGAGTTTCCAAAGCCACTATATTATTGAAACATGATTGTTAGACAAGCTTTGTCTCCAGCAAATCCTGAGGGAACAAGAAGATCTGCTATACTGGGGCAAGGATTTAAGAGCGAAATCACAGCACATGCAGCATATCAAGCTTTGATACCCAAACAAGAGCATGACCACGTTTCATGAAGAAAGATTTGAAATCTAAAGACTTGGCCCAAAATTAAATATTTCATGGGCCTTGTGTTGCAAAGGAAAATCCCCAGGGACAAAGTTCTCCACAAGAAAGGATGGCATAGGCCCTCTCAACTCCCAACCGGTGTTAGATCAAATACAATTTTGAATTATCCTTTGCGTACACTGTAAATATGATGCATACGTTCAAATCTTTAAATGTTCATATGTTCCACTCACTTTCAAAACCTCTTTACAAACATATACTCATGTATCCTATAATTTTTTACATTTCCTGACTTTTAATGCAGGGCTTGATCAAAAACCTTTTAAGCAGATACTCATCTTTCATACCTAATGTAAATATAATGAATAGAAAAATTAAAGGAAGCCATAATGCAAAAAAAAACATGTCCTAAAATTACGCAAGCCATGAGTTTTTACACGAAGAATAATCAGATCAACATGTTCAGTTTCACACAAAAAGATACCACGGGATTTCCAATGAGATCTTGCCTTGATGGTAACATAAATTAGTACAGGAAGAAAATCATCAGCACCAGGAGGATTGTCATTTGTTGCCATGGAGACATTGAGCAACAAGTTATTTATGACTCGACAGCAGTTGAGAATGCAAACCAACTTATCTCGAGGAGCCTTATATGTGTTAATCTTCTGCAACTCCTTCTGTGCAAGCTGCATAACATCATTCATACACAAAGCATCAGTAAAACGCACTTCTTTTTAGATGTGACCATCTGTGCATAAGCATGCAAAACAACATGTGGAGTAATAGAAAACATCAGAATTTGTGTATTCAATAGAACAATTCTGACACAATTCTCAACTTGTGTGTTTATCCTTGAAGCATGAATGCAATAATAAAGGTAAGATGTTCTCAAACAAAAATTGTTTTATTTTTTTACTTGTTTTTTTCAGAGTAATCGTGTCATAAGTGTTTTTGTCCAATGACACAGATCTCACTAGTGGATTCATCTTTAGGTAAATGAAGACTGAAGCAAAAAGAATAAAACCATATTATTCAAAAATATAGGGTATAAAATTGCAGACTTGGAATTGTCTACTATTAACCATGGCAAGGAACTAGAAATGTAAAACAGAACCGCCACCTGATGTAAACTATGTATACTCGAGATTTGTGAGATAGTGAATTCAGATTTTCCTATTTTTCCACTTCCTTTCCAAAGTAAAAAAGAAAGAAAGGAAAATAGAAAAAATTGCATCAAAGCCAGCCTTTTCTAAACCTATGTAGAATCAATATAGTTTTTTTTGCTATATTGAGGAAAGCAAGTGTCAAACTTGGGCATAAACAGGGATATAATTTACATCAAAGCCAAGAATCAACGAGATTACTACATGCTTGTCATAGTAGCCATGTATATTAAATTACAAAATATGAGATTCAAGAAATGTGAAATACATTTGAGAAAAAAAAAAAGGAAAAAGGAGAAAAAAGTACATAAAATCCTTTCCAAGCAAATATTCCAAAGCATGTAGAGCTGTCCTTCATATAGAAATTTTCAATATAGGGTGAAAAAGTGGGTCCAAGCTCTTTCTTATAGAAATTTTTAGTTTAGGGTGAAAGAGTGGGTCAAACATTGACCGACCTCTATGAAAAAAATGAGGTTTTAATATGTACGGGAACAAGAACACATGGTTAATAGAAGAATGTTTCCAGAGAACCTGTGAGAAATTTGTAACATTGATATTTGAAAGCATGTTGAGCTTTCCTTTATATAGAAATGTTCAATTTAGGATCAATTAAGTTTACCAATAGGAAAAGAGTGGGTCCAACATTGACCTGCTCTATTGCAAAAAAACAAGGTTTTAAAATGTACGGACAAGAACGCAAGAAAATCTGCTCCCACTATCTAGAAATCTATTAAGGATGCCGAGGGGGAGGGCGGCTGTACTTTGTATAGTCAGTCGGCACTTCCTTGTTTCGGCCATTTATCCTCGATCTACAGCCGCATATAGGTGATCAAATTTCCAGTTTCCAGAGACAATCGTCCTATCATCTCATCACTCTCGAGATCTATCTATCACCTCCACCCTCCATATAGAGGTGAGATAGGGGCCTCGGCTTCCCAGGCATAGCAATCAATATAGAGTCCCTAGGCCCGTCAGCGCTCTCCTCATCCCCGATCTGCATAAACTCTGATCCATATCTATCCCCATCTGATCCATATCTATAGAGATCTGGGCGCCGTCTAGATTCCCCTGGGCTCCTCGTCTATTGAGAGAAACAAATCTATATGTCATGATGCGGCACCCGATTCATGCAGAACAATCTGATCTATATGCCAGCAGTGCCCAGAGATGCGGAACAATGTGTTATGCCATATGTTTTCTCGCTATATAATATCTAGTAGGCCATCGGGAGAGGAGCTATATTCTATCCCCATATAGAGAGGGGGTGCCCAAGAATATTTCCAAAGAACATGTGAAAGAAATTTTTAACATTGAAGCTCAGATCACACCACCTGATCCATCATCGTGAGGAAACATGGTTATTGTTTTCAATTTAGATTTTTTTTTTGCTATTATGGTTGTGGTGATTTAAATTCCTTGAAATACATTTTTGTAAGTAAGCAGTGGTTGTGCTGGCACCCACTGGTACAGGTCATTTATGATTTCACTTCTGGATGATGCTGCGGGTGAGAAGTAGCACTGCTTCCAATGCCATAGCTTTAATGAGCTAAGACATGTGCCAAAGTTGTTGTGGAGACAAACATTTGAGTGAGCCATGTGGTGCCTAGACTCTAAACCCTCTAGGTTGTGCGAGTTGTTTCTAGATCAACATATCAAGCTCTTTCAAATCATTAAGTGAAATGAAGGTTGGCAAACATTCCACATTTTTCTGTGAACATCTTGATCTTTCTGCATCTGTATCAATATGTCTCTAAGCTTCTGCGTTGAAAAGCTCTGGGTCATGCCAGTGGCTGCTGAACCCACATATCAAGCTCCTTTAAATCATTGAAAGAATCTATCTTCGTTAAATTCCATAATATTGTTCTGATCCTCATGAATCGTGTGCATTTGTATCGATAACTCTCTTAGTTGTCATTCCCCTAATTCTCTGTGCTCCACCACAAACTAAAATGGTGATGGTAAATGTCTTCAGAGAGTTTGAAAACTTTCAGTATTCTGCCAATAGTACCAAGGTCCTTTACAAAAGACAAGGCAAAACAAGTCAGTGATGAGCTGGTAAATGGAGGGTCTTACAATCGGGTAGGAATGAGTCTGGTGACCTTGGATGATCCCTCGTGCACGTCTCCTTACAGTCTGAATATTGGCCTTCAAGTAAGGGCTGCCCCATGCATGGGGACTCATCCGTCAACCAATATAAAGTTAGATACTTCCTTTTGTGCCAGCAGGATAGCAGTGGGCTTTAGTAGGCCTTTTAACATCTCCTCACAGACTAAGATTATGTGTCTTCCATATTCTGCAAGACATTGGCTAAGTAGTGCCTCAATTTCAGTGTGGAGGCTAAAGCCCTCAACTTCGCTTCTGTCTACTTCGTTGTTTCACTAGTAAATTGGAATTTTGGCTTCCTTGATTGTATGATTTCTCTTTTGGCACGGGAACAGAGGACTAAAATGGAGTGCAGGATTGTATACAGAAGGCTAGGGCCAAACTCTATAGCTATGTAACTCATATTCCTCACTTGAGTTGAATAGAGATTGATTAATGCAATGGAGCATGTAGCTTGTCTTTCTAGAGGTCATTAGGTCGAGGGTATGAGATAATAGATTCTACATTAACTCATGTCCTCTCACCATTACAAATACAAAATTATATTTCAAGATTGGCTATCGATTATCCCACTCATTGACTTGACTGGATCTGTGTGCCATGACCAGATTTTCAATACACCTCCCTTCTCTTTAATGAATCATTAAGGTTATGCCTTTATAATATATAAAATAGTTGTGACTTCCCTCTGAAAATTAAGTCTACAATACCTGGAATTCTAGCTAGGTATGGGCCTACTAGTATGGCAGATGCTTTAGTCACTTCACTTGAATTCACTCCTATGATGGCCACCTATGTTTTGATGATGAACCCATTCCTATATCTAAAGACACCTCTAATTGCTGTAGAACCCAAGTTGTTCTTGCTTGCTCCAACAAAGTTGTGCTAGTGTTAATAAATGTGTCAAGGGGACCAACAGGGGAATGGTTTGATGCATAGCTTAGGGAAGGAGAAGCGGGCAGGGAAGTGCCACAAGAAGGGTTATCGCTGGAAAGAAATGGGGGTGTGGTGATCAGGACCGTGGAACTAATCAAAGCTTGTATGGGGGAAGAATGAGATTCAAGGTGGTGATTTTCTGTCGTAAAAATGTGTCAACTATGCCCTAGCTTGGTTTTCCAATCAACGAAGAAGAGGGTAAGTCGGTATGCATGGAGAAGAAGCAATGAGCAGAATTTAGTCTCTGGACATCAAATAAAAATGAATAGGAATTAGGATGTGGTGGATCTGTGTGAAACCAAAGTGGTCTCCTGTCACATACTCTTGGCGAATGAACATTCTTTGGATGAATGTTGGGTCCTCAGCATTGCTTGTAGAACTAGCTTTATTAGCAATACTCTTCCTACTAATGCAAACCCATATTTTTGTCTAGGTTTCAAATTTCACTTGTACTTAGCTTCAAAGTTGTCCACAATGACAGCTCATGAGTTTTTGGTACTAGGATGGAAAACTCAGTACTCTAACCAATGAATGTTTCTTTCTGGCAAGCATATTTTGAAAGAATGGTAGAGACTTGTCAAAATTTATTATTTTAATGTATTGTCCACAAATTGGAGGTAGGCATGAATATTCCCCTGCCTTGTTGCTTTTAGCCTGTTAATGTGGTGTTGGGAATCGGCATATTGAAACATTCTTCTTAATCATTTTGACATGTAAATGAATAGATATGGTAAAATGACAGACCTCATATTTGAGTCCTTTGTTTATATGAATGTTGGCTCCTGTATGCCATTTATTAGGACTGTTTATATCATAGTTACCATGTTCGAAAAGTTCAGGTTGTTCAGACATGGAAAAAAGTTCGGAAGTTCGGAAATTTGCAAAAATTTGGTTCGGTTCGGTGTGGTTCAAAAAAAAAATTTTCAAAAAATATAAAATTATATAATCATAATATATCCATGAATGCACAACTACATAATGTTTAAAAACATTTAAATTCATCAAATAAACTTAAAAAATATGTTTATATAAAAAAATATCATTGTATTCACTGTTAACAATGAATATATTACTATTATTGTCACCGATTATATTACTGGCACTGCTACTAATAAATTATAAATTATAACAGTAATATATAATAACAATAATATATTGTCATATAATATAACAGTAATATATAGATTATAATAGTAATATATAATATATAACATTGTTAATAATAAATATAGCATAGTTATTATATATACTATATTGTATACTATTATCATTTTACCTAATAGGCTAATACTGTTAATATATACAATTTTACCTAATACGATTTATCATTAATTCTATACAATGAAATATATTATATACTAAACTCTTAATATATTCACAGTACAGAAAATATATGTGATACTGTTATTTTAAATAACTGTATTACCGTAAATTTATATCATATAGTATTAGGGTAAAAACTATACCCTAAGCGAATACGAATGCCACAAACTAGGTTGGGGCCACAACCTGGTAAACCGCCACGAATGCTTGGTGAAACCACCACGAATGCCCCCGAAACCAGACACAAATTGCCTTGGAATGGAGAAAATACGAGTCGTAGGAGCAAAACCGAGCCACGCAAGAGAAAATACGAGTCCAATTTACGGTTTTTTTGCATTTAAAACCAAGTCACGAATTTACCTGTGATTTCTCCACGATTTTTACAAAACGCACCAACCAAACAAGTTTGGTTTTCCTCAAAAATTCGCTGTGAACCGAATTTTGCCTATGTTCAGGCGAATATGGTAACTATGGTTTATATCGTCATTGAGATTAAATATGCATCCACTGAAGAGTATGTTCATTAATGCTGAACTCTCCTCATTATGTCAATTATGTTCCAATTATTTTTGTCAAATCTTTTGATGTATAAAAGCTTGACTAGTAGGTTGGGCAGCTTTCGTGTCTTTAGTTTACAATAAATATCCTCTGCAACAAACATTCCATTAAAGACATACCATCCTTCAAAAAATCCTGTTTGTGAAGAGATAATGGATCCCTGTGTGAGTTATTTGTTAATGTGACTGAAAACATGGGCCATTCAGATGCAAATGTGTATCCCTTGAAGAGTATATTCATTAGTGCTGAATTTCCTCATGCTTGTCTAGTTTCAAACCTAGTACCCCAATAATATTAAATTCCCATAACCAAGGGTATGATACCAAATGCCTCCAGAATGCAAAAAGAAAATCGAGCGAGCTCAAAAAAGATTCAAACTATATCAAAAATCAGAAAAGGACTACTTGATCCTCCAAAATATGAAATAGATTGTGCCAAGAGTTATCCAATAGGTCCTTATCAATAGGAAGACAAAATAAATTATATTTTAGATATTGTGGACATTTACAATAGCAGAAAAGAGGATGAAATAGCCTACAAACTTCAACTACCACCTCATGCTAAAATGCACTCAATTTTCACATTATTCTCCTAACAAAAATCCTTATCAAGCTATAGCATTATCCTTCTTATGTGGATGTCAATGGAGTTGAACAACAAATTCATGCAAGATCTAGAAACAATGAGGAAATTAAGAAATACAGCTAATGTAATATCTAATAGAGTGGTCCAATAAATATTAACAAGAGGCTGCTTAGGAATCACTATCCATTGCAGGAAAAAATAGGACCGATCAAGGGTAATGAGACTTTCCAAGGGGTTAATAGCTTTCCAATTCTTTATTCCCTTTTCCAAGCTAGGTCGTTTGGGAGACTTCTAATCCATTTCACTTCATGTTTTTCAGTCATTTTCGTGAGCATTTGCATTTTCTTTCATAGTTTCTCTCATAAGTCCAGTAGGTTGGGTTGAAGAAGAAAAGCCAAAGATCAAATTAAAAGCAATCATCACTATGAGGTCGGTCATGGGGGAAAACTCCCTAATTGGTTTTGGTGCCACCAAAAGGGTATAAAAGGGGCTGCTTGGACTCATTTGTGGATCATCTCTTGTCACAACATTATATTTTGCTTGGTTTCGGTTAATTTCTCAAATTCCTTCCACTAAGGAGCGAAAATCCTTTGGTGTGGCTACACAAGGAGGACGGAATCTGTCCTTGTTGATTGAAGAACGAAAACTCTTCAATTGATTGTTCCTAGTGCTTCAAGAAGGTGGATATTGCAGATTTTCAGCTAGGATAAGCTCCTATAATGATTTTCAGCCCCTCTCCTAGGGGAGCAACCCACCTTGAGGAAGTGTTGGGTGGTTTCTAGGGCACAGCAACACTCAGCTCAACCATCATTGCATTCTTCATATTTTTGGGAGCTGGAATCTACATTGCACTTCGTTTTTTGGGCTTGGAATCATTCACTTCTAGCCACTGTGTAAGGGTGTACTCTGCTGTCATTTATTTAATTTCCAGCTAGGGTTTAGAGGCTGATTTCTTGGTTACTGTTGGCTCTAAAATATTTCTAAGTGTCCCTACATATTTTGGATGGTGTTAATGGTGCAATTTTGAAGAATTATTACTTTTTCCTTGCTGTTCTAAAAATCAGACTGCTGTTCACTGTTATAATTTTCAGTTGGCTGTTATAAAATCAGATTACTTTCAGTTTGGGTTTGTGCAATTTCCTTGTTTTTCAATTTCAGCCCTAAAAAGGGAAATTACATGCAGAATAGTTTTCACTTTTGTCTCATGCCTAAATATAATATTATCTTTCGATGGATGTATCTCCACTAGTTGGGGGCAGTTTTACCCCACTTAAATTGATGTTTGTCTTTCATTATTTAAATTATTTTTTCTTGAAGCAGTTCCCCTTTTTAAAGTGCTCCTCTTGGCTGTTATTTTTCATTCATGGACGTTTAACAATTCAATTTTAGTTTCTCTCCAGCAAGGACACAAACAGGAAAGCAATTATAAAGCCTACCATGGTTGGAGCCCCTCATTTTCTGAAATCATAACTTCAAAGCATTGACATCTGCAGATGATAGTTGATTTCAATCACCTCATATCTGTTGCACAACATGTCAATTTTTCTCATTTTCAGAAAACATTGTATAATTTTTCAACATATCTGTCACTCTTCTTGGGCAATGAAAATGCATATCCACTAGAGATTCCCCATTTATATCCAAACTTGAGGACAAAATCCTTCTAAGTGAAGTAAGGATGGGTTGGTGGGCAAAGAAGTAGGTGGGGGGGTGATTGGGAGAGCAGCGGGTGGCAGGGGGTAAGATAAAAAATAATATTTAATGAATTATTATTTGTCATTGTTACCAAGATCTCCAAGGGATCATGATGTTTCTAGTTAATTCCAATTTTTAGAAACATCCAAAAAAATTCCCTAAAAAATGTTTTTTCAAAAAAACAGTCAGTTGCTTTTATTCTTGTCATTTTTGCCAATTGTTTTTGGGGTCCTGCAGATAAATTGCCAATGAGGTATTTATAGCCATTTATTGGTCAGATTTTAAGGTTACGGTTATATATCATGATGATCATAAGTCAATCTCTTGGTGTTAGTCTCCAACATTTTACAACAGTAATCAAAGTCCCACTTCATGTTTAAATACTCATATTATAGAATCTTTTCCTCATCTGCTCACCAATTTACAGAGAACTCTGATAAAATCTATGAACCTCATTATAAATTCACTATCTACATGGATGTCCCTTGACACGTGTACCCCTTAGATGTAAATATTGTAATCATCTCATCCATGTCCTCATTCTTGCATATCAGTACAAACATATATTTTCTATATAGTGGATCAAATGAAGAGTTTCATAAAGAAAAATAAATTTTATTTTCCTCATCCTGTTGTAGAGAATTCAGATCTCACTTAATATCCAAGCCATACAGGCCATATCATACACTCACATTCATGTACACTTGGTATAAGCACCTTTAGGACATGTAACTTGATTAGATTATTAATTTTTGTGGGATTTCACTCGTGTGTGTTTAAGTCATCTCAAGATGACCTCCATGAGTAGTCATTACATTAATGACATTCTTCCTAGAGTGTTTTTGGTAATAATCGCAATAAAAGGGGACCCAATTAGCACACAAGCACTATAGGCACTTGTTAGTAGGGGTAGGAATGGCGAATGTAACCTACTGCTTTGGGCTTCTACCCTCTTGCCTCTTTCCCCATTGGAAAAGCTTTTGGAGTATGTATGCCTTATATGTCACCCTTGTCTCACAAATCTTACCAGTATGGGATTAACCCAATCATGTAAATTGATATTACCCAAGAGTAGTTGCAATTTTCTAATTGCCTATTGGTTGTGACCTTACTTACATCTCTCTTTTGAGTATTAGTTGCAATTTGCTTCATTGAGTAGGTGTATTCGTATTGGAATTGAAATTACAACAGGTGTGAATTGGAGATAGATTCAGTGGCAAACAGCCTTATGCAGGGCCCTAAATAAACCACGAGCTGCATGAATATCTGTGATGTGGCTCATAATCTCTCTGTGACTTCTTTGATTACTATCTCTAGCACCTCCTTCAAGACCAATAGGAACCCGGTGGATCATGGCAACAACTATGTTGCAGGAGCATCCGGGTTCACAAGCTATCTTGCATCACCAAACACACTTCACATAGCAATAACAAGCTTGCACCAGCCTTGCGTGCAACGATCATGTGGGAATAAGAAAAGGAATGCAAATATATGAGAATGTCTGAAAGCCCTGTGCAACCTTATGATCTTGAGTGATGAAGCTCTACAGGAAGGATCTTGCAGAAAGCATTGAAGGCTCATGCACAGCTCTATGTAACTATGATGCATATCTGTCGCCTGGAATTATGTGTTGCTAGCTCCATTTTCTACATAAGGAGGATTGCTTGGAAATCCATAGCATTCTCATCCAACATTAACGCCTCCTTGAGGAATTACCTATTTAATGGTTCATCTCAATCAACATGAACTGCCAAGGGAATGGTATTTTTACAAAGGTATCTTTATTGAAAAGGGGTCTTTACTTTCACTTGTTGGTTTCTGTAAATATAAAGGAAGAAAGAAATAAGATTAATGCCCACAGATGACCAAAAGTAGGTCAATGGGAATTGAGGATACAACAATTAACAATACAAAGTTCTATGAGGAGAGAATCCTAGAAGCAAAATGACAAAAAGTATATAAAACAAATACAATAATGCTCCACAAATACAAGTGGTAATAAAATCAATACAAATATCAATGAAGGGCGAACAAGAGGCCCTGAAGCATGTGCTGATGAAGACTAGAAGAAAATATCATCGAGTATATCTGCTTGTGTCTGAAGTGGAGTTGTCGTCTAGGCCATCATCAATTGTTGTGGAAGAACTAGTAATGTTGGTCAGGGAGTATCCAAGGTCGGAGGGGCCAAGATGGAGACCCCAGGAGAAAGCAAAGCGCTTCCTCTAGAATCTCTCTTGATATCCAAGGTCATTGTAGCTCCCACAGCAGAAAAGAAGATCGTGATATGATTTTGTCCCGCATTGTCCTGCGCAACGGCATCCTAGGCCCCATGGTGTGGGTCAGCCTGAGTTTCCACTGACCATTAGCTTCATTGTAAGAATTTAATTCACATGATTTTGTCTCCCGAGAAAAATGATATAAAATTTGGTTCATCATCCTCAATATCCACATTCTCCACACTCTGTCTTAGAAGTAATATAGGAGTCAAATAACCATGCTCAGTTTTTATATCTATATTAGGATCATACATAAGCATGCTCAGTTTTCATATTTATATTAGGATCATACATAAGCATGCTCAATTTTCATATCTATATTAGGATCGTACATAAAATAGCTGGAAGCTTGTAGAAGTACCATTGCAGGCGGTGTGGGGAACACAAACATATTGTTTTGGTGATTTTCCTTTGTATTCAGCATTTCTTATTCTTGCATGTGTTCACTGCGGTCCACTCCAACAAAAATATATGGTTTGCAAAAGACAATAGCTCTATCACAAATAAAATGTTTTGGTTCAAACAAGCAGAACTTTTCTTCCTTGAATGCTTCAACATGGCTTGTTTATATGGTTGTAGCTGAACAAATACCATGTCTCCAATTTCAAATGTCCTATCCTATGTTGATCTGTCTGCTGTTTCATCATGTTGAGCCTCGCTGCCAAGTTGAACCTCAAAATTTACAGTGTTTTGCATCTCCTCCAATACTTCCTCTCTCGCTAGTACCTTGCCCCTTTGGATTACCCAATCTAATGGAGATGGTGACACATACCATTATAGAGCCTTAAAGGGTGTCATTTTATGATGGTAGAGGGAAATGTGGCGTTGTGGCGATAATAGAAGTACAGTACTCAGCCAAAAGTAAACCAGGAACTACCCACTTGCAACATATGCTCTTATCCCCCACAATGCATTCTGCATATGCCCTTTTCAAGCATTTGTTCACCACCTCCATTTGAAACCATCAATTTGAGTATGGTATGCAATCCTCATGTTAAATGTACATCCCTACATTATACCAGCCATGGTACCTGTTTCGAAAATGACTTTGAGAAATCTGATTCTGATATGGAAATGATCAGGCTTTGAGATGAACATGTAGCTCAAACACATATCGAAAATTAAATTTACCAACATTGAAGACCACTGTTCATACTTCGCTTCTCTCATAGGAACTGAAGTGCAAAAGCACGATTGAACAATTTAGTCATAAGATACTACTCTAAACCCTGACAAAAAAGCATCCTTACCTTTAGCCGTTGGGAAAACATGATATGAAGTCCATTGACACAATTTTCCACTTTTAATTTGAGTACAACATTATCATTGCAGAAGTCCAAGGGTACAGTTGCTAGACACTCTCAAAACTCCGCTCCAATTCACAAATGATCTTCTTTAGAATGCCATGTAGCTTAAACACATCAGCATGGACTGAATACAATTTACCAACCTTAAATCTTATTGTTTCCTCACTTTCTCATTCATACTTAGAAAACAATCAATGTACCATCAACAAAAAAAACCCATCTTACAAGATTTACTAGTTGGGAGACCGCGGGATTGAAGTCTACCTCGATACAATTTCCACTTCTTAGTTGGTACAACAGTTTAGATTGCACATAGAAGTATACGTGTTTGGCATTAGTCAGACACTCTCAACCTCATTTCTATAGCTATTCTAGGGATCACACGCATACTATCATTAGTAATCTAAGGGCCGTATGCATCGCCTGGTCACATTTTTCCAAATAAAATAGCCAATGATGTTGCTATAGGTTTTCTGGAATCCAACCTGGCCTGAAAACAATATGTACTATGTGCCCATTAGCTCATGTGCCTTCTATACAAAGGGGGATTCACCCCTTTAGTAATGCATCCTCAAAAAAACATGATACCATTGCTAAATAGGCCAAGCTTATTCCTTATTTCCCTTCTAGGTGATTTCAGTGTGAATGATGCTTGGTTGCTAGCACCAGTGAATCGAGTAGTCCTGTCCTGCAGTTAGATCTGTGTACTCCAAGCAGGTTCACCGATGGAGATGGCATTTATAAGACACTGATTCCTCTAGGCGGTTGAATTATATGCATCTGCATCCACATTCTCCATTCCTTTTCATTTCTAAAGGATCTCAATGTTCATTACGAACTCCCTTGGCGAGGTGATCCATCCAATCCTTATATTCATAAGTTAATGGATCAACATGGGTGACAGCATAGTGCTTAACATTGCAGCATGATCAATCTGGTAACTACAAAACTTGAGCATGAGATAAGAAGAAGACATCAACTGCAGATGGTGACCACTCGTACAGGGTGGCTAACATCTTCTTGTTGGACTTACAGACGGCACCCAACATCCCCTTTCATTCAATTTCTTGGCTTTCAAATGCAATGGGATGGTCATAAGCTTGAGATATTAATTTGCACCAAGTCCAAATCCCAGAAAGCATTTTCACATTTCAGGATGACACAGGGAGCTTCGAATGATGGATCACGAGTCTCTAAAACTGGCTGTAGACAAGAGCTCAAGACGATTTTGGTTGCTCGGGAGGAATTCCTTAAGGGGTCTCCTTCACTTGATGTTTCTTCAACAAATGATGGATAAGATTTCTCACCATTGAAAGCATGAATCCTTGTGTAATATTACCCAACTGGACTACACTCATTGTGGAATTCCTTACAAACCTGTGCTATAGAAAGAACTATCATCCTAAAAAACCATCTGTAAGGAGATTGCTCGGGATGAGAACTTAGGCATTACGCCAATCATGGATAAGCCTTAACCCTTGTTTAGGGTCAATGTGCACCCCATGTAATAGACATAATTTTACCAAGTGT
Organism: Taxus chinensis; assembly: GCA_019776745.2. Classification (NCBI taxonomy): domain Eukaryota; kingdom Viridiplantae; phylum Streptophyta; class Pinopsida; order Cupressales; family Taxaceae; genus Taxus; species Taxus chinensis. The sequence goes on along the minus strand of CM034154.1, from coordinate 623,950,434 downwards.
AAGATTCCAAAGATGCAGGTACCGAAGTTCACTGACTTTTGCCTTTTGCCCTAGGTATGGTACAGCTTGGGTACAGCCAAGATATTCAAAACAATGTCCAAGTGTATCAATATGGGACTAGCCACATGAATTGTTTGCAAACAAGAATATCATCAAAAAAACTAAGGACAAGACTATGGCTGTGAGAAATGTACGGTTAAGCTTTTAGGCATTTAGTTCATCAATGCTTGCAGCTATGTGTCTTGATATCTAACTGATGCCCTACAGTAGACACCCTTAGTTCCTTGATACATTACATATTTCTTACATTGTGGGCATCGAATGTGATGGATGGTCCAAGGCTTGAGAAACCTCAATGCACCAATGTCTGTGTACATTCCATAAGTTTAAGACATTCAATGTCGAAGGACTTGGAGAAATCGGAAGCTCACTAACAACTGGAACAAACAATTGACTTCATCTTGTTTGGTCTCCTCAAAAGATTATCTGTATCTCAATGGACCACTTGTCAGGCGTCCTTCTCTAGCGGTAAGATCAAGTTCAATTGTGTTCACTTTTGCTATTATTTGAAATTCCTTTTTTTCAACTGAAGACCTGTCTATAAGAAAATCCAGTCAAGCCTAAGAAACCACAAAGACTCTATGAGAGTCTTGTCACACAGGTTCGCAATCATGGTTCAGGACTTGGATCTCTATAAAACCAGTGCAGTCTGGGGCATCAACATAATACAATTTCATCAAGATATTCAACGCAATCCCCAAATGTTCAATATAGTGACTAGCCAATGAACGGTTATTGTAAACAAGGTTATATCATCTTCAATATACAAGGAAAAACTTACGGTTTTATTCATTCCACCAAAATACCTTGCTTGTTAATGCCTGAAATGTAATTGTCGAGCATTGACTAAGACCAAAAGACGTGACTTGAAAGTTAGTACATGGTCAACTGATGATCATATGTTGCATATGTAGACTTCTCACAACATATTAATCCAATATTGGTATCTTACCAGCCAGTAATCCATAACCTGACATGCTTGATCTTTGAATAATTATACCTTTGCCCCTGCAGCTCATCAAGCAAGATCATCAATGACTTTAGCATAGCATAAAACATTTTAACATGTACATTAAATAAAAGTTTAGGGCCCTACTAATCAAATACAGCAGTCTATACAAGTTCATCCTTCTTGGCTAGTACCATTGGCCCACAACACATGGGCTTCTGAAAGCATAAGCCTCCATCCTAGTAAGGAATTCTTGAACATTCTTACTGTCTCATATTCATGGATCAGGAAAATTGCTTCATATTCATGGAGTATAAACTGCCATTCATAGCAAATTTGACATGCATAAAAAATATTCACAGATAAAAGTCGTGACTAAATTTAACTACACGAGCGTAATACACTAGATTACATCATTAAACAATTATAAATGCAGATGGATAATTATAAACTCCACCCATGATTAATTATAAGTGGATATTGTTCATTTTTTTAAACTATAAACAGACTTATCAATATATAAATTTATATAGATAGATTGTGTATATATATATATATATATATATATATATATATATAGATATATATATATAACAGCATATGCAGGATCTCTCTCTCAACAGGAAAGAGGTCTCTATTCTGCGAGTCTCTCGACTAGGTCACCATTCTATAGTGACATATATCTATACAGATAGATTGTATATATATATAAAAACGTGATCCTAACAAAAGTAGGGCATGGACACCTGGAAGTGACATGCTAGCATCCAACTGCCAACCATGAGTGAAGAAACGATCTTAGTTGGCAAACCTTGGAGGAGAATGTTGCAAGGAAAATTGGGTTAATGTAACATAGCAGCACTAAATGGGGGAGAGCAACCAAGTCAACATTTGAGAGGGGTAGTGAAATGCAAGATTAATGTAAAGGGAGAGGACAGGAGAAGCACTCGACACTATCTAACCCTAGCAAAAATCAATAGAATAGTCACAAATTGCACTGGGGACGTTTTAGCTGGCTTCTGGTGACTTGTGGCTGCAAATAAATCGCGGAGATGTATCCAGCACACTCTGCAACAGTCAAACTGAAACAGGAAACCAAATTTGTGAGTGGAAAAAGGCAGAATCGTGATGGAAAAAGAGTAGAATAAGAAGTGATTTATAACGAACTGATAAACAGCACTGTTCAGACTGGCAGGATGACCTCAGAAAAGACCCTAAAAACAAAAAATATTCATGACACTTTTATACACTGTATTTTCCCTTGCATATTTGTGATTTGTAGACATGACAAATACTTAGTCGCAAACCAGGGTACAATTTTCAAGAGTTCATCTTAGAAATTCGGCAAAGTCCCTAGAATTCATTGAGCATTGACAATTCACCGAATGCGGTGAAATGTCAGGTTCTAACTTTACAGACAATAGATACTGGCCTCCAAGGGTTTAACTTTATTTCAATTTTTCTATTTGACTTCTAAAAGAGTCCATATTTGTATGGGTGTACAACAGTTGTGCCACCTCGTGAATGGTCAAGCTCAATGGGGTGCTGCTTCCATGTCTTCTCACTAAAACAATGGCAAGCTCTTTGGTAGATCTTGGGAAAACCTACCAGTATATTAGCAAAACAGCTCTGAAATTTTCCTCGATTCGCCTATCCATGTGAAGCAGAAGAGTCTACATACTGTACAATAAAGGTGAGCCATAAACCCAAAATGCGCCTTCATAACTTTATTGATTCGGCTAGAGTCAACAATTTTAATTTCCTCGTAGGCAAGGACTTGGTAGCATACTGGCAGTACACTTGCTTGAATGTCAAGAATCTCTCATGATGATTGGTAGAGCATGTTCCAAGGGGGTATAACTATTGGGCTCCAAAAACATCATCCACTCCCCCAATATCAACAACATAAAATCCATCCTTGAGAACACACTCTCCCATTGAAAGTTTCGCATCATGCACTACTCCTACGCATGCAATACTTCGGTGCCCTGGAACTCAAATGGGAAACATCTCAAAAGTGTCTAAATGGAGACCTAACCTATGGACTAGTTTCTTATTTAGAATATTAAGTGCACTTACTAGATCAACCATGACCAAAACTAGACTGCCCGGAAACGCCAAGTACCCCCCCGTACCAGGCCTGATACATACCAGGTATGGGTACGGGTATGGTTCGTAGGTACATACCCACATGGTTTTTTTTTTTTAAGTGCAAAAAAAAAATAAAACTTGAGGGCTTTGACTGGAATTGAACCTTGGAAAGTTTGTGTGAGATTCAATATTGCCAATAGGCTCCGAAGGGTCAAGAGAGATGAAAAGGACTTCATTTGGTTGACTTACTATTTGGGTGCTTTCTTGTTGCTTCTCATGGGTCCTTTATTCTTCAGTCAATTTGGAAGGCATGGGAACAAGTGAAGCACTTGGTGGTTGGGCAGCCTATCTTCTCTTCCTTTGACACTAGGTGCCAAGCCTACAAATTGATTTTGTTGAATCTGAAATATAATGACAAGATCCTTGCCTTGACAAGAGGCTGCTCTGCCCTCCTTTGGTTTGAGAAAGGAATTAAAATATTTCATGACTTGTACAGATTTGGGAAGTGGATGGAATGGACAGACCTTAAAGCTTTCTATAAGCTTCCTCAATCTCAGTTCAGAATGTATACAATGCTCAGAAATGCTTTCACAGCTCCCTCTACTGGACTAATTATGGAGGATGAGAATGACTTTTGGGATACTATGAGGTGGCTCAAAGGGCCCCTTCTCCAAGAGGCTACCTCCAAACAACTCTATGAAAAGATTGCCTTCTCCCCAAACCTTTCCTTGGGCCTTAACAATAAGTGGAATGTTTGTGAGCCCATTAGTAGATGGACTCATAGATTTAATGTTTTGTGGTCTTCTTGTATTCAGTCAAAGAAATCTTGCTTTAGATGGCTTCTGATTCATAATAAGCTTGTTGTTGGCTTCTAATATTTTATAGGTTGCTGAGACTATAAGCTTGTTGTTTTCTTTAAATTTTTATATATATTTATATTTTTTACTTTTAAAAAATATATTGTACGAACATAACCACAATATACCGTATATGAGGTTTTAAAAAATTTCCGTTTCAGCATCCTGTACCTGTATCTGTACCCATACGCATACCGAAACAGTCTAGCATAACACCATATCTTAGATAGATCCAAGGTATAAAACTAATTGTTAACCAATCTTCCTTTCGTAGAGATGAAATTTTAGTAACCAGTCAAATAAAATTTAAATAAACAAAAACTATTCCAAAAGAATCCAATAACACCATGGAAAGAAGGAGTTGTAAGGAAACTCAAGAGGAAAGACTACGTAATATAGAAAATGCTCTAAGGGAAACAAAAAATGAATCACAAATGTGTCTTTGTCCCAATTTTCTAACCAAATTAAAGGAAGTTTTGAAACTGGGTAAAAGGCATCGGTAACTTTAATGTTGCATTCGAAGAGAGTTATTTCTATGATTGAATTCAAATTAGGCTCCAGAGATCTAGATAATTACAATGAGATCTATCATCAACAATGGACTACATAAAACAACTTGTTTGGGAAGGGATGCTCAAAGCACCACCAAAATCTAGGTAGAATTGACATTTGATTAGGAAAATAGTAGAAGGGGAATGAGGAACTCCAGGTCCTGATAAGTGGAAGATCGAAGAACACAAGACATGGTGCTAGGGGCCACGCAAGGTTGGAAGGTGCAATCAATATTTTATTGGCTGCAAAAGCAGTGAGGTTGCACATGCTTACAATTTTTTCAAGAGAAGTTGATCACCAACAAAATACCAACATATCCTCTTGACATTGGTGCATAAATAAATACCTAGGTTGGAGCAAATTCTTTAGCGTTTAGATGCAAGCACCATTTTCTTTTTCATGTTTTGGTGATGACCATTGCAGTTGACTTTGGTACTTGTCATGCTTACATTGAAGGAGCTTCATCTAGTAATTTAAGGATCTCCCGATTTTAAAGTCTATTGGGTATGATATGCGAGTCAAGCTCGAGTATATTGAAGACATTCCTTTTTATGTAATATTCGGTTGTCTTGATTTGTATATATCAGTGTTACGTGGGAAGGACGTCCTCTCCAAAAAAATCTAGGTGTCTGAGACGTCTTGGGGATGACAAGTAAGGGGGGAATGCCTCCCCCCCTCCAGTTTTTCGGAAGCACTAAAACAAGTTGCGGACATAATTCGGGACATCTGAGAAAATATGGGGGATGTCCCATACATTTTAATGTTGGGGACATGCTTTGTTTGTTTTTCCTTTTTTAAATAATGGTGTTTTGAATTAGATCATAATCAATAGTAAGTTGTTTGCTGTTTTCTCTTTAAAAATTGAAGTTTTTAATTGTGCTCTTAATCCAATAGCGTAAGATTTTTTTTGGGAAGCCACTCATCTCTATTCGAATAAAAAGTATGTATGCATAAATCTAATTACAAATTTAAAATTCACTTTGGAAGCTCCAATCACTTATTAAACTCACAAAGCCTATATGCATATTTGTATGTGAAAAGAAAGGTTGTGTACCCATGATAAAAGCAATAAGACAGAATTCTGAAGCACGTTTACCGGTTAACCATAACAGATAACCCAACTGTATTGTATTACAAAGACATAATAAGAATCAAGAGCTGATATATGTATACAAGAGTTTTTGAGTATAAATGCACATTGTGGACTCACAGATTGCTCCAAGATCATAAATTTAAAAAAAAATTATTTTGTATATTTTAAACTATTTATAATTTTACATTTTATTCTTAATAGCCGCCCCCTGCCATCCCCTCGCAATACATAACAATTTTGGATTTTTTTTGCAGTCTTGGAAACTCTGTCATGTACCGTCCTGGAGTCTTAAGGTAACTATGGTATATATAACGACTACTCAGTTCTTAATCTTCAAATTTGTTGGCATAATCATCATAGTTACTAAGTTTGGAAATCTGGATCTGTTTAGGAGGGCAGAAAAATCCATGATAAGCCGGAATTCTTGAAAAAGTTCAAAAAAAATCTGGTCTGAACATATACATATTATAACATGAGCATACTTTATAAATATGCAAAATGGACAATTTAGATTTTAGAAAAATGAGTAATAGTGTACATATAATGTTAATATATTTGATGTTAAATAATATATCAAGGTTGCTGGGAGTCTTAAACCTCTAATTGCAATTTTTTTTTAATATATATTTTTAGACTAAAATGTAGGGACAAACCAGATTGGATTTATTTGTTTCGGCTGAAAAATCCAGATCCCGCTGGATTTTGTGTAGATCCAGCCGGACTTTGATAACCTGAGAATAATTATCATAACTTTGTTTTTCACCTTTTGAAAAGTTTTTATTTGTTTAATCTACAAGTTTAACTCCATAAGGGCATAATGGTCCAATTGAATATTTGCTTGGCATATCTTTGATATTGTTCTTTTTCTCTTAGATTTGGGATAAATGACTCTTTTCAATTTTGTGTTGATGGAGGTTTTGAAGCAAGAGGATAGACTACATTCATGCATTGGGGAACATCACTCGAAAACTGACTCGAATATTTACAAACATGGCATACAGCTTACCTTACGGAGTAATATGGCACTATCCTTGGTAAATTTGGATAACAGAAATGTACCCTAAATCCTTTGCCCTATGAACAAGCAATGGTGTAAAGGAAATCATGCTCAATCCTACAAAACATTTGACCACATTTTGTCAAATGCTCAATAATTTTTACAAGTTTCTTAGACTTTCATAGAGATGATTCCTTTGTCATGTAATATTGAAAATTTTGATCAGCAGTATATTCTATGTTTGTTTAGGTTCCTTATTTCTGCTCGCATGAATTTGTCACATAGTGATTAGCTACATGTAGGCCCAATTGGATTGCATTTTATGAGCCGAAGATTTTTGATTTCAGGATGCAGTATTGATAATGAGAGCGAAAGCTTGCTACGTTCAATCTGTGGAAGGGAAAGAGTTCAATGGCTGTAATTGGGCAATAAGAATTTGTTTTTGTACATGTGGATGATATATTTTTAGCTGATTTGGTCCCTTTTAATGTATGATGCAAGCTTATTTTGAAGTTAATCTTCTATTAAAATTCCAATTATTGAGTACTGCATGTTGAAGTTTGATGAATATTTAAAAATGATGTGTACGTTCACAAAGCAGTGCTCAGATGTTACATCTTCGCTCGTTGACTGTTTTTTATGTTCTTTGGAGAGGAAGCATAATTGTCTTAATATTGTAAGAACATAAGGTTAGAGGAGCCGTGGCAGCATTGAACATGTCTATTCTGCTGCCCTTCGAGTGAAGGGCATCATCTAAATTAGGATTCCCGTGAGCTCCACCCAAGACTCGATTTAGGCAATTCTCTATATCTAATAACCTCAAATCGAACATGTCTAGATTGACGTGCCATCAAGCTGCCTTTCTAGTCCATTTATGCAGTTGCTGTTCACTCTCTCCATATTCATTTATAGAGAACTAGTCTTCAATGCAGAAGGTCTGTATAGTGCTTAAATCAATCTAGTAGAGGAAATAGTCAACATAAAGAAAATTGTCCCTGATGTCAGTTATGATCTAGGAATTTTTTTGAATATTCTGAATTGACAAGTCATTTCCAATGTTTGAACTATTATAGGCTTCATTTTGATGGTCACTGTATTACGAGAATACATTAACCAACATGCTTAGTACCTTGTATACATGCCGTGCCACATTATGCTAAAGTTTAAGAAACCAGACTACGTATACCATGATATAACAATTTTTCATTTTGGGGGACCTTTGCATACAATACAACATGGATATATCCATGCAGAAGTAGATAAATATATCAAATATAGATAACTCAAAAACTCAATTTTTATTGTAAGATAAAGTAGACAATTTATAACTAGACAACGGGAATGGGTTTTAAGCCCTAGGGCCTAAAAATTGACTTTGAAATGTTTAGATCTGGGGTCAAGAAGTTAAATTAGTTGCATATAACAGGCATCTGAGTTTTGACACTTCTTTGATAAAGCTAGAAGATATCTATTTTTTTAAATTATTAAGAAATAATCGTACTCAAAATGTACGATGGAAACGTCGAAGGGGATATTTTAAAGGAGTAAAATTGAACTGAGAGAAACAGAGGGAGATGAAGGGGGGTGAAAAAGAAGGGGTCATAGGGTGGAGAAGTGCGAGGGTAGGGAAAATGGAATGGGAAATAATGTGAAAAAATAAATAAAAAATAAGCAAGCCCATACATTAATTGGCCTTATGAGCGACAAGTAGAAAATATATGTGGATAGAGGTATAAAATTTCATGTTCTGTATTTGATGACATTAATTTTTTAGAGAAACTTGATGAAGATATGAATGGAAAGTTGGAAATGAACATGTGGGAAGTAAATAATTGTGGATTTTACATGATAAAGAATAGAAACAACATAAAATAACTTTAAACAACAACTATAAAATCAAGGTTAAGTGTATTTTACTTTCAGTGTCAATGGTTTGAACTGGAAGTGTTTAATTTGTGAGACAAGGCAAAGACATGAATTGAATTATGGAAATAAGATGGTGGGAACTAAGTACGTGAATGTCATACACTACAGCTTATAAAGTGCGTACCCAAATATATATATATATATATATATATATATATATCTTTAAACGATGTTGATCGAACCTTAACCAGGGGGTTCTTAGGTCCCCTCCCTCAACAATACCAACGTCCTCATACAAGATATTACAATCAAACCAACACAATCACAAACCGTGACCATTGAGCCCGCATCGACGATGTAATATTTTTCCGCCATCGTCGTGTTTAGAGCCACCAATCGTCTACCAACACCAATGTCGATGATGCAATTTATGTCACCATCAAGAAGAACCACCAACCGCAACCATCGGTGATGCAACATCCACCACCACCGATAAACCTCTGCAACCTACCGGTGATGCAACACCCGCCACCACCGATAAACCTAGATCTGGACACAACCGTTTGTACTAACTGATCCACCCAAACCCCATTGGTAGTTCATACCCAAATATTATTTATTATTTGTGTTTTGCTTTATTGTATCAATCTCGATTGCATTATTCACATGAGTTGCACGAATGAGACGATCATTGAGCTAGACCAACAGATTATCATGTGACAGAAATGATCTTCTGGTCACACTTTGTATTTTTTTATTTTGGCTTCAAGGATTTGAATTGGACGATATTTAATTCGCTAGATAAAACTAGTATATAAACGGAAATTTGGACATGAAATGAAGGAATGTTCGAATGCAAAGAATGTGTGTTATATGCACTCCACTTTATAGTGTGGCTCTCATTCACACTAATGACATGAGTGCAAGTACCAAGTAGATTTTCTCTTCCAATCAAGCTTCAGTATTTTTTATTTTATGGCATTAAGGTTTTCGAGCAGATAATTTATAATTTGATAAATAATATTAAGACATAAATGGAATGTTGGAAATCAAAAGGTGTGAATTAAATACTTATATGTCCCCCACCCATTCCATGGATCATATTGTTCTTACCGAAATAATATATGTTATTTGTGCTCAATTTAAGCATTTCAATGTCACAAAGAAGACAAAAAAATGGGGAAACTAAAAAAAAAATAGGGTTTGAAACGTAACTTGAATACTTGTGTCTTGTAGAATTTTATAGCCTCCTTATCGAGTTGTACTTTGCAAACATGTTTTTAAGTTTTAAGCTTGAGTAATCGCAAAACAACAAGCGGTGCAAGACATAATCGTTGATAATTGAGCCCCTCTGGTGAATGGACATATGAATAAAAGGAAGATTTGATTTGTCTATTGAAGTTTGCTATTTTTTTATTTTACTTTTTTATGGTGTCATTTTTTTGGTTGCAGCACATTTAATTTTCTAGGTAAGGTGAAGACATGGACAAAAATTTGGAAATAAAAATGTGGGAATCTCGCTTACATTACTCACATGAGTGCAATTTCACACTTAAAGTGGACAAAAATTTTTTTGCAAAAAAACAATTTGAAGGTCGAAACCTACACTTTTTAATATAAAATTTAGTAATCTTAATTGGATAGATTGATTTTATTTAAATAAAAAGAAAAATTGAGGGGAGACATTTTAGGGAAGATATTTTGACATAAATGTAGGTCCTACGAAAATATATTTTGTATCTATGAGAAAATAAAGAGAGAATCTTTCAAGGATGGATATGATCCGACAGACAAGAAAGAATACCCAAAGTAAGGGAAAAAAATTATTTTCCTTGAAGCCTTTATGGTGTGTGATGGGTGTAATCAGTCCTCAAAATCCATTAGAAAATTAGAAAAAGGTGTAGTGGCGACATCTACGGAGTCCCCCATGTAGTCACAAAAATCATGCACTCTAGACATTTATTTATCCCAATCTCATACTACTATTTAGAAGGTTCTTGAGGGAAGAAAGTACTAATTAACCCTTGTCCTTTGGTCAATTTATTTTATTTTATTTCATCATTATGAACCTCTTACACCCATATGCCCAGTCAGATTATATCATCTCGCGTCATTTTAGCCTCGACTAGGCGCCCAGATTAGTACTGGGGCACTCATGGGTGCCCTGGTCCCATCGTAAGCACCCCGATCCTTCTAGAGCTTTCCCACCTCTTTTTGGGCTCTTTCTAGCCGTTTGGAATCTTTATCCTTCTTATGGCCAGCCTTTTCGGGGTTAATTATGAAATTAGACCGAGAGAACCTTATAAATATAAAGTTATGAGATCATAATGAGGGACCTAGAATCACCTACTACTATCACTCCATCTAGAGTTGTATTCATATATTGTATTGGAGATCACTTGCATCCACATAGCTCCATCATCGAGGCACAAAGCTAGGACATTTGCATCACACTTCATAGGGGGAGGGATTCTATTATGTTCCATGCACACATTCTACTACATTTTCTACATATAGTTATTGCTCACTACTTCACAAAGTGAGACTAACACAAGAGCAACCTAGGGCATATTCACACACACTTACACATAAAACTACATTGGGTCTGAGATGTAGTGCAACGCTTAGTTAGTAAGTCCACCATTGTGGCAGTTGAAGTCAGTCTGACCCCTTCCTATGCATTTTTCTTTTTTAGGGTTTGATGCTTGTTTTGGGGTCTTGCAGGTCTTTCTTCCATCTTGAGTTATTGGCAACATCCAACACAGTACAACGAAATTGATGTGACAGACAACGAATATTTCATATCACCTTTTGGCCCTATGAAGATTAGATTCATATATTTTGTGCAGACCAGGGAACCCATATTATAGACCAAAGTGCCCGCAGGTGCCCCAGTCCTCCTCCAGGCGCTCCAGTCCAACTTGATCCTCTGGATCCATCCTTTTTGGCACTCCTGTACAGTCGTTCCTACTTCTGATTTTTCCATTCTCCTCTGCGACACAGTCCCTCCACTTCGTCGAATTAGTTGAGTTATTTCCTCTTTCTTCTTGCACATTAGGGTTTATATTTTCATTAGTTTTATTGCTTATCTCATTTACATATTGTCTCAGTGCATTTATTTACTACGTTTATATGTCCTCCTAGATTAGATTAACTATCCTTTACTACACTAGTTAGTCAATTTTAGTAAATCATTTTAATGAACCCGACCTCTTATCATGGCTCAAGATACTTCCCCAATCATTCTACAGTTTGATAGTTTTGGTCATGCCTTTGTTGATGCTCCAACTGATTCCTTTGGTTATCAACCTTGCCCTTCCCTTATTCATTTGTCATCTACTGACATAGATCACAAAGCTCTAGATGACGTTATTATTGCTTATATGTGTACCATCAATCCTCATACTTTGGTACGGATCCTAGAGGAGGCACAAGCTTCTCAACCTGATTATATAGCTACATCTCCTATCATTGTCAAACAACGAAATGCTTCTCATTCACTTAATAGTCCTCCTACCTCATATATAGATGATTTTCTTGACACAATCTTCGTTCCTACATCTCCATCATGTGTTATTGGGCCACAATCTATTGAAGCTCCACATAACTCCAAAATTGCTATATGTATGGTTGATGTTGTTCCTTCCACTTCATCATCATCCCCCACTTTTATGAATGCTATAATATTGTATACGAGATCCATTCTAGACTATTGTGTTGCTTCATCTAATCCTCCATCGTGTGTGCCTCATCCATTATCAATGCCTCCCTTCACCTGCACACTTTTTGTAAATTATTCTTATTGGGAACACATATCACATAACACTTTCTGCAATGTCACCACATGTTCATATGAAGGTCTTCTTTGGCTTGGTTTTGCTTTCAAGGACCTACATTCTCCCTTATACGATCCACATTTGTATCATGGATCTATTGTTCTCAAAGCTACATATGGACTTCGTGTTTTCCATCTTGTTGTTCACCTTGTGCGTTATCATACTTATTCTCCATTTACTCTCGGCCGCTCTTGGCTCAATTATATTGGAGGCACACTTGATCCCACTCATATTGATATAGTTTTTCCTATGCCATTTGGTATTGTGCATAATTGCAATAGCTCCTTCCTTTGTTACTCACCTAATTTTACTATTCGGTACGCTCATGGATGTCCATTACCTCCCTTTACAGATGAACAATATGACATGTCAATGTATAACTTGTTTGTTCATGGTTATTTAAATAACCAACCAGAGATGATTGTTTATCAAATTTCTAGCGATGTTCCATATGATTTTGATAATGACCATGAAAATCTTCTTGATGAATTTACATGACCATATTACTCATCTTGTGTACACTCGAGGGTGTAACACTTCACACCCGCCCACCTCATTTTAGCATAACTACACCTATCATTTTCATATATTCATCAGACATACTCATCATACATTCTAGCATCATTACCCGATGACACACTCTTATGCTTCAGTTCACACTTGATTGTTGATGGCTTACTACACATAAACCCCACACAATGCACTATCAGCATTCCACATTACGTTTCATCATACATTACATGCCATAATTCCTACATTCTCTATTTATTCTACAACTTTTGACATTCACGTATTTACACATCCTACATCATGTTAGTCATCATCAGGCATGCACCATTGTATATGACTTTTACATCTTACACTACTTACATACTACATTCTTCATTTCTCTACATACCTTACATACCCTTCATTTCGCACTGTGCCTTTTCACACATATTCTACATATTATACTAGTCTTCACCATTTAGGAGTCTAGCATTACATTACTCTTCTATCTACATACATTACATCTCGCTCTATGCATTACACTTTATACATTTAATGTGTATAACATTACAATCTACACTCTTTACGCTCTTAGGTGCACTACACCTATTACACTCTACATTATACATGAGATTATTATACATCATGCATCGTCACACGTTCTACTCACCTTCCATTGTACGTACTTTATACATCTTGCATTGGAATATTTACACATTCCACTCATCACGTGGTCGACTATTACTATTACATATACTACATTGTCTTTTATGCGGTACACCTTCTACCCGATGACACATTTTAGTTCCTCGGTCCATACTCGACTGCCGAGGGTTTATAAATCAAATATACCTTACACATTTGTTATTCGACCTTTCACCATGTGACATTCCTAGGCTAGTGACATACTCTTTAGGCTAAATCATCACCTATTATATCATTTTGTAGTGGTATACACCTTAGGTTACATCACCACTCCCTTATTACTCATCTCATAGTGACATATGATTTAGGCTAAATCGTCACCTATTCTATCATTTTCAAGTGGTCTACACCTTAGGTTATATCACCACATCCTCCTTACATTTTGTCTTCATATACGCTTAGTGCTAAATCATCACTCATCCATTCATCTTATCATGATATGCGCTTAGGTTAAATCATCACTCTTACATTCATTTGGTCATGATATATGCTTCGGCTATAAGGTTCACACACACATTTCGCTAGGTCACATTTCATCACTACACTTACACATTCCTCACAGTGCATTAGACACAACACACACCACTCAACCATTTCCCGACGACACACTCTCGTTTACAGTTCATTTTTGACTGCTGAGGGGGAAAACAAAATGAACCTCACTACATATATTTCCATTCACTTGGGGGGGACGCGGCCCCTGTCATTCCATCTTGCATTCCATTTCATCCATCCACAACATACTCCATATTATGGTTGCTTTTATTCTTACTTACTTTTGTTTGTTCATGGTCACTTTATTACACATGCTAGTTAGCTTACTTGTATGTCATTTATCCATATCATACACACATGTGCATTCATGCCTTTGTCTAGTTTTGATCACAGATGCAATTCTCTTACATGCATCACAGATGCTCACCTTCTACGCTTTTTACACTAGTCACTGGGGGTATCCACATTCGTCTCTTCCATATGTTATTGTTTCATTTTGTAGTTAGCACTTTGCATTACTTGTTTATACATGCTTTTGACATACTGGTTATCTTTCTAACATGCTAACAGGTGCTTCATGTGCAACATTTTTTATGCAGGGATATTGCTTTCCATACTTGTTTGTTACATTGTCTATTATTGTTTGCTATTATTTGCAGGCCTTGCCCTATGTTTGGTGTGCACACTTATTTGTTGTTTGCGGCCATGATGGCCTTGTGTGTCTTATGAGATCATGAGTGATGTCCCATGTTTACATCCCACTTTGTGTGGCTTACTTGTCTTCTTACGTGTTTACATTACTCTGTGTGGTAGCTTACACATTGTTTGCATAACTTATACATTGTTTTCTACATGCATGTGTGTTTACACTGGTCTTTGGCTAGTCTTCTTGTTTGTGTGTACCTTGGTTTCTACCAAGCACTTTTTAGCATTACAACATCCATGCGGTTGACCCTCTTTTGGGACCTCATTCTCCTATCTGCGACATCGCATGCACCCCCAAAGAGGGGGGCATCATTTGGGGTTACATATTAACACAACACATTTACATCAGTTTAGTTCAGTGTACTTTTTTCCCTTAGCATTGTGGGTTACATACATCGAGTGGGTTCAAACTAGTCTACGAACCCCATACACAACTGATTTTACAGGACATTGTGTCTATACACACCCAAAATTACATGTGCTACATTGTCAGAAAATGGTTACAAAAGTCCCCAATGATGATTCGTGTCCTTTCAGAAGGTGTTCGAGTTCCCAAGCTCATTCGCAATGTATATTTGTAACCTAGACATCTTTACTTAGCTTTTCCACACTTTCTTCCAACTTCCCGCTCTTTTTTGTGCATGTTTTGGCCTTAAGTGTCAAAACCGCCGCCCTGCTTGGGTGGCGGTTTTGTGACCGCCGCCTGGGCTAGGCGATGGTCCTGCGATCGTCGCCCTGTGCAAGGCGAGGGTCCTGAGCGATTTTTCTAGAACTCCTCATGCATGATTTTAACACATGACACTTCACTTAACTTAACTTCCAAGGTGCGTTTATGAACCAAATTACCTAAAAATAATCTTGATTGCATGGTATTCCTTCCCTCTTCTATTTTTACATAAATTTAATTAGTTTGAACTACCCCTTCACCCAATGATTTGCCACTCCAAAGGCTGCCTTGTGCATGAAGGCACATATCAGTCAATTTCTATATATTCAATGCTTGTATTCAAGAAAATGGCCTGAGAATTTTGTGTATCTTGCATAGTATTGTTGCCACAATCCTGCTGGAAATTACATAGCCAAGCTCTGTTCACTTGTGTTATCCCTCTTCCACTTGCATTGCAACCAGCCTGCCTTTAAGATGTCATTACTCAACTGCCTTCTCCTATTGCTTCCTTTGCATTCCTAATTCCTTAGATTTAGGGATACTCTTGTATAATTTAAATTGTGTGAATATATGTGTAGCTCAAGTAGTAATAATATATAAGGTGAGTGATCTTATGTGAATGAGTCATGCATCTAAAATTACCTCTGGGGTTTTGTATATCTAAACATATCTAAAAGGATTTCCCATAAATTCAATCCTAGGTTCCTTAAAACGTGCTTAAAACATAGGCTAACCTAAGAAAGTTTTTTAATGGAAAAATGACCATTTGGAAAAGGAGGAACATATTCATTGGCTGATTTAGTTCCTTTATGAAAAGTAATAGGGGAATATTAGAAGGAAAGAATGCAAGTCTATAGAGGTTTGACGAGTATCCTAGGAAAATTGGAAATGATCATGAGAGTTTCTAAGGGTAAATGGTGGCAATATATGTAATGCCCAACCCTCTTCGACACTTATCTTACTATTATTTTTTATTATTCTGGAATAGAGACATAGACATTATTTTTATATTTTGATTAGTAGACATTGGTAGATGGACATTATTGTTGCATTTTGATTAGCAGGGGATAAACTATATAGACATTTGGATTATCTATATGTTGTGATTCATATTTTAGATTATGATATGTTAGATGACACTGGTGGACAGATTAATACATGTTGATTTGCATTATTTAGATTTTATACTGACACATTATATTCGTGACACAGTGCCTATGTTTGGATGTTCAAACTAGGCTTGTGATCTCATTGATGTTAGTAAAATGGTAGAATCAAAGTAATTAGAAAGTATAGACATTTGATATAATTGCTTAATTTTGATTATGATTATAGATCGATATGTATGTGTTATTTCTCGATTTTATTGATGCGGCCTTTAGGCCAAAGAGGTATTGGTGTTTGTGATTGCAGGAACATGATATCACTATACACCAGAAGGGGCTAGGGGACCAAACCTAGAAGAATGTTGGGTGTTTGCAACAAGGCCAATTTGATAACTTGTGTTCTATGTGTGTGTTGTTTGATTGTTATGCTTGGTTAGGATGTTTCCCATGGGGGTGACCTCGTGTGTGTGGCCATGGGTTGTGATGTTTCCCTCTTTTAATTATGGGTATTTCTTTTGTGGTGCAAGTATCTCATTATTTGTAAAATCATTCACTTTTTTAGTACTTGTTGATATGCTTTTAATTAGTTAATTTAACTTAATTCGTAAACTAAAATGAAGATGTGAAAAAATGGGCATTTAATAGGATAGATGGTCATTGATATTTGTTTGATGCTGAATAAATTTAATTCAATTTTGAAGTGTGTACTCTTCCTCCTTTCCCTATCTCGAATTTTGACTTAGTGGCCACTTTTTGAGACGTGTGGGACAAGTTAACCTTTTCCCTTGCCTCTCAAAATCATCCACCAACCATAATTATGAAGTATGGAGTCAATTTTAGCCTTCATAATGCATATGTTGGGTGAAAATGAGTAAATGAAGTCATTTTTTCAACTTACCTCATTTAATATGTCCTTGGAAGTATGGAGTGCATATTGGAGTTTATACTTATGCATGTCATAGCCTTACTTACTCATTTATTAGCATTGGTCTTTGTGTGTTGACTTTTTGAGTTGGAATTGAGGAAAAATGAAGTGGCATCCTACATGGAGCCACCCCATCATCCTCACATCCTTTTTCTATTTATTGAAGTTACTTTGGAGTATTTGGGGTTACTTGTTCTCATTCCAACTCTTGCATTTTTTGGAGTAATGGCTTTGATTGTTGCTTGGAGATTTTAGGGGGTTGATTTTTCGGGGAATTTGCTCTGATTGAAGATTGTGGTGTGAAGATTGGAATCTTGCAATGGAAAGGTAGGGTCTTACCCCTTTGATTTATTATTGTATATGTTTTGATTGATAAATATGTGATTGCTTGAGTGTATGTTTTGTGTGTTGTGAATGTATTATGTTGGGATGGGTAGTTTTCCTTTAAGAGTGGTGTGGGAGAAGGAAATGAAGTTATTTTGTGGAGGAAAGAGGGAGTTAGCGAGGAAAATGTGGAGGGAGTGTGGGAGAGGTGCTCCACCTATGTGGAGGAAAAAAGTTTCTATGTTATTCTTGCATTTGAATAGGCAGAAATAAGGTGTTGTGTGTGATTTTGATAGAGCAATTTGGAGGTATTTGGTGGACCCTATTCCCACATAGGAGGCATAAGGAGAAGACTCCATATTCTTGTCTCCTTTTGGCTTACTATTAAGTCTTTGTGATTATGAAGAAAATGTGAATCTTCCTATGTGCTTGTTTTGGAAATGAAGCCAAATTTCTCTTTGTTGAACTTTCTTGAAAGATTTGATTGAGTGTTAAATACATTGCATGAGTGTTGAAAAGATGTATATGTGTGTTATTGTGGAAGCCATTATAATTGTGAAGTTGTCAAAGTGGCAAACATTTCCTTTGTTTTATGGTTGGGGCTTGGGGGCCAATAAGAAGGATGACTTCTCCTTATTGGAATAAAGGTTGGGCGAAGAGCATCGCCTACTCCCCCTTCCTTGCATTGTGATTCAAAATTGAAGAGATGAAAGAGTGCAAAGTTGAAGCTTGGAGGATGATCTTGAAAAGAAGACTTTTGTATTTGCGCCCAATGGAAGAATCCTTTTTTCATAAATTGATCATGTTGTTTCCACCTTTGAGTGGAAGGCTTGTATACAATTGTATTTTATGAGAGATTTTATTGAAAAAAAAGATTTAGTTACCAAACTATGTAGTATAATAGTTGGATGGAAGGACTTTGGAGTGCATTTTATTGTATTTTTAATGCATCTCAAATATGAAAATTAAATCAAAAGTTTGCATTGTGTTATCATTTTGAAAGTGATAGCTTGTATTGGAAATATGTGGTTGTCTCCTTCTTGAAGTAATCTTGTTAATCTTGGTAGTAAAAGAAAATAAATGAACTTATATTTGAATATGTTTATACTTTTACTCCTTTTTCGACTGAGTGTAAATGAGTTTGCAAGTTATATTTCATTTTCAATGCGAACTTGTCCTCTTAAAAATCTAGAATTTCCATAGAACTTGAATGTCACATTTGGGATGGCTATAAAACTCTTTTGGCATTTGAAGATAAAGAAGTTTGTAAAAATTTGTCTTCTTTAATAATATTATCATATTCCTTCTACCTTGTTTTGACATTTGAGAAAATCTTATTATTAGGTGCATCTTATTTCAAATTTTGTGAATGGAATAGTTTAGGCATTTAAAAGAAAAAAAAGAAAATATTAGTCAACTAACTCCTTGGTTAAGAAGAAATTAGTCTCACCTCCATTAGTGAAACTCTCTAAAAAAACAATAAACCTATTAAACAATTGGACCCATGTAATTAGGCATACATACATACATACATACATATATTGTAGTGCCCACTTTCCTTTGACACCTTTCGATACTGATCTTGATACTGTTGATTACATTATGGGCATTATTATGGTTTTGATTTAGTACGATGTTAGATGTTGGACCATGGATTATTATTGATCTTGATTTAGTTATGATGCATGATGATTATTAGAGACACTTCATATGTGGGTGATGATATACTATTTGACATGGATATATTATGAATGTTATTCGGACATGTGATTTTGGATATTGTGAGTAGACCTAGAAAATAGGCATTAAATGATGATGATATAGTTGTTGATATAAATTGTAAGTGATATTGTTGATTGCCTTGATGTTGTTGTGATTCATATGTATAGATGATTTTGTGATTAGATTTATATCATGTTGGATGTTCTGATATAGCCACGAGGCCGAAGGAGGTATTTGTGTTTTGCAGGTTAAACTATCACAACAAACATCGGGAGATTGGAGACCAACCACATTAGAATTCTAGATGAATTCAACAAGGTCACCATGGCAACATGTTTTGTGTGTGTGTGTGTTGTTTTTGTTAGGGATTCCCATGGGGGGGATTACCTTTGAACGTGACCAAGGAGTTATGTGTATTTTATTAATGTGGTTCCTTTTTTATTATTGTTTGCATGTGTTTATTTTGTGATGCATTTACCCCTTTCATTATTCTTTTAATTTTGGATAATTAATGTGAGTAATCATATTGTTAAAATAAATAAATCAATCAAATTTGGGATATAAGAAAGTATTTATAGAAGTTTTTGGCTTTTATATTAAATGTGGTAAGTGATGTGTAAGTATGTGTAAGAGTTGTGTAAGTCATATTTTGGAGTATGAAACACTCCACCTCCTTTGAAATCAAAATTTTTCTCTTGAGGCTGATTTTGGAGGCTTGTGGGACAAGTAAAACTTGTCCCATACCTATTAATTTGGTATTTACCAACCATACTTATGGTTGTAGGGTTGATTTAAGAACTTTTTAATGCATTTTTATAAGTCAAGGTGCATGTTTTAATTGCACTTTTCTTCATGTTTTAAATTTTTAGTCCTTATGGGGGTCTGGGCTTGGTTGGAGAGTGTAAGTAATTTGTCATATTTTCACCCACCTATTTATTACGCTTGGGGGGAATGAAGTTTGTTTTTTGGTGTTGGAGTTGAGGATGTGTGATGTGGCATCCTACACGGATCCACCTCATCCTCTTCTCTTCCCTCTTCCTTAAATTTAAATTTTCTTAGCTTGTTGTGGGTTACTTGGGTACTGGATTTTCACTTTGTGGCATACTTCATCTAGGGGGGAGAATTTTCCTTAGCTGTTTGGAGCTCTTGTTGATTTTGGAGGAGATTGGAGAGCATTTTATACTTGGGAATTACTGATTTTGGGACTGTATTTTTTACATTGAAAGCTTGTTGTATTAGAACAAAAATCTACCATAGAGAGGTAAGAGCTTAGCTCTTCATATATTCTTTTATTTCTTTTTATGTTTGTGTGAATGGTGAATTTTTTGTGTGTTTGTTGGCTGGTTGGGTAGACTACCTAGGAATGGTGTAGGAGAAGGATATGGGGAATCACTAAGGGGGGGGGGGGGCATAAGGGAATTCCAATGGCATAAAATTTATTGTGGAGGGAGTTTGGGATTGGGATCCACCACGGAAAAGAAATAGCTTTCATTTTTTACTTTGTGGGGGGGCATAAGGAGGGATTATGGGGGGCATAAGGATATATGGGAGAAGTTTTTTATTAGTGGTTTGTTACAAGTGGATGCCTAATTCCCATTGGGAGGAATAAGTAGCTTCCCCCCATAGTTCCTCGCTACTTTGGCTTGCTTGATGGAGCCTTAGTCTTGTTTGTATGTTTTTAATGTAGTTGTAAACTACATTCTATTTTGAAATGTGTTTAAAATGTGAAAATGTTGCATGTGTGTTTGTGGAAGCCTTTTGTTTCCATGAGTTGAATCACACCTTTTATTGCATTATGGTTGGGGGCTCGAGGGGCCAAAGAAGAAGGATGGCTTCTCCTCTTCATTTGATGTCTTGGTTGGGTGGAGAGTGTTTCCTTTCCTCTGCCTTTGTTGTAATCCAAAAGGAGAAATTTACATTGTTGTTCTGGAGCAGAGGAGAAAGATAGTTTGATAGTTCCATCTGAAATGAAATCTCATTATAACCCTTCCTAATTTGAAGTGGATGATCTGTGTATTATTTGTAATGAAAAGATACTTTGTCATTGAGATATGGAAAGTTGTAAATTTGAAATGTGAAAGATATATATATATATATATATATATATATATATATATATATATATATATATATATACTCTTTTCTTTTCATTTGAAAGAAAGAAATTGAAATATGTTATTTGCATTTAAGAAATTGAAAGATGTAAAGTTGTATATTTGAAATCAATAAAAGATTGCACTGACCTTTATTCAATTCACATTTTTGTATTGGAATATGATCATCAAATTGTGATTTGAAATATTTGTTTGGAAAATTGAAATGAGGAATATGTATGAAGGAAATATATGTAACTCTATTCTTTTGAAAATATGACTTAAAATTTAAAATCAAAGCTTTGCATTTTAGCTATTAAAATGGTTTGTTTAAATCAACTTAGATGTATTAGACTAGAATTAGAAATGAACTCTCCATACTTGGAAGGTGAAAAAAAAATGATAAATAAATCCTTTAGAAATTGATCTCCGTTTTGAATTTTAAACTGGCAAATACTTCCTCTAAAATGACATAGTTTTGAACCTGTAAGCAAGAAATAATAATGAAACATTAAAATCTGAACACTGCCATGGTATAAATGAGTTTAATTTGACAAAAAACACTTAAGGAAAATAATCCTTAAAACATTGCAAAATCGGGCCCAAACCTTACACAGTCTTTTTTTGCTGTCAGAAGTTGTAAAAATTCAAATTAGAAATCAATCAAGCAAGAATTACCTTTCAAATGCATCCTAAATTCTTATTGGAATAATCCTCCATGTCTATTTGACATGTTGAGAGAGGAGGAAGATCAAATTCAACATAAGTCTAACAAGTTAAAATTTACCAACTTGCACTTATATAAGCCTGCAGGCCATTTATTCTTAACATTGACCCCTTAAAATTTATCAAAATCTAAAATTAATGATCTCTATGCAAAAGAGAGACATTGAGAGCTTTCCAAAAAATCATTTTTTTCCCAAAACTCAAGATTTCTATCAAAATTTGTGGCCTTCTGAAGTTTTCTTCACTTGGCGGGCCTGCAGCCTAAATTTTTCACTTGGGACTTAGTAAAATTTTTTGGGAAATTTTTTAAAATTTTTTCTCTGCCACCCCACTTGCCCACAGCCAATCAAAGGCTGCCACGTGGCATCATGAAGGTGTCAACAGATGGGCACATTCACCTTTTTAACTTAGTGCTTTAGGCAAATTTTTTAGGAAAATTTTCCAACTTTTCCCCACCGCTCTGTCGTCTCGCAACCAATTAGAAGCCGCCACGTGGCCTCACGAGGCAACGGGCAGAGGACGCGAGCACCTTTTTCAACCTTAGCGCTTTTTACATTTTTCTTGGGAAAATTTTCTTAGTTTCCTCCACCTTCCCGCCGACCCGCAGCCAATCAGGTGTTTCCATGTGGCATCACCAGGCTACGATTGAGGAGCAGAGTCGTTTTTGACCTTGAAACTTTAAAACTCTTTTTGGTGAAAATTCTATCATTTCCCCAACACCCCGCCACCCGAAACCAATGGTAGACTGACACGTTGGCTGCCTTAGGCTTTGGCGGAGGCGCAGAATGGGTTTCCCCTTTGCACTTCCCAAACCTTAAAAGGCTTAATGCCTTAAATCTTTCCCGACTGGCCTGACTTCCCACCAGAGCTTTCTCAAGCTGACATGTGTCCTCTTCAGGCTCGCATGGGTATGCAGAGACAAATCATGCTTTTTCTCCAAAAAGGGAAAAAATGCCAAAACTCTTCCCCGCTTCCACCGCCCTGCATGCAAGGGAAAGTTTTATCCCCTAGGCCCGCAGGCTTGCCCTTGGGGGAAAATTTTCACTCCCAAGGTCCGCTGACCCATAACTTGAGTTTTCTGAGGTGTTAGGAGGACTTCTTTATATCATTGGAAAGGCGAGGAAATTTCCTATCCAATGGGAATGATTTAGGGAAATTTTGAATGTGTTAAGTGTGAGAAAAATCAATTTGAAGCTTTAATCCTGTTAAGAGAGTGGGTATGGTGAGGAATTACCCTCTGAACCTTATTGAACCTTCTAACCCTAAATTTTGAACCTTGTGACCTCTAATAATTGTTAATAAAAGAAAAATATGTTCTAGTGGATAAGAATTGTTCTAGAACTTGTGGGTGATAGATGTTTCCTTATAACCTAGTTGTAGACACTCTTAACAAAAGAAAAACTTATTTCCATAATTTTCCTAACTAATCCTAGGTTGTTTCTTGGGTCTCAAGTGGGTTGTTTTTAGCGGCGTTACACACACACACACACACACGCAAAATTTACCCAAACTTATATTTGGAAATTAAAACAAAAAAAGGAAAATGTGAATAGTATATAAATATACATAACTATATAAATTATAATTATATGTTTTAAATGATATATATATATATATATATATAATATATATATAATATATATATATATATATATAATAAAATAATATGGAAAATCTATAATATTCAGCTGGGTTACTTTGCAAAGTAAAGTTTTTATTATAAAAGCAATGGTTTTTGTAATATTGGTAATGGCCATATAGGACTACACGGCCCCTTTAGGGGCGAATATAGTGGGCAGGGTGGGGCAACGTCCCACCCACACACACACACACACACACACACACATATATATATATATAAATTTGGTTAGTAGAAACCACAACCACCATTTAATTGTCAGGCGCTTTGCCTTTTTGCGGATGAACACTATATATATACACACCCACAAAACCTGCAATTATGTGTAGCTCTGAAATAAAATAAATAAAATGGGGCAAACAATGCCCATAACCAGAATAGGGTAAACTCTCCACAAAATACAAATAACAAATAATACACCTGACAAACCCTAGGAGAGGGATGTAAAAGAATCATCACAAAAATATGTGTATCCATCTAAATAGACAACCTCCATGAGAGCTTCCCAAGCTTTCATGGCCTCCTTCCTCTCCTCCTTTCAAACTTGCAAGAACAAATGAAATGAAATTTAGGGCAAAATGTGAATAAAGAGATCCATAAAGATTTTTAGGGGAATCTTGATCCTAGGGCTCTAATAGATTTAATCCTAGGGTTGAAAATAAATCCTGTAACTTTTTAAGTTGGTGGCATTTTCATGAGAATGGGTTCTAAATAGAATGTATGGGTAATTAGTTAATGGGGCCACTTAATGGGTTAGAACAAGTTGGGTTCCTTTATTATGGTGTAATAAATAAATGAGAAATGTTTAGTTATATGTTAAATAATTAAGTTATTGTGCACGAGTCTTTAGATAAAGGGAGTTTAAATAATTGGAAGTAAGTGTATAGTTAATTAAACAAATGGGTCTTGGTTATTACGTATTTTAAGAAAATTGACTAAGGTCAGCTGAGGAAATGTCTTTTATTAAATCTAAAGGAAACTAAATGGATTAAACAATGGATTCAATTTGGAAAAATAGTTAAACAAAGTAAAGGAAATTAATGGAAGGATTTTTTAAAACCATAATGAATTTTGGGAAATAAATTAATAATATTTAATTATTAATTTGATTTTGATTACCTCATGATGGCATAGAAATTATTCACGAGAACTTAATGTTTCGCAACTATTGTTTATAATCTTTTAAACAAAAAACAAATTGTAGTTTTTCTTGAGTAATTGTAGGGTTTTATCATGGTTTTGGTGCATCAATTTTGTGGGCGTTACAATACAAGTGGTGTGGGATCGACTAAAACGTGAATTTTTTTTAAAAAGATTCTAATGTATGTTAATGGTCAAAGTGTCCTAGAATGTGTCAGACTAGATGTTGAAAAATACCTTGTGCCAAATTTAGGTGGCTACATATATATCGGGCATAACATTTTGTGTGATATATTGATTTTATCTTTCCTATATAGCCTAGGAAAATCATTCTCTATGTTATATTTATCATATATTTCATATATGGTGGCATGTTATCTATGTGCTATATTGCTTATATCTTGGCTATAAAAGGGAATTTTAATCCATGTTGTACTTCTTATCTCTCAAAAAAATAAAGGCATCTTATTTGTGTGCTTATATTGATTTTATCATAGGCCAAATGTAGAGATTGATTCATAATATACATACTTCTAAGATTACATATTTCTATGTTAGATGTCACCAATTGTACTAGAGATGGGTGATTTAGAGGTTCATAAAAAATCCCAAAAGAGAGGCAAATATTCCACTCATGTTATATTAATCCAAACACTAAATTATCAAAATGGAACTTACTCCTATGAAAGAGAATTCATAATTCACTTGATTCCTTCGAAGATCATGCTTAGGATGTAACATGTAGTCCCACAAAGGGACACAAATTTAAGATATATTTCTCAAATTTGTTTTAGATAGCACTCAAAATCTAGTTCAACTTTCACAGTTATTGTAGACACCCTAAAAATATATACCTATTTCTATCCATTCCTAATTATCCCTATCCTTTTCTTAATATGCCAAAATTGGTTCTGTAATTCATTCTAGATCACTATCCTCTTACATCCCACTGAAATCCACCCACATCCCTTTAGAACTAGTTTAATTAATTATAATCATGCTTAAACCATACTCTAATGTCCTTTGGCTAATTTAATTAAATATATAATTACCCCACTCACATCCCTTAGCTAATTTAATTAGTTCTTTAATTTTAGAAATAAATCTATTTATCTACTCACACTCCACTTCAATTATCCTAGTCACTCAAGTTAAAAATACCTCACTCCACTCCACTTCTAGAATCCTAAAAAGGTGGAAGCAATAATAATGCATGTACATCCACCTTCTCGAATGGAAACTTATTGCCAAGCAAAAATTTATTTCCCCTCAATGGATATTCAATCCATTCGAACTACCATAACTAAATGCATTCATGATCTCATTAATAATCTCGATCCACTCCATATCCTCTCTTTCCATTATAAATAACAGGTTATATCCTTCACAAACAATCCTTGGAAGGTTTAAGAAATTGCAACAAACTTTTTCTCGTTTTTCATTCGAATCTGCATCCTCATGTTCAATCTTGCTCATACAATTTCTTTTTCATTTGGGAGACCAATTTGGATCATCCACATTTAAACAAATCCAAGAGATTCAACAAGTATATTTTTCATTATTGACTTACTTATTCTTTTACTTGTAGTTTTCATTTCTTACATTTATCATTAAATATTATATCCAAAAAATGTATGCAAGATCTAGCACTATTTCAAGGCACTTTGATTTAAAAGCTTATAAATCATACATGTGTGTACTCACATTTCTAGGAAAACTAATTAGGTCATTTTCATAATTTCTTGTCTAGATTTTAATAGAGTGTTAATATTGGCAATTTCCCATTGCTTACCCATGTACAAATATTTTTACAGACCATTCAAGTATATTGTAATATGCTTCGAGATATCCATATAGATAGAATCTTATATCCATATCGTGTGTTCTTTTACTTTGGTATGCATGCATGCACACACATATGAAGGAGGGGGGGGGGGAAGTAGACACGTGGAAATGGCCCCTATGCATTTATTAATTGTTAAATTACACGTATTTAGATAATTTACATACTTGTTGAATTCAGGTTTGAATTATGTTTTTATGGGAAAATTATCTTGACTTCTTCTGGTCATAAAAAATTATGCATAATTTATCTCTTCACTACCCCCTTCATTTCCCAAAAATGTGAAGTGAATTTTTCTTTTAAATGTTTCATTGGCCCCTTTTCTCCTTCAAATCGTCTAACCATTATTGTGTTTATTTCATCTTTTATGATTGTGGAAGGTAGGATTGCATGAAAATACAATCCTAATTTGAATTTCAATCATTTATGAATACAAAATCACCTAGGTAATTTAGGGCATCTATGATCTACTAAATTTTTATTGAAGATATATTTGGAAAAACATCTATATTTTTCAAGGGATTCAAGGAGTTAGATGATGCAATCATCAAGTATTTACAAGCTTTTAGCGAAGTCAAGCATTCATTGATACACTAAGATTCGTAGTAGAGACACAATGCATTGCACTAATTCTCATGGCTAAAAAAATATTACATATATTTTGTGTGTTGTCTATAATTACGTATCAAATGAAAGCGGTTGATAAAAAACAAGCTAAGTGGAACATAGATTGCTGAAACAAACTCCATTTTCTTGTAAGTTGAGATACTGTCAACATGATCAAGGATAGGAGAAAGAATACCTATTTCTTGGACCACTGATAAAAGTGAAGTTTTAAAAGGGGGGAATCTATTTAAAATTCAAATTTTGTCTAGAATGTCATCTTCATGTGTAGAAAATCAACTTTCTAGACACTATATTTTAGAATTACTATTATGTTTCGCTGCTATTTTTTTTGGGTTCTCTATATCTACCTTAAAAATTCTAATTTCTATTGTCAGATTCTAATGACTATCCTTCAATCACTCACATTAAAAAATAAGCCAAGATTATTTTCTTTCTATTATTATTATGATTTTAAAATATTTAATTACATATAAGTTATTGAAAATATTATGTTATAGGCGTGGTTAATGTAATTGCATGTATAATAGATAGTTGTGGGATGATCTTAACTATCATGCATATCTGACACTTGAATAAAGTCGATTTTCAACATATGTCTTTCCAAATGTCTATGCAACTTAGTCGGTGGGTTTAGTTAAATTCGGTGAAATAACATTTATAATGCTGAAAATTTTTCTCGACATAATTGGAAACATATGTGATGTTTACATTCAACCCAACTTTGTCCTATATTAACATAAAACCATTTATTGTAATTACAGATTGTCATTTTTTGTTTATAACATGCATAATGCATGAGTTCATAGTGCATTTTCATATAAAGACAATGTGGAGATTCGTCCTTTTTTCCCAAGGTTTTAGATATAAATATATTGGTTATTTAGTAGGCAAAAACATCTGACAAAACAATAGTTCACAATGCATTTGCAATAAGACAATGTGAAGAACCATCCTTTTCCCCTAAGGTTTAAGGTTTAAATTGGTAACTTAGTAGGCGAAAGCATCTGTCATCTAGAAAATTACATTTGTCTTAGTTACTAAAGTCTAAGATGGATCCCGTAGTGAGATCAGAAACATCAAAAATAAATTTTGTTACACAGTTCAATCTAGAAATGACTGGGTGATCCTTATCCAGCACACACAAAGTTGGTAGGGCCCATTTTGTGATTGACCCAGAGCGTGGGCCCTACCAACTTTGTGCGTGATGATTATGGTTAGCTGAAATGACCTATACATTTGATTTGTATGAAAACATGATATTCTATTCCGTTCTATGTAATAACATGATAGAGATAGGTGTGGTATAATATATATAGCTATCCTCTAAATAAATTTCATACATATATATATATATATATATGGTTTCGAATTTTAAAGTTGGTACATTCGACAACATTCAACGGATGACTCTAACAATCACGAATACACAATTCAATCGAGAAATGCCCTATACATTTGTTTTATATAATGTTATTATATTCTTTGGTATGTAATAACATGATAAATATAGGTGCGTTATAATTCACCGATAGGCGTCCACCTCTGAATATGCTTTAGCTGGAAAGTGTCAAATTCTGACGGTCTTAATTTTGCATGTTACCAAATTTTAGATATTTTTCTACAGTCCTAGATATTTACTATTTTAGATATATATAGATTTTAGATATTTCCTATAATAATATCTAAGATTTGATTGTTCTATTTTAATTTTTTTTTAGGCTACAATGTTTATCTACTTTTTGAAGTGTATATGTTTCCTATTCACCCTATTTACTTGTCTTAATGCCATTAAGATCTATACATGTCTTTTGCTTTGTAGAATTTGAAGGCACAATCTTTGGTGAACCATCTCATATACTCTGCAACCATGAGTCTGGTATGTTTGACCTGTCAAAATGTAACAAGAACTCACTTCGATCTAAGGAGTTACTCATTTCACTCTCAAGATGAGGATTAAGTGGGGAAGATCTAAATATGGTTGAAGTTGATGAGGCACCAATGCCATTTATGGTTTGGCAAAAACATAAATGTGCAGATGGAACATTTCATCCACATGAAAGTTAGGTTTTGGGGGCTCAGGGTTACGGCCGTGGCCTGTGGACAACCACGAAAGCTTGGGTAGTGATTTCAAAATTAATGTTGAATCCCCTCAAACATGGGAAGGGGAAAATTCTTCTTTGTAATGCAAGAGTGAGGGACGTGGCTGGAAGCCCCTGTAGCAGGATTCCACACTACTAAATCGTGGGGGGATACATGCGTTGTAGTAAAGTAAGAGTCCCTTGTTCCAATTACGGCTGACAACGCTATCAGGAAGAATGATCTCCTGGATAATATTTTTCTTCTTCTGGTTAAATGATGGGTGTTAACCCTCCTTGTATGGCTCATAGTGTGACATCTCCATCGCCAAATTCGAATTTGTTATCTGTTTGATTTTCAAAGCAGATTAAAAAACTAGGCTGGGGTAGAGAGAACCTATTTACCTTGTGAATCCCCACACCAATGCCGTCGGATTACTGATTGTGTTGCTCGGTTTCTACCCCCAATTACCTATTGCTCCACCTCTTCCCCGTACCCCTTCTGCTTCTCTCACTTCAAAATGCATGCGTGCCATTCTCAAAAAATTTAATGGATAAATTCATAATTGTAGCGGTGTCGTTACATAGATATGGGCCTATATAACCATTTTGCAATGTTGTTGAGAAGTTTTTAGTCATTTTAGATATCAAAATAAAACCATTTTTGAAATATGAGTATCATGATTGTTAATATGAGTGTCAACTTTTGGAGTCGGCAGAAATCTTAAAAGCTATGATGTTGATACCCCCAGATTACAAGATGTCATGCTATTCATAGAGACATTTTTGGGAGTCTGTAGAAATCCTAAAACCCAAGGTGTTGATACGCCCATATTAACAAGATGTCATGTTGTTCGTAGAGACATTTTCAGTTATTGGCATTTTGAGGACTTTCTAGAGGGAAAAAGGCTTTGCTCGACTTAGATTAGTCGAAACAGCCAATTTGGGTTATAAATATTAATTTATCTGATCTCTGCTTCAATTTTCAAGTTTGACTCTAAATTTCCATACCTATATTATGGTATTTTGCACTGTACATAAAATGTGTAAATGAAACGAGGAACTTAAAATCTACCGAATTGTCCAATCTGGGCATTCAATCTCCATAATTATATGGCTTTGTTATAACATCTAGATAATTATAAATTTATTAAAATTTATTATCTGAAAGTATTGATTTCCCTATTGGGTAGTAGAGTATAGTAAATAACAAAAAAACACAACCCAAAAACAGAAAAAAACAAATATAAAAATTACATACCAACTTCGGTAGCTATATACGCAATGTATATATATCCACATGGAAACACTCTCAGATATACCTTTCCAGGAGCACGAGATAGAGAAAAATAGCGAAGAAATAATGGAGATCAACAGTGAAGTGAAGGTGGATCCACTACAGTGGTTTGGCAGAGCAATTGCTCTAAGGATTCATTTTTGTACTTTTGTTTGAAAAATCTGGCAAACGCTTTCGATTGTTATGTCACATTATTATCACAAATCCAAGTGGTTTTTAGCCCTGATTTTTGCATTGGTTCCATCCAAGAAACCCTCAGGTTCAGAATTGTGAGGAATTTTTTTTTATTTTTGGGAAATTTTGTTGTTTTAAGAGGTTCTTCAATTTTCTTGATACTTTATACATTGTAGAGGGAATTATAAGATTAAAAATTATGGTTTATAGTTGTTTTAACATTATGTTTCATAAGCTCTGATTATATGTGCGTTTTTTTTAAAAGCTCAATACAACAAACTGATTGCAATGCTTGCAGAATATGCACAAACTGGGTGTGTTGGAAAGGCCGTGGCACCTATTCAAAAAATGCAATTTGTAGATGTACATGCATGAGACTCCACAACCTTTATCAGCATCCTTCCAACTTCTACTAGAATGGGAGATTTAGAACATGTATCCTCTCTTTTATGAGTGTCAAAATCAAAACAAATAGTGGGTTTGTGATTAGGAGTAAAGGTAGATGGGGAAAATGTGGTTGAGGGTGAGGACCTTGCTGAAGAGAGGCTTGTTTTGTAGTTTTTCATAATCAAAATTTCAACGCTACCCATGTGAAAAGACTTTCTTCAGCCAGGTGAAAGTGAGATGGGTTCTATGTATACTCATAAAGGATTTGAGAATGGATATAAAAGAGGGATTTTTGGTGGAGGTAGTTATGGAGCAAGGGGTGGGGATTTCTCGATCTAATTTTAATAGTAGTGATGCTTCCTATCAAAAGATGTTGCATGCTAATCCTAACAATCCACTTCTCTTGAGGAATTATGCTACTTGTACCTTCATGAAGTACACACTTTCAGCGGCCTAAGGCCTTTTTGATTTGGTCTGGATTGTTGAAAGATTTCAGCTTCGCTCAATTTTATAAATTGGGAAGGCTTTTTCTTCTCAGCAGCACATGTTATTTATTTTTATTTGAGAGGTTGTTACCCCAATAGCAAATACTATATACAGGGAACAAGATTCCCATAGAATTGTGTGACTAAATTAGCTTATGCAAGAGGCGAAGGCTGGTGTTAAAAAGTGAGCTTGTACCATGGGGGTATTTACTTGTAGTATCTACGCTAGGGTAATATGCAAATTATATAAAATCAAACCTATTGGGAAAGATGTCATCTCTATGGCCATTATTGATCCCTTCACCTAATATGCCAACATCAACGAAAATAACAATATAAAGTGAGAACTTCAATTTCAATTACCATTTTTCCAATATTAAATAGTTGATTTTTGAAATCCTTAGTGAATTAGTTTCCAATTCCAATTCAAGAATTGAGCATAAGGGCAACATTTAAATGTCAAAATGGGGAGATTTAGTAGATAAAAGCGCCAAGTGGGGGGGGGGGGGGGCAGTTGGCCGCCTGTCTCTTCCAACAACCTTTCAACCACTCAGTCCTTTTTTTTAATGACCGGCTCTACTTCTTTGACTTCCTGATGCCTTTGTCTGCGGCGTCTTGGGGAAAGGAAACCCCTGTTTTGGGGAGCCTTTTGTCTGGTTTTAGTCTGGGTTTTTTTGTTCGAGCTTTCTTCCTGGCCACGTGGGCTCCTCTGGAGTCTGGTTCTTCATGGAGGAGGGGCGTGGAGCTTCAGCGAGTAAGGAAGGCACGTTTCCTCCATTTTCTTGGGCACTGCGGGGTGCGTTCTGGCCGGGGATCCATAGCACAGCCTGCAACAACTCTTACCCTGGCAGCAGGCACGTTACAGAAAACAGAAGCCCTTTTGAGCGCCTCCAACAAGCAGGTCGTCTGACTATGTTGTTTTCTGTTCAGTTTAGAATGCATCCTCAATTCGGGATTTCTCCTTCAAGATATTTTCATCAAAATCGATTAAGTGACAGTGTGAGTGTTACCAGGAGACCCGATGAAATTTATTACAGAGATCCTCTACTGAGACCTTACTGTTTTACGATGTAGCTCATGGGAGAGGGTCTCTTGGAGGTGGATCTGTTTCAGATCAGAATATTCATGAAGCACGTTTGCTTTGCCATAGTAATGGCACATGCTTTTTGTGTTGGTGACAGATCACACCCGTGGGCACAGGAGATCTATGCAATGTTGGAGAAAATGTCTTAGGAGAGGAAGGTAGCAGGATATTTTTTCAGACCCAGAGCAAACGAACTTTGAAGTGCATCCTGGGAGTTTGAATAAATTTGTTGGTAACCATAATGTAAGTTATCTCCATGTCAGTAGCTGTAACAGTTGTTTTTATGTAAAAAGGAAACTCGAAGACAGTTTTAGGGTTTTGAGTAATCTTTCAAAGCTGCACCGGATTTTTGAAATCACAAAAGGAACTAAACTTTCGAAGTTCAGTGGAAAGGATGTTGAATACTTTTCTCAGTGGTTGAGCAAGCAGTATGAGTTGTCTTTTTTTTTTGTGCAGAGTTTATGTTTTGAGGTTTTCAACAAATTGGTTAATCAAACAAGAATGGAACTGTTTGAGTAAGGCCACTCTTCCATCATTATGCATAATCAAACTTGAAGGAGGTCCTCGATGTGCTCAAAGCCTTTTCAAAACACAAAAAAAAGAACCAGTAGCAGAGGTCTGTATCAGTTATTCAAGAAACCAGGTAAAAGTTGAGTCTATAACAGCGTAAGGAAGATGTTAAAGCTCTGGAATCTTGCAGAATGGCAACATTATCTTCTTGAAGTTCGAATCACAGTCGGGTAGACACTAAAGACAGGTATATCTCAATAATGGGAAGCAAATGTTGTTCACGCTTCTAAATTCAAACTTGGGTCATTGTTAGAGAAGCTGATGAGTCACTATTGAGCTCTAATCCCTCAAAAATGCTCCTAGCTCGATGAAGAAGTGCAAAAGACAGTTCTTGTCTTTTGACATTCCTGTCTCTTGAACTTGCTAGGAAAGGTGAACTGACCTTCTGGAGTTTTCAAGATTGAAAGGTCAACTTAGGAAGTTGAAGGGGTGGCTCGAGGTTCTTTTGAAGAGTGAGTTAGTGTTGTGTGGAATCATGAATAAATAGATAAGAAAGGTGTTTGAGAATTGGACTGAGAATTATAGAAAATACAAGAGTTGAGAGTGAATGTTTGCACCGAGAGTTTGATGCTGTCCTCAAACCTGATGGAGGAAAAGGTTATTTATCATTACGGTAAATGCCTTTCAGAGCCAGGAGCGTGTGGTAATCATTATGTCTTGTGTCCGAGCTTCAAATCATGGGGTTGGCTTTGTAGCTGTTTTTCACCGCGTGAATGTGGCGATAGCTCGAGCTCGCAAAGCACTTTGGGTTAAAGGCAAGCAACGGCATTGAAACAATCATATGCATATGGAGATGGCGTTTTAAACCAGGCATGTTAAATCTACTCCTTGTAATAGTTTTCTACCTTCTTTCAGTATCTTGAAATGAATTTTCTTTCCTACTGAATAGTGCCTAGACAAATGTTTTCGTGGTTGTTTATATCACTGCCTGATTGTGTTGGTTGTTCCTTTAAATCTCGATCCAATTTTGCTGGTTTTGCTTGGAATGTCCTTTCCTCCCTTATAGCTTACTCTATTTCATATTTGTCTAAATGGGTTTCTACAAATTTTGAGTGATGCAATCTAGTTCGTAGGGAAGGAAACATTATTGAGTTTTGTTTGCTTATATGACTCTCTTTTAAAAGAATTCTGTGATGGTAGTTATAATTGAAGGTTACTAAATGGAAGGTTAAGCCTTCATATCTCTGTTTGGTTGAATAAATACGTATTTCCTGTTTAGGGCCCTCCTGTTTTGCTAAAAGGTACATTAATAGTGACGTTGTGTTCTAAAACTTGTTTAAGCCTGTGGGCATTCCTTACTTTTTGTTTGATTAGAAAATGGCATTTGGGTTTTGCTTTAGAACTGTACATGGTTGACTGTTGTACCTAGTCTAGAGGAGGGATAACCTGGCATCTATTTTGGCCTCTACGTGTTGAGAGAATTACTATACCTACTTCTTGATGTAAACTCTTGTTTGATTAAAGCAAGGGGAAACATTGTAAGTTTAATTGAATGAAATCTCTACCATTTTTTATTAAGGGTCGCAAGCAAGCTGTTACTAGCTGGACTGAAACAAAAGTTGTAGGTGAACCCATGGTTTTGGACTCGCGAACTCGTTTCCTGTTAGATGACAGCTGATTTCAGTGATATTATCATAGGTGGCTGTTATATTTATCTGTTTGATATTTGCTAGACTTTTCCTCGATAAGCCCACATGGATCGGGTAAAATTTCCATCTTCTATACCTTTGGCAAGGAGTTCATAGAACTTCTAGGCCTGACTGCACTGCGTAACCTTCCTGATGGATATGTGCGTTGGTTCTTGTTTTGTGCTTGTACTCGTGGTAAGGTCTTTTGAGTCTGGGGCATCGTTGGTGTTTTACCCTCTGCGTATCGAATCCCTTTGTTTCGAACTCGAATACCTTATACTTCAAACTTGGTTACTAAAAGGTCCCATTTTGTGGCCTTGTTAAGGAAATCAAATTTTATTTTAATGTTTATTGACATTGTCTGAATTATATAAAAATTACTAACGACTTTTGGGTTTAGTCTTCCCTTATATTATGTAGAGAAGTTGACGATTAGGATAGGGTTTGTTGGTAGAATAATGGCCCTTTCTGTGTCTCTTTTGTACGCTTTTGGAAAAGTGGATTTGTTTTGGTTAACTAGTGCTACGTTTAAGAAATCCTATAAGGAGGTAGTGGTAAACTCCTTGGTTAAGACCGAAACTATTGTTGTGTTCTTTTAAGGGCGTCGAACCCATATTACTATGAAGCCCCCCTGGGAGAATTGGATAACGTCATTTTGCTTCGCGCCTACGATCATAATTAGTACGTTTTGTCTTATCTTGGACCCCTTTAGTTGGATGGAGTAAGTTTTGGATTCCAATCACGTAATCCATAGGATTACATGAAGGAGATATCAACACTCTTGACTTTCTTGTTCCTAACCCATAAGGTCTTGCCTTGTTTTATGTGATTTTGTTCTAACTGGTATTTTGACTTTCTCCTTGTTGGATGGTTTAGATTTCTTTCTCATGTGAATAATTTTAGAGTTGTGGGTTGTGTTTTAATCCATTTTTGAATTAGAACATTCCTTTCTTGATATTGTTAAATGTTAGCTTACTGTTGCAATGTGTAGCCTTAACATGCTCAGTTCTTGCGAACTGACTTTAGTTAATATTTGTGCAGATGGATTATGCGAGTAGACTAGAGGAAAAGAGTGTTAAAGGTTCATCTGTACAATTTTTGAAGTACCTTGTAAAAATGTCGAATGTATTGTAGAGTATTGTTGTTGTAACTGTTGAAACTTTGGTTTGTTTGGATAACATGTGAAAGATGAAATTTGATTACCGCTTGGTTATGGGATATTCTAGTGTATTTTTAAATCCTTAGAATAGTAGTGTGGCATGTTCCATGTTATTACTCTCTTGCTCCCTAGTCATGGTTCAATAGAGATAGTATGTCCCTTTGATTTGTGCATCATGTTGGAATGAATTGATATAACCTTGTTTTGTTTCCGTAAACGAGTACTGTTAAACTTTGCTCTTGAGTTAAAATGTCGAGTTGTAAATCCTCCTAAGGCTTAGTAGCAATGAGTTGTAAGCACTATAAAGTGAGCTGGATAATCCTGATAAAAGTTAAACTAAAAATTTATATATATGAACATATTAATGTAGATGTGATCTACTTGATAACCTTTGAGACCTGGAACAATCAAGAGGAAACTATCTTTTGTAACGAAATATGAACCCTAACTTATTATTTTTTTTTATTTGAGCCAAGCTAATAAACATTATCCTTTTATGGTGAAATCTTAAATGACCTCATGGTGAAAGCAATGGTTAGATTTTAGAAGATGATAGGATTTAATAAGTAGGAGGGAAATTGATTAATTAAACCTTAAATCTCTCTCTATCGTTTGAAATGTTCTCCTTTGTCAAACTTAATGAAGTAAAGTCTAGATGGAACATTTAACCAATCTTGATAAACTCTTAACCTCAATAAAAGACTGATAGTAAACAATGTGACCCTGAAGCTAAATTCTGTTGTCCTGTTCTGTTAACCCTTGCCTTGATTCATGGTGATATTTCTTAAGCAAGGTCAAAATTTAATCCTTAAACAAGAAGGCTATTGTTATGAACCCTAAGCGGTACTTTTCACTCAATCGGA
Source organism: Taxus chinensis (assembly GCA_019776745.2). NCBI lineage: Eukaryota > Viridiplantae > Streptophyta > Pinopsida > Cupressales > Taxaceae > Taxus > Taxus chinensis. The sequence continues at coordinate 623,913,205 of CM034154.1, read as the reverse complement.
GCTTATGCCTTCACCTGTGCAATAGAGTTGTGGAACATGTGTTAGTGGCTTGAGTAAGATTAATTAACCTTGTAAGAAATGGAAAATGTTCTAAAATCAAATGAATAAGAAAGATTTGGACATCAAATTGATGATCCTAGTTTAGAAAGCTTGGCCTTAAGCTATTTAGTCAACCGTTGAAAATAAAGAAGTTCTCCCTTGTGAAAAGAATTGTGTGAATCATTACATGAAATTTTATAAGAACGTAAGTTAAGAATTAAGAGACACTTTAGTAAACAAGAAAATTTAACAAGAAATTCCTCATGGGATGCCCTAGCTGTAAGTGTGTCATGTGGATTGGACTTCCATGTTGTCTTGTCAAAAGAAGAGTACATTGTCCTTGATAGGTGTGAACATTTCCGTGCTGACCTTGTGGTCTCCCCCGTAACAAGTGGTTCCTAGTGTTGGTTGTAACCTTGTGACGACATGTTGTGTCGTGTTGTGTCAAAGTAAGTCAAAAAAAAATAAAAATTATCCTGTATTTCACTGTGTTGTTCGTGTGTGTGATTTGTGGCTCGTTTCATGCCGCATTATACTAGATAGTCCCAACTCACTAAATATTTTAAGATAACATACATTTCATCGCAAATTACAAATCCAACAAACTAAAAATTGTTATACACTCTTACCTAAATTACAACTCATGTGCAATTGCTAGTATATATATCCTCTAAATAACTTTCATATTTATATATATAGTTTTGAATGTTAAAGCTGGTACATTCGACACCATTCAACGCGGTGCTTAAGCAAAGATCCATGCATTCTAGTATTGGGATTTAGAGAGAATTACAGTCCGCGGGCTTGAAAGACAGCGTGTTAAGACCATTGTCGTAAAGGATGTGGACGTTTTGCTGCTGTAGGTTGCCCAAGATCGAAATTCCCCCAGAGGAACCCAGGAAGGCCAGGCACAACAGATCGTCTATCTTAATGAAGAAATTCTCCGGTGGAACCTCATAATCCACGCCACCTTTGAAGTTGAAAGCAAAAGAGGGCAACTTCAGTACTTCACCGGGGGCCGAAGGCATCATCTTATAGCACAGATCCAGCCCGGTGGAAGAGCCGTCCGCGGGAGGAAGATCTACGGCGGATTGAACGGCTTTCTTAAGAGGAATGTAGGCGTCCTCGTTCAGAATTGTGACGGTCGTTCCGGAATCGATAACAATCCCTCCCCCGCCGTCTGGTTTCAGATCAAATGTACCAGGAATAATATCAATGGCGGAGCCGTTCAGGGTGATTCCTGTAAGGGGAATGTACCAGAATGTGGGAATCAGGGCGTTCTTGATGAGAGTGACAGACTTGGCTCCAGTTAAGGAAGCACCGTCGCCGAAAAATAGAGGACTGGTTTTGGAAGGTGGATCAGAAATTGGCAAGAGACAGTAAGAGAATTTGTTATCTACTTCGGCGCCCATCTGTGAAATGAGCGAGAGGGGTCCTCTGCCCAATCCCACCACGCCCGCTGCCTGAACCAGCGTCTGTCCTTGATTATCATGGCCACAACCAAAACCAAAGCCGGCGGTGTTAAAATTTCCAGTCCCAAACCCTAACGTCAATGTCTCGTAAGATAACACCCCGCTGGTAGAGGAACCGTCGGAATACTGATACTTGAACTTACAGTTAGGGTCACATCCCGCTTGCTGAAACTCCAATGCGCGGCACAGAGAATCGTTGCAGGGAACGGCTGAATATGTGGAGGATTTGGAGGGGTCGAAGATGGGCGTGGATTGTTTGTAGCAGTTCTGGCATGGCTTGCACTGTGTCCATACGAGATCGCTCCCTGTGTCTGCAATGGCTTCGAATGTTACGGCCGGGGTTCCCACTGCTATTTCCATTAGATATTCTCCGTCTCCCAAATGAATAGGCGTTTCCGGGTCTGATAATCTGGTTCTTGCGTTTTTCGCTGTTGCGCTTGCGTCTATTTTCTGGGATCGGCTCCTGCTTCAAGCCACTGCAGATTTCACTCGCTCGGTAAAGCTCGATTCTCCGGCGTCTGATCTGCGTTTCAATTCCGTTCTCAGGATTGCTCTGTCATACGAAGATGATGTCGCTGGAATATTGATAAACAGGATCAAGGCCATAAGAGCCAATACCCGGACCATATGCCATTCCATTTTCTTGAAGAGTACTCCATATGCTTTGTGATATATACATATATATAGTTCATGTTTATGTGTCTTTCAATGTTGTAAATTCAATACGTCGCACCGCAAATACGCAACCGGATTCCTTCTGAACTTGTTTCTTTCAACATATTCTCCATCTTGTCCCCTTCGCCGAGGAGTTTCTTATCCTGTATATGCGTCAAGAAATGGGATCCTGTAGAAGTACGTACACCTTTTATAACTTATCTTTCTAAGTTGTTCTTGAGTTTAATAAACACATTTCATCTTACCTATTCTTATGAATTTTCTCTTTAGTTATTGTGCCTTTTCTTCAATCTATAACTATTCCACTTCCAATCAGCCTATCCATCACGTAGGTTCGCAGTCAACGCGACCCTGCACAAAATTTTGACCGGGGTGGTCCATCCTTGCACCCAGCGGGTCTAGAATCCACGACTGCCGCGCCCTATTTCTCGTGCCCCAGTATTCTGCTGTGCACTCACGTTTGAAAGACTACGGTGCCGGTTCTTTTTATAAAAATGCAACTATTCCTATTCCGTCAAAACTAATGGCGACAGGACAAAACTAACGGCGACGTGATGGAAAATATTTTTTGCCTTTGTGCGAACTTGCGTGAGAGATAGGCCTAGCCTTTAGCATCTAAGACTAGTGTAAAATATTATTAATATTGAATGACTATTGACTCAATGGTGAAGATGTTTGACTCTTAAAGAGTCCACTAGGGTTCAATTCTAAATGCCATTTCTTTTATTTTTTCATTTCTGTTACTTATTGTTATTGAAACAAAAAACATTATAGTGGGTCTGAACAGTTTTGATTATACTGCATAGGCACAGGTACACTAATACATAGTCGAAGAAAACCTCACTAAGCAAATTGAGAAATTAAACATAATCATTTAAAATAACAATTCTATATCTGATCCTTCAATTTAATATTAATACTTTTTACATATATACATTCTGTGTAATTTGATGATAATGTTCAAGGACAATAGTGCAATACACATTTTTTATTGTTGGCATAATCACAATTGGAAATTTCAGATTTAAGAAAAACATGATATAATTCATGACTTGAAATGCTTCTCCTTTCATGATGTTCATTTACATGTACCATGGTCCATGAAATCTTTTTCCTATAAATCCAGTTTCAAACCATCATATTGCTATTTGATTTATGATTTTTTAATATTTTAAGAAATTATGATGACACTATAGTAAAAAAAGTTCACCCCATTTGAATTTATATTTTGTTTGGCGTGGTGGTAATACAAGATCTATATCCCATTTAAATTTTACAACGGGTGTACTAATTTAATAAAACAGGGAAGCTCCAAACGATATTATATTTATCGGTAATATTTACAATATTTGACTTCATGCACACTACAGAAGTAACAAATGTTATCCAAGATGCTTGGAATTACCATAAGCAATCGAATACTTAACTACCCATTGCTTTCACAAAACAACTGGTGTATATTCTTGTCAAAATTTTATTAATAACCCAGCATCAAGTGGAATAGTGCATAGTCCTCGAGCTTTATATGTCAAGACAATCTAGGTGCTAATGAAGAATGGATGAGTAACTCTCTATTAAAACAAAGTTATTTTGTTACAAATAGTATCGTATGATAAGGCTCTGATTAAAATAATAATATACAATTAATTCTAAAAATATTTATTGAATAAAAAAATTGTAACGTCTACTTTTGTACACACACAAATACAATACCCATAATAATAGGATATTTTTTTTTTGTGGCTAGCATTGTTTGATACATAACATTACATAGGATCACTTAAGATAATGTATAATATGTAATGCCCACCAAAACGATGTTTTAGGAACACATTAAATCTTATACACATATTCAGAAGGTTGCGGCAATTTTTTTTGTTTTGTTTTAAGTTATAAGGTTGCGAGGGTGTCAACCCCTAGTGTACGTTAAATTAATTTTCACCAATAATCTATATTTTACAAAGGATGGAACAGGTCCAAGTTAAATGATTAAATATTCTTAATTTATCTCTAGGGTCGATTAATTAGAGTCAACTAGGAAGGTGCCATAATTTAAATTGACTTGGTTAAATGTTCTTCTCCTCCTTAATTAGCATTCAAACCCAAAATGATTAACCTTATACTTAGTTACATAAGTTCCATTATCCTAATAGCTTTAATGTTTATTTCATTACTTTTCTAAAACATATTAGGAACTTAAAAAAAGGATTTTGCACACCAAGGTAATTAAATGGCCCCATTCACCCATCTACACATACCTTTAAATTTATTTTAAAACACCCATAATATATCATTCCTACCAAACAATTATAGGGTTGATCCTCAACCCTTGGATCAATTTATTTGTGGCAACTAGATCATGGGGTTCCAAAGTAACCCTAAATATTCTTATGAATTCTTATTAAATTCTTTTCTTTACCCTAGTCTCCTCATTTGGTCACTTTTCCTTTGTTTAACTTGCAGGTTGGAGAGATGGAAGCCATGGGAGCAAGAAAGGAAGAACTATAGAGGAATTTACAAAAAAACAAGTTTAGTTTTGTCTAGGTTGTAGATTTATCATTGTAATTTATTTCATTATAAAATGATATATGTAGGGATTTCCTTTCCAAATCTCGTTATTTCAACAATTTTCTAATACGTTTGGGTTTCTATTTTTAGGGCAAACCCTACCTCCATTTATGTGTATTAATCATAGAAATTTTAATTATCCATTTGATAGATTTACTTGTTTGGTAACAATGAAATTTTATATTCATTTGGTTGCTGGAGGTTTCCTCTTAATTTTGTACAAGCTTAAATTTTAGTTAGACAAGTTAAAATGATTACACAGGGACAGAATTTATGTTGTATTCCGCCATTAGTGACAGAACCGCCGCCAAGAACAGGTAGGCGGTCCAGGGACCACCGCCCTACCTAGGTGACAATTCATGAACCCCCCGCCTTGCATGAGCAGTGGTTTTGAGACCACCGCCTTAGCTTGAGTGGTTTACGAGACTGCCGCTCTGAATGCAAGGTGGCAATCTTGTTCCTTAGAAACAGAACCTTCTAGTTTATGAGATTTTTCAAAAAATAAAATTCACCCATAGTTGTATTTAATTTACATGTCAAAGATTGTTAATATAACTTTATGAAGCCTCGAGTTTAGGTGACATTTAAATTTATCTGGATTTTGTTTCCATAGTAAAATTGATCTACATTTAAAAGCTATTTGCCTTATTTCAATGAATATTTACAACTTTGAAGATGTGGAGCTTCATTTAGTTCAACGAATCCCTTTAAATTGTCCAATTTGCTAGGAATAAATCTACTTCTAAAGAGGTTTTTAAAACTGATAAAGTGGAAGGGGAAGGAAAATAATAGCAGCCAAAGATTATGTAGCATCATTTGACCATTTCCAGACAACCTGTATATTGGAAATAGTAAACATAATTGGTGTATTGATACTTCAAGTTTTAGGACAAACTACATAGCACTATTGACATTCCGGAGTGGGGAGTACTATGTTCCTTACTGTTCTCATTTGAAACGCTCTACATTAATAATGAAAGTAAACTTATTTAATTCTTGAGTATCTATTTTTTTTATCAAATAAATTAATTTTTCTCGAATGTGGTTTAGAATAAAATATATAAAATTTTGTAATAAATTTTTGATGATTATATTTAAATATATTTTGGGATTAATTTAAATTATCAAACCTGTAATGATTTTCCTTATGATAGTTTACAACTTGGTGACTTGGAACTGTAAAATGTAACATTTATTTCAAGATATAAAAAATATATTTAATATATGTACAAGTTTCCATAAATGTAATAGACAAGGAAAGCATGTTATACAAAAAATTGGATTTATTTTAAGGAAAGATTCAAAAAATAGCTATAATCATTTTTATATGAACGGATTTAAAAGTTTAGTTCACTTGATCAAAACATAACCTTTAAAGGTTTTTCTTATTTGGGACACATCTACACCACAACTAAAATTTTAATAGGAGATATATAGATATCATAGAATTAGGATTATATTAAATACCAAAATGGAATTTAAAGGCCATAAAACTCATGGGAAAAAATTTATAAGAAATATTCAAGGACAATTGAAGATTTGTTTGACATGTTCAAAACACCACATTTAAATATAAAATTGAGCTTACACCTAAGGCTGCCTAACAATGATGGCTACAAGGCTCAAACGAGCCAATTGAGCAAGGATCTATGGGGAACTTATGCATCCCAATAAATGGAGTGCCCACATTATTAAATTTCCAATAAGATCTCAAAACTACAATTCTTATGCCTCCCTCAATATTCATCAATGTCCTAATTAAAACCAACTGACTGGTCGAAATGCCTCCCAAATTCTCTTATGCCTCCCTAAAATCTCTTATGTGTCCCTCATAAAAACTAAGTAAGAAATGCACAACATTTTCTTGATTACAATGGGGCACTCAACCCAACTCCCTCCAAACATGAAATAAAACTAAATTATGCTCCAACATGTAAATCCCCATTTCCCCTCCTAAACCAGAAATTAGGCAATCTCCCAAACCCAAAAGCATACTTTGAACATTCAAATGTATGCATATACAAAATGTAGAAGGTTATAACATTTATAAAAGGAGTTAAAAAATGATACTTCTTGGTAAGTTGTCAAAACCAATCCTTCAACCCATTCCGTAAATGGACATTATTATATATTAAAAATTAACAAGTGATGTTATCATTGCCTTTTATTACTGCAAAATGACATTAGAGACGTTAAAATAATGAGTAATACAACTAATGACAATCACTACATAATAAATAGAAAAAGTGGCATAGCCATATGCTCAGTTACAAACTATCATTGAACACTCATATTCAAAACCCGTATAATGTCAATAGACCTCTTTTCCACTCAATTAGCAGGGGAGTACAAGATCCACTATCTATTTCATCTACTATCAATCTTCAAGACTCCCAAGGATTTGATATTAAACGTACAAGTGCATGATCCTAATATGTACATTTTTTCCCAAAGTCAGGTATTTGTTTTATTCAATCCACTCAAAACTAGGTAGACCGATATCTAGTTTAGGATAAACTGGATTACATCTAATTGGGTATAAGCTTGAAACCATTCACATTAAAGATGTAAAATGGACGATAAATTTTGCATATGGGTACTTTAATTTTTCATATATAATAATTTTAAAAATATGTATCCATAAATTAATATCAATTATAATACAAGAGATATTATTTAAATGTCGATATATAATTATTTTTAATATTAATTTACTTTTAGAACATAAATTATTGTTGAAGGTAGAGTAATACAATGTAAATATACTGAAGGAATTAAATCAAAGGGTTAACTCCACAAGATCTCCACAATACTAGAATTCCACTTTGAGGTAGATACCCCCAACTCAGACACTACTAAATAGAAGAGTCTTTACATACATGACATCCTTCATAATGATATTTGATCCTTTTTATATACATGCATTACTCCTATTGGATGAGTAACAAATAATTCTAATGTAGGTTATCGTTAGCCAAAAATACAGTAATTTTACAATTTACTAAATCTGACCATATATACATATGGTACAATAACTAAGAGAAATATGTGTCACATGTCAACATCTCCAGCAACAAGATGTTTTATAATGTAAATATCCCCAGATACATCTCAATGACTACTCATTTTATCAAGGATGCAAAGATAAAAATTAAAGAAACTATATAATAAGAATGCTAGATAAACTAAGTTTTTTTTCCAAATCATAGAAAAAGACAAAAAATGTTGATGTAGATTATAAACCTTAATCAATCCAGATATAAAATGTTCTTTCAGCCTCTGGCTTTATAATCTAGTTCTTTCAGCCATAATAGATAACTTACTATTACCCTTTGATTGAGTAGAAAAGTGTAAATAATATCTTATCTAGGGCCCTCTTTTATATGGACACCAACAAGAGAAAACCATTAAATAACATTTTCTCCAACACAAATACTCCATTTCTCCATTCCTTATCTGGCTTCAATGGTGAAGAAACAAAAGAACTAACATCAAATTACATCATCAAGGGTGTGACACTAAGAATCTCCTTGACATTATTGCTATATAACGAGGTACTCCTTCACATATGCTCAAAACCATGTTGTCATACCCAAAAACAAGCACACTATTTTTTAAAATATGAATAAATCAAATCCAATAAATTTAAAAAGTAATTATCAAAGGAACACTAAGAGCATGGTTTAGCCATGGAGGTTTTGTAGCTCCTATTTTCTTGTAGTGGAAGGTCTCATGATTGTTTTTAAAGCCAACTTTGATAGGAAATAATAGAATCTAGGCCTAAAAAATAGGGGCTTGGTTATTTTGCCCCCTGAAACTTAAGAGGTGGCTAGAGAGGGGGGGTTCAAAGTTTCCCCCTCAAGTTTAGGCTGATTTTTGTCTATGTGGGATATTGGTATGCATTCCCATCATTATTTTTTGGAGATTTTAGATGGAAATATGATTTTATTTGCCTACAAATAATTTTTTAAAAATCTAATTTGATCATATAATATCTCAATGAGTATTGTTGAGTTTTTAAAAACATGGGACCTTAAAAGTACTAAAATGCTCCTAGATTTTCTCAGGAGAACCCGCTGAGATATTTTTTAGAGCCCCCCCCTCCATAGGACCATGTTGTAATTGGTTTATTATGCTTCCCCTAAGAATGAAACTAGAGCGAAATAAGTGGGAAATGTGCTTGCTTCAACACAAGCAACTTACATCTTCTCTTAGTTCACTTAAGAACAAGTTACACCACCTTTAAAATCACTTTTTGATCTAGCCAACTACTAAGTGCACGAAATTGGGGGGCCAAAAAACAGCAAAAAGAATGTGAAAAAAAGTTCTATTATAACGCATCGCGTTTTAAATTTTGTTTGGTTTGGGATTCACCAAAGTATAACGCGTACGCGTTATGCCTACTATAAAGAAAAAAAGAGGCCCGAGCCTCTATCATTTTATCTCCCTCAAACGTGAGTTTCAGAGCTTAACCGTGCCCTCGCGTTTTTCCATTCAGCTGGATCTCAAGCTCAAAGGATCGTTTCTGGATCGTCGGGAAGATCTGAATCGACGATGGCGCCACAGAGAAGAGGTAAGCACAATTTCTTTTCTCAAAATTGCATTGAAATATGATAATTATAGATTAAAATTTGAATTGAATACATATTTTTTATTGTTACAGTTAGAGGTCAAGGGAATCAACCACAACCAAACCCTATTATTCCTGTCATCCCTCCCGACACTCCCACAATTGCTCAACATCCCTCAGGTAGTCAAGAAGATTTAGCAGCCCAAATAGTTGAAAACAAAATTGAAATTGAGGATTTAATCAAAACAATGAGGGATTCACAATCTACAAACCCCCACCACGCCTCTCTTGCAAACACATTGGAGGCATTACTTGTTCAAGTTGACATGGCAACGGGGCAAATTGATCGTTGGACAACTTACAAAGAGGGTTGTAGGGTTTATTATTCCAACAAATTGTCATATGTGGATGTAAAGAAAAAAAAAATTTCAAAAGACCTCATATGCGCCTTATTCACGGACCCCCGCACTAATTTTCTATTCCGTTGTCATGTAAACGGTTTCCCATCCATTGGTGCAATAATAATTTGATTAGAAATAATTTTTGGGACCGATGGTGGATGGTGTTTGATTTTCCACCTTGTAATAACAATGAGGTGCCACTATACTTTCTGAGGAAACTCTATTGCAAGTTTATCCTCAATGAGATCCCAAATTATTTTGATTTCTGAGATTTCCAGGGCCGAGGAAAAGGATCTGCACAGGATTGACCAGGTGCACAACGTGCACCTATTCAACAGGGTAGATTCCCCACACAGAATTCCCCTCACCCTGAGATTGTCCCTCAAGCAGTGAAGGAGACAGTAGAGATTGATACACTCCACGCGCTTTAGGGGCTATCTGTGACCCTTGTTCAACATACGAGGGAGATTTCTGAGTCAGATGCTCACAGAGGTACACAGAGTATTCCCTCAGGGAGTACTAGCATGAGGCCACATCTTTTCTCGTCATGTGGTAGCATATGTTTGGGGCCCGAGGAGGATGATACTTTCATGCGTATTGATTTTGGTGCACCTGGTGCTAGGGGTGCACACGATAATGTCACTATGTCAGATGTCCTTTTGAGTGAGACATTTGGATTACATTCATCGGTGTCACCTTCGCAGGTAAATTTGTTATGTTTTGTTATGTGTGTTAAAAAAAGTTTGGAGTACTTGATTTACTTATATATGTTAAATTTTTGAAATAATTGTATTTGTACATGTATATGCATTGATATTATAGCGCGCGGAGGCACATCTTCATCCTAACCACAGGCGGCGAGCACCATGCATACACATACATTCACAGAGGTAATTTAGAATGTTAATTATGTAAAATTTTCACATACATGTGTATATATATATGTGTGTATATATATGTATGTATATATATATATATATATATATATATATATATATATATTTTGAAGTCAAATATATGTATGTTCTTGTATGTCCATCTAACTCACATGATATACATGTTTGATAAAGATGTTGACTTCACTAGACACCCCACCATCTCTGCGACAAGTAGATAAAGGTGTTGCCGCTGTGATTTCATCTGCGCAGCAACTCACTGAGGTATTCAAACAACACGTAAATTTTGTTAAATTTCTCGTGTAATTCATATTATGTTAAATTACATGTTAGTAATGTCTTTCATTGTAGAATTATTAAATTATGTTAATAATGTCCTTCATTGTGTATATGCAAGAGTTACCTGCGACAAGTAGCAACCCTGTTCATTTGATTCACAGGCGTGGCAGGGTAAAAACAATAGTTCTATATTGATAAAATTAGTTAAAATATTGTCATTATGTACATACATGTACTTAGTTCTATTTTCACTAATTCTGATGTTAGATTTTCTGATCTTATGTGTATGTAGGGAACTTCAACCCCCTCCATTTTGACTTCGAGGGCACGGAATCCTCCATCTCATCGTCTTCGCTACCCCCGTTCGTACTGCAGGAGCTCCCGATGACTCATCTGAGCATGAGATGCAAATTCGGCGTGATCGACAACTTGCGGTAAGTTTGTGTATTTATGTAAATACTTTCATTCTAGCATGGTCTTAAATACATGTTGAAAACATATATAAATTAAGTTTTGACAAAAAAAACATTGTTTGCATTTACAGGCTCATCTACAAGTGAGTATTCAGCGGAAGAGGACTTGAAGCATGGGCTCAGACGATCCAAAGTCATCTCATAGATCTCCATCTTCGTCTAAGGGAGGGCCTTCTTTGAGCAAGGCCAAGAGAGGGATAGATTTTGATGAGTAGGAAATATATATGTCTTACATGACATTGTTTTTGTATGCCTATGTGCATGGCATTGTATGTACACCTATATGGCATTTGAACTTGATGGTATATGACCTATTTGGGCATTTTTGTATTTATTATGCACATTAAAATACTATTTGGAACTTGATAATTTTGTATGAGACCTTACATTTCTGATATTATTTTCGCATGAAACTAATATGATGTGCACTTGACAATATTTAAGACATTATGGATTATTTTTTCATTTATTGGTGATGTACATGTACTAGCATTTTCAATGTATAATATGCATCAAACTTTGGAAATCAATATTTATATAATGTATGTATATAAAGAGTTACCTAATCTGAGTAATTATTCATTCAATTTATCAATGTGTATATGTGTATTTACCTTACTTGTGCTTCTTCTTGCTCATGGTCTCTTTGTACTAGGTTCCTATCTTATCATGCACTTACTACATTCTTCTATGCTTCATAGTCTTCTCCCCTGTTAAAACACCCGATAGTCGTCATAATTTAATGCCTTTCATCTGTTGATATTTTGAGAATGTCTCTCCATATACATTACTCCAATGCTTGAGAATGTCTCCAGATGCAATGACATTCTAATTCAGACACTCAATGATTCTTGATTGTCTAATCCTATCCAATTCGTGTTACTACCTTTAAATTTGTAGGCATTTCAAGTTATTTGGAAATCACATCACACCCTTCACTAGGATTGATGACTACCCCTATCCTTTTAAGGTGCTTTTGAAAGCATCCATGGGTTTATCATAACATAAATTATCAATGAATGGAAGGTCACTAAGCTGTAGGCCAGCTGACTCCCATCCAGAACTAAACAAGAAAGATTTACTAGGTGATTGATAACTCCCATGTGTTCTTACACATACCCCTATCAAATTCATTCTTAAGCCAATCTAGTCATTCAAGGCCCTTAAGGGACTACACCTGGATGAGCTATCCTGAAAGCACGGGTAGCATAGGGAACCAAAAAAACCTCCACTAGCATTCACCTGGCCATCCCGACATGTTAGCGTAGTTTGTTCGGCCCCACAAGCTTCCATTTGCAAACTACAACGTCTGGGATCCCTACACTAACTTAGACTGCAGCATTTCGTGTGTTTGTAAACAATAGGATAGTGACGAGATAACTAAATGGAGATGGAGAAAACTGGGAGAGGCATTTCGTAGAGGGCTTCAACAGGGAGGTCTCAAATCTGACGAGACTTCTCTAGGTGCCATGAGAGTCTGAGAAATCACCCGTCAAAGATATAGTTTGTTTTGGCTCTCAAGGCTCTTAAGGGACTACTCCTCAAATGAGGTAGCCCAAAAGCACGAGGTAGCATTGGGACCCAAAAAAAATACTCCAATAGCATTCACCTTGCCAACGCAACGTGTTGGCATAGTTGGTTTGGTCCCACGAGCTTCCGTTTGCAAACTATAGCGTTTGGCAACCGTAAATTGACTCAGACTGCAGTATTTCACGCGTTTGCAAACAATAGGATGAGAGAACGAGATGGAGATGGAGAAAACCACGAGAGGATTTCGTAGAGGGACCCTGACGTGGAGGGCTCAGATCAAACTAGACATATCTAGGTGTCACATGGAGTCTGAGAAATCACTCGTCGAAGATATAGCGTGTTTTTGGCCTTAGGGATCATTAAGGGACTACGCCTGGAAAAGGTAGCCTGAAAGCATGGGCAGCGTAGTGAACCAAAAAAAATCCTCCACTAGAATTCACCTGGCCACCCCAACATGTTGGCCTAGTTGGTTTGGTCCCACGAGCTTCCTTTTGTAAACTATAGCATCTGGGAGCCCTACATTGACTCAGACTACAATATTTCAAGCATTTGCAAACAATAGGAAAACGAGAGAACCGATATGGAGATGGAGAAAACAACGAAATAATTTTTTAGAGGGCCTTGAACATGGACGTCTTCAGATCTGACAAGATGTCTCTAGGTCCCACGGAGTCCGAGAAATCACCCGTCGAAGATATAACGTGTTTTGGCCTCAGGGCTCTTAAGGGAGTACACCCGAATGAGGTAGCTCGAAAGTACGGGTAGCATAGGGAACCAAAAAAAATCCTCCAATAGCATTCACCAGGCCACCCCAACATGTTGACGTAGTTGGTTTGGTCCCATGAGATTTCATTTGCAAACATATAGCGTCTAAGCAGCCGTACACTGACTCAGACTGCAATATTTCATGTGTTTGCAAATACTAAGACAACAAGGAGAACCGAATGGAAATGGAGAAAACCGCGAGAGGATTTCTGTAGAGGGACCCTAACATGGAGGTCTCAGATCTAATGAGACATCTCTGGGTGCCACAAAGTCTGAGAAATCACCCATCGAAGATATAACGTGTATTGGCTTCAGGGCTCTTAAGGGACTATGCCCAGATGAGGTAGCCCAAAAGCACGGGTAGCGTAGGGAACCAAAACAAATCCCCACTAGCATTCACCAATCCTTCCAGATGTATTGGCCTAGATGGTTCAGTCCCATAAGATATCGTTTTCAAAATAGAACATGTAGCAACCTTACACTGACTCAAACTACACTATTTCGAGCGTTTACAAATAATAGGACATCAAGAGAACCGAATGGAGATGGAGAAAACCACGAGAGGATTTCCTAGAGGGATTCAACATGGAGGTTTCAGATTTGATGAAATGTCTTTAGGTGCCACGGAGTCTGGGAAATCACCCGTCGAAGATATAACATGTTTTAGCCTCAAGGCTCTTAAGGAACTACACCCGGATGAGGTAGCCCAAAAGCACGAGCAGTGCAGGGAACCAAAACAAAGCCTCCACTAGCATTCACCAGGCCATTTGGATGTGTTGGCCTAAACGATTTGGTCCCATAAACTACCGTTTGTAAAATACAACATCTAACAGCCTTACACTGACTCAGACTACACTATTTCACGCGTTTACAAACAATAGGACAACGAGAGAATCAAATAGAGATGGAGAAAATTGTGAGACACTTTCGTAGAGGGCCTTGACATGGAGGTCTCGGATCTGACGAGACGTCTCTAGGTGCCACGGAGTCTGAGGAATCACCCGTCGAAGATATAGCGTGTTTTGGCCTCAGGGCTCTAAAGGGACTACGCCCAGACGAGGTAACCCGAAAGCACAGGTGGCGGAAATCACCAATGTTCAATGATTTTACCATAGGATGTAACTATGTAGACTATGAACTTAGTTTTGTTGGGGAGACCACCAATGTTCCAACTGTTCATTTTAAAAGAATGAATATCTTCAATCAAACAGAGAATGAAGATCCTAATTTTTTTTTGACATTACAAAAGGTTGTTTGTGCCCAAAAAGAAGCCGAAGGCCATATAAATTTTTAGTCTTCAACTTTAGATGAAAATGAACATTTTGAAGAAAAACAATTAGGTGAATATGTCACTATGATTCAAGAAGAAATACCTCCTAAAAGTCATAAAGAGTCAATTTGATTAACCAAAAACATTTGGAAGAACTTAAAGAGAAGATACGAGTAGAAGAAAAGGAAAAATAGGAAACATGGAAGGATCACAACTTAACTAGAATGGAAGATCTATGTGATATTGTCGATAGAATCATGGATAATCTTATGGACAACATGTCAAGTTGATTATTTTTATTAATCCTAGTTGTTTCAACTTCACAAATCAAACTAAGTACTTCCAAAAGCAGCATACTAGCAAGAAAAACTGCAATGAAGTATTGATAATTGAGCCTAAAACTTGTTTAGAATTGTAATTTATTTTTTGATTGAGTATTCACCTATAGTTTCTTTTTTGAAGGAAGAAATTCATTTTATATGTGAGAAATAGAATGCCGATTTAGTCTATTACTCTGACTATTTAGGTTAGATTTCTATAATCATTCAATGAAAGTTTGAAGCTCTTCAATACTAACATGGAAACATTATCAGGGCCCTACAAAATCCTCTCGCGGTTTTATCCATATCCATCTGGTTCTCTCATTGTCCTATTGTTTACAAATGCATGAAATAGTACAGTCTGAGTCAATGTAAGGTTGCCAGACGCTATATTTTGTAAATGGTAGCTCGTGGTACCAAACCGTCTGGGCCAACACGTCTAGATTTCTTGGTGAATGCTAGTGGAGTCTTCGTTTTGGTTCCCTACACTCCCCATGCTTTCGGGCTACCTCGTCTGGGCGTAGTCTCTTAAGAGCCATGAGGCCCAAACACACTATATCTTCGACGGGTGATTTATCAGACTCCGTGGCACCTAGAGATGTCTCATTAGATCAAAAACCTCCATGTTGAATCCCTCTACAAAATCCTCTCGTGGTTTTTTCCATCTCCATTCGGTTCTATCGTTGTCCTATTGTTTGCAAATGCTTGAAATACTGCAATCTGAGTCAGTGTAGGGCTGCTAGATGCTATAGTTTGCAAACGAAAGCTCGTGGGACCGAACCAACTATGCCAACATGTCGAGGTGGCCAAGTGAAAACTTAGTGATGCTTTGTTTTGGTTCCTTACGCTTCTCGTGCTTTCGGGCTATCTCGTCCGGGCATAGTCCCTTAAGATCCTTGAGGCCAAAACACGCTATATCTTTAATGGGTGATTTCTTGGACTCTATGGCACCTAGAGACATCTCGTCATATATAAGACCTCCATGTCGGGGCCGTCTACAAAATACTCTCATGGTTTTCTCCATAAGTAAGTGCACAAAGTCGGTGGACAATTCTGTGGACATAAAAACCTGAAATTCAAGAATCGCGATCGTGGTTTTAAACCACAATCGCGAAGCTATTTTTAGCAGGTTTGGTAATAACCAAACCTAAAACCATGATTGCAGAACTCTGAGACAAAAAAAACAGTCACGCGAGTCCTCATTTTCCCCATTTTTCATTTCAAACCTCGATTTCTCCTAGATGTTTTTCACTGGAGCTTTGAATACCACCTCAAAATTGCTCATCAGACTTTTGGATCACGATAGATTCAACCATACTGCCAAGACGAGGAGGTAAGCCCCCGATTTTAATCATTTTTTTCTGCATTTTAGGTTTTTTTTGCATTTCAGGTTTTTTTTGCATTTTCATGGGTTTTTTGAAATGTTTGTTTATGTATACAATTTTCTTGTTTTGTCAGTTGGCCGGTAAGCTCAAAATCATGCAAATCAACAAAACGTTCCTCAAAATCCTCTGAACATTCCTCAAAACCCTCCGAACATTCCTCAAAACCCTCCTCCAAACATAGATCTGCCTCCTGTGGCTCCTTCTGTCCCCAATGAACCAGCAGGAACATAAGATAATATCATTGGAAGAATCCGAGAAAATTAAATTGTCATTGAGAACCTTATTCAGACTATAGGACAAAATCATGCCACAAATCTGTCCCGCATGAATTTAGCCAACACATTGCAAACATTGATTAGCGAAGTCGACTCCGCAACCAACCAAATACATAGATGGAATACCTTTAGAGGTGATTGTAGGTGGTGGTATGCGGATAAATTATCCCATGCGGTCGTAAAAGACAAAAAAATGGAAAAGAACTCATTTGTGCATTATTTACCAACCCAAGAACCAATGCCCCCTGTAGCTACTTGCAAATGGTTCCCAATCCATTGGTTCCACGATGACCGAATCAAAAACAAATTTTGGGACCGATGGTGGATGGTTTTTTATTATCCACCATGCAACAACAATGAGGTTCCTCTCTATTTTTTGAAGAAATTATAGTGCGAGTTCGTGCTTAATGAGGTCCCGAATTATTTTGACTTTTTCTAACTGTTTTAGGTGAAGAGGTGGCTCTACACAGAGTAGACCTGGTGCACACGTAGGTCAACCAAGGATCTCCATGCCCCAAAACCCCCACTGCCTTCAGTTATCCCTCCTACAGTGAAGGAGGTTGTGGAGATTGACACACTGCATGCATTGAGGGAGCTCACTGACACTCTGACCCAACATAGTGACCAGATTACATCTAGTGATGTTGGTGGAGGTGTCAGTTCTAGCGCACCACACCATTGTGGATCATGTGGTGTCGTATGCACTGTGGGTGGGACATCATTTGCTGGTTCACATGATTTCTTTTCTATAGATGAGATGCTAGGGGATGTTTTTGGAACTGGTGTCGCTGATATTGGTCTTTCACAGGTAAATTTTAAATAAATAAATAAATATATATATACACAATAGTTTAATTCATGTTTGAGATTTTAATATATATGTATTTAATTGTACGTCATGTACATACATGTAAAAAATAATTTTTTATTTTATTTTAAATAGCAAGAGCCGGTGAAGGAAACATCCAACGTCGACATGGTAGCTACTGCAGCTGAGCGTGTTTCAAACGTAAGTTTCAAGTTGTACAAACTTACATTTTTAATTTCATTTGATTACACTCTTATTATTAAAATGTTTCACGTGTATGTTGTACATATCAATATGTTTGTCTTTTATACACAGGGGCTTAACAGGTCATCATATGCTCTGGGAACTAAAGCTACCGGCATGCCTCACTTGAGTTTTACGTAGGTTAGTTTCTCTTTACACTTTGTTTCTAATTGTGGAAGTTCACATGGATTACATGCTTTATACCTCTATTATGTGGTGCAATCATGTAGATTAATATTGATTTGTACATGTTTTTTGTATAACTTATGATTGCTAGAGAGAATCCATATATGCAGACTATGGAGGCTGCTATAGATATTGCCATAGCATCTACAAATCCACTAATTAAGGTACAATTTTTCAAATTTGTTAAATTTTAGAGGTTCATTATTTCTTATTACTTAAATCTACAATATCAAATTTTTTATGTATGTGAAATATTTAATTTGAAAATTAATTATTTGTATGTAGCTTACCCCTCGTGAGTCTACTGTTGTCCCTGCGATGCGTCAACGACAAATTGATAGGGATCATGACATTGCAGTAAGATTTCACATGCATTTTAACTAAATTGTACAAGTTTTTAAATTTTGAATGTATTTTAAAATTTTAGGTGTTAAAAACTTGTTGTTTATGAATGTGCAGGTTAGGTTGTAGACCAACTTAGAGACGCCTAGGACAACACAGATGAAATTCGTAGTGGCATCTCCCTCCCACTACATCCCCAGGTAGTGGAAGTGCTCTTCTAGCAGGGCGAAGAGAGGGAAGAGGGAAGGAGGAAAGGCAGAGGACAACAGAAGAGACGAGAGAGAGAGAGACACAGAGACAGAGATCAGAGACAGAGACAGACAGAGACACAGAGACAGAGAGAGACAGGAGAAGAGACAGAGAACAATGCGACCGAGAGGAGCGAGAGTAGAGGAGACAGAGGACAGAGACAGGAGCGAGAGAGACAGACAGAGATTGAGACAGCGACAGAGACAGAGACAGAGAGCGAGAGATACAGAACAGAGAGAGACAGAGACAGAGACAGAGACAGAGTAGCGAGAGAGACAGACAGAGAGAGACAGGAGACAAGAGACAGAGGAGGGAACAGAGAGAGAGGCGAGGAGACAGAGAGAGAGAGAGAGGAGAGAGAGAAAGAGACAGAGGGAGAGGGAGAGAGAGAGGGAGAGAGACGAGAGAGAAGAGAGCAGAGAGAGAGAGGAGAGGAGAGAGAGGGACATCCCCACATGCATTTTAACTAAATTGTACAAGTTTCTAAATTTTGAATGTATTTTAAAATTTTAGGTGTTAAAAACTTGTTGTTTATGAATGTGCAGGTTAGGTTGTAGACCAACTTAGAGACGCCTAGGACCACACAGATGAAATTCGTAGTGGCATCTCCCTCCACTACATCCCCAGGTCGTGGACGTGCTACTTCTAGCAGGGCGAAGAGAGGGAAGATTTTTCATGATTAGTCCACCGTAAATATACATATATTTATATCACATATACATATACATATCAATAACATACATTCATAGTCCACCTAAATATACATACATACATATACATATACATATACATATACATATACATATACATATACATATACATATACATATAAATTTTATATATCTATATAGATATATGTATATGTATATGTATATGTAGATATAGATATAGATATAGATATATAGATAATATATATTATCTATATACATATACATATGTATATATATATAATATAATATGTATATAATACATATGTACATATATACATATACATATACATATACATATATATATATATCTATATGTATATAGATATACATATACATATATGTATAGATATATATATATATATATATATATGTATGTATATATGGGCCATCTGGTCCTAGTGAACATGTTTCTTCATGTAGTCCATTGTATATACAGCCTTTTGCGACCGCATGTGGTCCTATATGTATGACACACTTAGTTCAATATTGTATACATGTTATGAATTTACCATATTTTCAAAAACGTGCGTTTGGAATACACTTTGTTTGATTCTTATATATCCATGTGTGTTGGTTTTCATAACGATATTACTTCTATATGTTTGATTCAATTTCATTGCATGTATGATATCCTTCTATGTATGTTTTCATAACCATTTATTAGTTCTAGATATGTATGTTTGATTTAAAATTAAAAAACCATGTCCCGGAGCACTACATGGTACAATTGTTAAGCAAACCTATTCCATTAAGCAAAACCATGCTAGGTGAACTACAAAAGGGCAATACATAATTACTTTTTTTCTTTTAAAGCTAACACTCATCTGTTGCATATCAACTAATGCTAACCTTGATAGAAATAAACGAGGCAGAGTTCATCTTGAACTATATGAATATAACGTTACTTATGGTGCAACATTGCATGGTACAATTGTTAAGAAATTAAGGGAAGCATTTACATTGTTTTAGAGAAATTAAGGGAATCAATATATGTACACACCTTATCTCTTTATAATTTGGTGTTATATGCCAATCAACTAAGAAGTTAAACATTCAATTTGATTATCGTTTAAAGTAGATTCACTTCTCTCTTTCATTTTCATTGTTTGCCTCTTTCTTCTTGGACTTACCATCCTCTCTTTCCTTTTATTTGCTTGTACATTCAAGACTTCTTTCTTTCTCCTTCTTATTCTACCATTGTTCACTCTTTTTTCTCTTGACTTGTCTCTTGTTGCTTTGAATATCCTATCATAAATATCTCCTCAAGCCTTTGTATTTCCTCATGTACAACAAGTATTCAATCTCTCCTTAACTTTCTTCAGTTATTGATCACAGCCACTAGATGCTTGCCTCAAACTGAAATTTGACCTTTTCTCGCCACTTTCCT
Source organism: Taxus chinensis (assembly GCA_019776745.2). Classification (NCBI taxonomy): domain Eukaryota; kingdom Viridiplantae; phylum Streptophyta; class Pinopsida; order Cupressales; family Taxaceae; genus Taxus; species Taxus chinensis. The sequence continues at coordinate 623,892,362 of CM034154.1, read as the reverse complement.
CTTGTTTCCCATTTCATATTGAATGAGTACCTATTTATTCTCTAAGCATTTCATTTTGCACTTCCTTTCTCCTCCATTATTCTTCTTTCATGTTATGTTCTCCATTATGAGAATTATTTTCTCTTCTTCATGTTTCTCGTGCATGGAAACTATTTTCCTCTTATTCCTTCATAGGCTCTCACTTATTTGTTTCCTTCACTTCTTTTAGCATGCTTCATAAGTGACTTGATTGGCCACTTCACTCTCTTTTTAAAATTCCATCCTAATATGCAAACTTGAAGCTAGTTGCCTTAGCATTTTATTGATAATATTATTCATATGTTCACATTCTCACCATACTATTAGAAACAATGAATAAATGCATTTCATTCCTTTAACATGACTTATCTTTACTCACCACTTTTCACTAGTCCTTGCTTTACTAGCAATAATGGCTCATTTAATTTCAACTCCATTTAATATTCTTGACCTATATTCAAATACTTAATCCACTATTAAAATAACAAGGGAATGCTTTATTCTTATGAATCTTCACATCATGATAATTAGGCTATTAGATACCCATTAAGGGATGAAAAGTATGTAAAAAGTTTCAAGGTAGCCAAGAGCATGACCATATTACAATGCAAACATAATGAGCATGTAAGCACATAGCCGGGGCAGCGGAGGATGGAGAGAGATCACCACAACAACATAGCTCAAGAGAGCAAAGCAAGGGCAATGATGAAGCACCTAAGAGGACAAAGGAAAGTCCAAAGAGAACAAGAGAGATGGAAGGTAAACAAGTGACATTGAATGTTTTGAGTCTTAGGAAATGAATGGAGGCGAGGAGTGAGAATTCATGCCTCAGGACGTCGTGACACCAAACTAGCTACACCGACACATCTGGGTGGCCAGGTGAATGCTAGAGGTGGCATTGTTTTGGTGCATAACAAAGTTGTTGCTTCCAGGCTACTTCATTCGAGCGTAGTCCCTTAAGAGGCCTGAGACCAAAATACCATTCAACTTAGACGAGTGACTACTCGGACTCCATGGCAACTAGAGACATCTCGTCTAATCCAACACCTCAGTGTAGGGACCCTCTAAAATAGCCTCTCTAAGTTTTTTCCTTCTCAGGTTGGTGCTCTCGCTGCCCTATTGTTTGTAAACGCGCGAAATAGTGCAGTTTGAGCCAGTGTAATGTTGTCACGCTATATTTTACAAACAGTGGGTCATGCCACCAAACTGACTGCACCAACACATTTGGATGGCTAGGTGAACACTAGAGGAGGTGTTTTTTTCAGTGTGCAACAAGGTCATTGCTTCCAAGCTACTTGGTTCGGGCGTAGTCCCTTAAGAGCCCTGAGACCAAAATATCGTTCAACTTCGATGGGTGACTACTCAGACTCTGTAGCACCTAGAGATGTCACATCTAATCTGAAACCTTAGCATAAGGACCCTCTACAATAGCCTCTCTCGGTTTTTTCTTTCTCAGATCGGTGCTCTTGTTGCCCTATTGTTTGCAAACACGTGAAACATTATAGCTTGAGCCAGTGTAAGGTTGTCAAATGCTATATTTTGCAAATGGTGGGTCATGTCACCGAACCGACTACACTGACACATCTGGGTGGCCAAGGGAACACTAGAGGAGGAATTTTTTCGGTGCATGACAGGGTCGTTGCTTCCGGGCTACTTCGTTCGGGTGTAGTCCCTTAAGAGCCATGAGACCAAAATATTGTTTAGCTTTGACAGGTGACTACTCGGACTCTGTGGCACCTAGAGACATCTCATCTAATCTAACACCTCGGTGTAGGGACCCTCTACAATAGTGTCTCTCAGTTTTTTCCTTCTTAGATCAGTGCTCTCCCTGCCCTATTGTTTGCAAACGCGCGAAATAGTGCAGTTTGAGCCAATGTAAGGCTGTCAAATGCTATATTTTGCAAATGGTGGGTCATGTCACCGAACCGACTGCGCTAACATGTCTGGGTGGCCAGGTGAATGCTAGAGGAGGTGTTGTTTCGGTGTGTGACAAGGTTGTTGCTTCCGGGCTACTTCATTCGGGCATAGTCCCTTAAGAGCCCTGAGACCAAAATATCGTTAAACTTCGACGGGTGACTACTCAGACTCCGTGACACCTAGAGACATCTCATCTGATTTGACACCTCAGTGTAGGGACCCTCTATAATAGCCTCTCTTGGTTTTTTCTTCTCAGATCAGTGCTCTTGCTGCCTTATTGTTTGCAAATGCGTGAAATAGTGTAATTTGAGCCAGTATAAGGCTGTCAAACACTATATTTTGTAAATGGTGGGTCATGTCGCTGAACCGACTACGCTGACATGTCTAGGTGGCTAGGTGAATGCTAGAGGAGGTGTTGTTTCAGTGCGCGACAAGGTCATTGCTTCCGGGCTATTTCGTTCGGGCATAGTCCCTTAAAAGCCCTAAGACCAAAATATTGTTCAACTTCAACGGGTGACTACTCAGACTCCATGACACCTAGAGACGTATCATCTGATCCAAAACCTCAATGTAGGGACCCTCTACAATAAAATCTCTTAGTTTTTTCCTTCTCAGATAGGTGCTCTCGCTGCCCTATTATTTGCAAACGCGCGAAATAGTGTAGTTTGAGCCAGTGTAAGGCTTTCAAACGCTATATTTTGCAAACGGTGGGTCGTGTCACCGAACCGACTGTGCTGAAACATCTGGGTGGCCAAGTGAACACTGGAGGAGGTGTTTTTTTAGTGCGCGACAAGGTCGTTGCTTCCGAGCTACTTTGTTCGGGCGTAGTTCCCTAAGAGCCTTGAGACCAAAAATATCGTTCAACTTTGATGGGTGACTACTCGGACTCCGTGGAACCTAGAGACATCTCGTCAGATCCCAAACCTCGGCGTAGGGACCCTCTACAATAATCTCTCTCAGTTTTTTCCTTCTCATATCGGTGCTCTTGCTACCCTATTGTTTGTAAACGTGTGAAATAGTGCAATTTGAGCTAATGTAAGGTTGTCAAACGCTATATTTTACAAACGGTGGGTTGTGCCGCAAAACTGACTGCGCCGACAAGTCTAGATGGCCAGGTGAATGCTAGAGAAGGCACTTTTTCGGTGCGCGATAAGGTCGTTGCTTCCGGGATACTTCGTTCGGGCGTAGTCCCTTAAGAGCCCTGAGACCAAAATATCGTTCAACTTCGACGAGTGACTACTCGGACTCTGTGGCACCTAGAGACGTCTCGTCTGATCCGACACATCAGCATAGGGACTCTCTATAGTAGCATCTCTCAGTTTTTTCCTTCTCATATTGGTGCTCTCATTGCACTATTATTTGTAAATGTGTGAAGTAATGCAGTTTGAGCCAGTGTAAGGCTGTCAAACACTATATTTTGCGAATGGTGGGTTGTGGCAGCAAACCAATTGTGCACACGCATAGGTATGGTATTGTAAACACTTGGGGAGGATTCATTTCGGTTCTCTAAGCTCCAGGTGCTTCTGGGCTACCTCCTCCGAAGCCAAGAACCCCCTCCACGGGTACACAAATCATTATTAATTGTTTCTCTTTTATTCTAAAACAATGAAATCTTCACTTAGCTTTGAGAATTTAAAATTCTCTACTAACAGTGCCAACCACGTGAAGGTGGAAGATTTTTTGGCACCACTAACCTGAACATAAAAGTGTTAGTCAAAGAAATTTAAGTTTCAAATCAAAACCATACTAGATATATACAAAATACACAAATTTAAAATAAAATATATGAACTTAAATCTATCTAACTAATAAATTTATATATATCAAAGAAATTATATTTACCAGACATGAGCATTGTAAATTCATTCTAATGAACCATCAGGATCGGATCTACTTTGAATAGCGGACAAGATTGATTTATGATATGAATCACGAACATTCCAAAGAATCTTGTTATTAGGCCTTCCTCGATATGTATATAGCTGAATATTTATCACTAGAACTAGATGCAAATATAAGAGTATTTTCCTGTGTGTCTCAAAGTCTTCAAACACCCAAACAAAGGATTTTTTAATGGATACTGTTGAAGCCAAGTTCCAGTAACTACCACTGACACTGTAGGATACTCAATATCTTCGCCATCTATAATAGAGAAGTCAACTTCTTTCTTTCCTCGATGCAAAAACATAAGAAATAGTCTTTTCCTTCTTCATTATTTTATGTCGCAATAACTGTTAGCACATGTCCTACAAAAAAACAAAGGTTGAACAACTCAAATTTAAATTACATATTAAAATTTCAATGGACATAACTCAATACAAAAATTAAATAAATAACCATAAATACCTTCTCGCACCAAAATCAAAATTTTGTCAAAGTCCTTGGATGTTGCAACTTCATCTGTAGAAATAAGTCGTAATGTTTATGGAGGTTGATAACTAGGAAATGGAGTTAGAGGCCTACAAATCTATCTATCCACCCATTCTTGTGAATCACACTCAGCAGTGACAAATTTGATACAAGATGCACAAAAACATGTCAACTTTCTTGTCCATACAGCCCACGAAGTAGCGTCTGAGCTACAAAATGAGTGCATATCACTGGACCCAGTGAGTGTCATACAATCCTCGTAGTTAGCAATTTGTTGTTCCTCTATTAACCAAAAATATCTATGAACTGTGGAATTTTTTTGAGAACCTTGGGCCATGTTGTCAAAACACCATTCCAATATGCTATTTTCATCTTTCAATTTAGCACCATCTTCGTACTTCAACTCTTCTCTTGCAAGATCTCTTTTCACACATGCCCCTGCACCATCATGCTCTCCTTTTCCATGTCTAGCCTCAGTGAAACTCCAAATATGTTGCACACCCATCTTGACGTGCATTCTTTTCATCCAATAAAACATTTGTGCATTCTTAAACTGAGATGTGTAATTATCTGACCATATATAATGTTGTTTGAAGTGGATGTCCCTATCAGACAAGTTTCCATAAAATAACTGGAAACACCCTTGCATAAATTTAGAAGAATGAGTACGATCATCACTGATATAAAAGTGGTACTCTCTTAAAAAAAATTTGATCATTCTCTGTACTGTCAAGAGAATGTAGAAATGCTATATGCACAAAAATGACAACTTGTACTGAGTTGTAATATTGCGATTGAACCTCCATTTGTGGTTGCAATGTGTAATTCTCTGCAAAATCGACCACTGAAACAATAGTACCAATAGGAAATGTGTCCTTGCATATCTTGAATTATTCATCCAACCATTGAGCTCTATGTGTATGCCTAGCATACTCATAAACAATTTCATTCTTAAATTTTCTCAAAAATTGAAAAACAGGCATTTGTTCTGTAACTAGCTCACACCGTTTAGACTCTTTTCTATCTTTCAACTGGTATGCAACTGATTTATATTTATCAAACTCAACTAAATTATGTCCTATTATACCTTCAATTTTCTCATGGATGTAACTTTCCAATTTAGGTAATCCGCCGCATGTACTACAACTTCCATCTAAACAATCCTGACTATAAAAAAATTGTCCAACTTCTTTTTCACAAAATATAGTAGGAATGAAATCCCTGGAAGATATTGGTGGAACTTGAACACCACATTCCGATAACATAGTTTCAGAATGAAAATTAGAACGAATACGTAAAAATTTAGCATAATGCATCGCAAATTCAACATGTTGCCTACAACAACAAGTGGTGTGAGCGTGGTTGATTTTCACATAGAATGGTTTCAACATTTCAAAAAAACGTTGACTAATTTTAATTTCTAGATTCTCTTGTTCAAACTTACGAAAAAATTGAGTTTGAGTCATATCTAAGAAATTCTTTGGATGTGGTTCACGATTAGTAGAACCAACTCTCCATTTTATAACATCTCTTGTATTAGGTGAAACTCTAGTGTTATCATGCCAAAATTGAATAACAACTTCTCTTATAGCGTCAGAATTATTTTTGTCCTTACGCGGTGCTCTAGCAGAAAATGCCTAAAAATCAGCATTATTGAGTGATTGAAGGATATTACGTCTTTCAATTGCTTTCATTAGAGTTTTTCGATTAACTTGCAACATTCGACTTGTTTGCGTAATCAAACGTTGTTTTTTAATTGATTCACTTACAACACTAGTAGCAAGTACACGACAGCACAATATTACTATCCCTAGTGCGTCTCTTGACACCAACAATGTGATATGCATCATGAAGGTTTTCAACAATTGTAGAGGTTTGACCATGTATATTAGATGTTGTCAATCCTAAGGTGTTTAATGTAGGTCTCATTTTAATCAATTTCATCAAACTAACCAACAACTGACATCTTTGGGAATCATTTAAAATTTCAAAATGATTATCCCAAATTTCAGTGGCTTTTCTTCTGATTTGTCATTCAGAAAGTTTGTCAGACATTGGTTTCAAAATGTTTTCATTAATTTCAATAAAAAAATTAGGTTTCTTACGTAAAATCCTAGGAGGTGTTTTTGTCAAATTTTACCTGTCTATAGTTTCAACATAAATTTCCTTATTCACATTTTCATTGTCTCCTTCAATTTCAACATTTGCTACATCATGAGTATTTAATTCTTCTTCAACATTGACAGTAAAAACATCTTCATCACGAGTATTTAATTCAACTTCAACATTGACAGTAGAAACATTACCTAGTTCTTCATTGCTTACAATAGTTGGGGTTGAAGATGAACATCTTCTTAATTCACGAAAATTTCCGCATTCGCTCAGCATTTTTGAATTTTGTTGGCCTCTAATTCATTTGGTGTTTTTTAACTTAATGACTTCCTTTTTTGACTTTGTTTCTTGTCTCCCATGATGTTTCGCTTCCGGTGATAAGAAAAACATGCAGAAAAAGACAGAATTTCATGCAGTAATTCATACGGTAAGGTCAGAGAGTAAAAATCACATGGTAATTCAGACATTGGGATGTGTGTAAATATGATTTAAGAACCACGAGCGTGCTTTATAAACTGTGACCGTGGTTCATAAAGCACGCTCGTGGTTTGTGTTATAAAAACTATGATCACTGCTTTAGAAACCACAGTCACGGATCTATCTGCCGACCCTAAATCTCGAGAAATATTTGTTTTTCCCCAACCAAAGCTATGGAAGGTCATTATGAAGTGTAAAAGGTCAAAAAAAACTCAAATTTGTTCTTCCAAAGACTTGAACCATGCTAAAAAACTGAAAACATTTCACAAAAATGGTGCCATCGCGTAGGGGAGACTGTTAGCTTCGTAGAAATATTGATTTTAAAGTGAATAGAATAAGATAAATATCATTTTATAATTTTTTACTAACAATAGGTTTTTAAGACATATTTTCCCGTGAATGTTCATGTCTACGTTTAAGACTGTAACTTTTGTTTCGCTTATCAAAATGTGATAAAACTTATACCATCCCAAGTGTGGACAAATTCTATACACGTTAAAAAAAAATAAAAATTGATTTCGATATTTTTTGATATAGTTATGGTGGGAAAACAGAAAAGTGCTCTGTTTTCTAAATATTTTCAGACCACTTTCACGGAAAAAATCATTAAAAAAAAATATTGCTCAAAAAAATATAAAATAAAATCCATCCCAAGATAGACAACTACATCTAACTTTTCACCAAATGAAAAAAAAATAACAAGATTTGGTCATCCAAATCGCGGGCAAACGGACTACAATCTTATAAGTTTTTAAAAAAAAACCAAGTCATATAATTTTAAGTGTTTAATATAGCTAAACTTGTCTATTTTTTTTTTAAAAATAGTATTTTAGAAACTAGATTCCGGATGCTACGATTCATATTTATATTTTTTTTTCTAATTTTGAATGCGCATGTATTGCTAATAATCCCTACAAGTTGAGATTTTGCTATTTTTTGCAATATGACGTCCACAGATGACCCCATTTTTTTCCATCAACTTCCTGCACTTAACCCCCATCTCCATTCGGTTCTCTCGATATTATATTGTTTCACAAATGCATGAACATACTGTACAACTGAGTTAGTGTACGGCTGTCAGATGCTATAGTTTGCAAACGAAATGCTCGTAGGACACATGAACCATCTGATATGCCAAAATGTCGGGGTGAGAGCCAGGTGAACACTAGTGGAGGCTTTGTTTATGGTTCCCTACACTACCCAATGCTTTTGGGCTTACCTCGATATGCTATATCTTCTAAAGAGTGGGTGATTTCTCAGACTTCATGGCACCTAGAGACGTATCATCAGATCTGATACCTCCATGTTGGGGCCCTTTATGAAAGCCTCTCATGGTTTTCTCCTCCAAAATCCATTCGGTTTCTCCTGATGTCCTACTAAAAGAATGCAAACGTGTGAAATATTGCAATCTGAGTCAGTGTAATAACGTTGTCCATTGCCAATAATCACTCTAAATAATATAGGTGGTTCATACATTATAGGTGGTGAAATGAGAATTTAGGTTTGACAACAAGTTGTTCTCTTAGCTTCACTTGAATTCGAGAATAATAAATTCTCTATTGACAGTGCCAACCACGTGAAGATGGAAACTTTTTTGGAGCCACTAACCTACATAAACATATTAGTAAGAAATTAAAAAGAATTTTAAATCATACTATATTGGCATGAAAATTCAAACAAAATAATTTAAGTAAATATTCAAATTAAATTCATGAAGAACATACCTTTGCAAATTCAATCCAATGAACTGGGCAAACATTAACTCTATTCTTGATAATAGCAAGAATTTCTTCATGATCTAATTCACGAACCTTCCACAGAATTCTTGTTTGATGGCCGACCTCGTGTATTTGATCAATTTAATATTTGTTGTAAGACCAAATGTGAATAGTGAAGTATCTTCACGATAAGTTACTTCATAGTCTTCAAACAACCAAATATTTGATTTTTTGATAGGATATCATTGAATACCAAGTTCCAGAAGGGACTACCATTGATCCAGTGGGATACTCAAGGTCTTCACCATAAATGACTAGTGGAAGTCAAAAAAATTTCCCTCTACACAATGAGACAAGAAGTAGTATATTGACCCTCTTCGTTAAATTCCGTTGCAATAACTGTTAAAACGTGTCCTATGTATCACAAATTAAAATTGTTCAGTCAAATTTAAAAATACATTAAGAGTTGACCATTTAATAATTTATAAATCTAAAACCTAGGCATGTACATATATGTATGTACCTTGTTGCACTAAATCAGAGACTTGGTCAAAGTCAGGTGATGTTGTCATTTGATCTAAAGACCCTGCAAGTTGTAATGCTCATGGAACTTGATGTGTGTCGAGTGGAATTAGAGGTCTACAAGTCCATTCATCCACCCACTGTTATGATTCACATTCATTCCACACAAAATCAATGCATGATATACAAAAACATGTCATTGCACCTAGTATAAATAGTCTAAGCATTTACATCTGAACTACGGAATGAGTGCATATCACTTGATCATGTAACTATCATACAATCTTCAAAGTTTGTCAGATGTTGTTCGTCTATCAACCAAAAATATCTATGAACTATTGATCTCTCTTGAGATTCATTGCCCATATTCTTGACACACCAATCAACAATGTTTTTTACATCTGTAAATTTAGCACCATCCTTGAACTTTAACTCTTCTCTTGCAAGTGCTCTTTTCACACATGCTCCTACACCATCATGATCTCCTTTTTCCATGCCCTACCTCAGTAAAACTCCAAGATATGTTGTACATTTATTTCTTTGTGCATCCTTGCTTAGCCAATAAAACATCTGTGCATTCTTGAATTGTGATGTGCACTTGTTCTGACCAAATGTAATGTTGATTGAAATTAATGTTCCTCTCATTCAAGTTCACATAAAACACCTCAAAACACCCTTGTACATATTCTGTAGAATGTGTACAATCATCATTGATGTAGAAATGATACTCTCTTAATATTTTTTGATTTGCTCAGTGCTTTCAGTGAAAAGAGTATGCGAGAATACGAATCACGAAACGAGGCACCACGAAGTAGTTGCATTCCAACGGAATCGTAAAATCTCCAGTGATAGCAAGGAAAAAATTGATCAATAATGGAAGAACTTGCTCTACAGAAACAAAGCTTGCATAGAGGAAAGACATCGGAGTGTCTTGGCATGCTCATCCAATGAATAGAAAAGGGGGTACATCATATGGTGCTGAGTAACCCTAGTGCATGACTACATATGAAACCCTCTAAAACCTGAACCCTCCAACATGAGAGGGAGGACACATTGTTAGGATAACTCACACTAACACCCCCTTCATCAATAGTTGGGGTAGTGGTCGTGATGAGTAAGACAGAAGATTGAAAGACACTCTTAAACAACTAAGAAAGATGTTTCGATGGGGCCCAACAACTTGCACATTCCCTGATAAGGTGCCCATATACAAACACAAATTTCCTAGTTGAATTAAGAACAAAAGAAGGACTAAATAGCCCTAAGAAGATGGGCAACTTTAGAAGACCTCACCCCAAGAAGAGACCGTAGGTGAAGAAACTTCATTTCAGTGAAAGGCTTAATGGTGAATAAGTCTGCAATCTGATCAGCCTGTCTGAATGTACTGAATGTCGATGATTTTCCATCATGAGTAAGCTCCCGTATTTGAAGTGCATATGGATCTCAATGTGCTAATGTCCACTGATTCTGAACTAGATTATCTGCAAATAGAGATAGTGCTCGTGTTATCACAGTAGATAATGGTAGGCCACCAAAAGTGGATGCCAAACTCTGTCAGAATACCCTGTAGCCAAATAGCTTCTGTGGCAGCGTTGACTACTCACTCTGTAATTAATTGCCTCTGAATAAGATGATATTGCAATTGCATTTTGCTTCTTGCTAGACCAATCTAATAGGACCCAAACCAAGAGAGAAACTGTAGCCAGAAGTAGATTTCCTGATGATGTAAGTCACCGGCCCAATCAGAATCTTATGAACCCAATCAAGCTCAATATCAAATTCCATGATAGTGTATGCCATCAACATAAGTGCCCTGAACATAATGAAGGATCCATTTAGCTGCTTTCCAATGCAACTCATGTGGCTCCTGCATGAATCTAGACACGATCCCAATAGCATATGATAAATCCGGTCGAGTGTAAGTCAATTAGATCAAGCTCTAACAACTAATTGACATCTGTCGGTATTTAAGAGTACCATCAACCAAGGTATTAGAGCAATCTGAAACTAACTTAACCTTGGAAAGAAAAGGAACTGGTTTTCGTAGGAGAAGACTTGTAATCAGATGAGATGAAACCGAGCTAGCAAATAAAGAGCATACTTAGGTTGTGAAATCAAGATTCAACATGGGTCAGATTGTGAAATCTTGGATCCCAAGGAAGTAATGAAGCATACCTAAGTCAGTCATGGAAACTTGTTGGCTAAGACAATCTTCACATAATCAATAATAGAGGAAGAGTTGTCTGTGATCAACAAGTCATCAACATATAGAACAAGAATGAGTATGGAGTCATCTTGCCGTAGAATATAAACATTTGGATTAGAGTGACACCTAGTAAACCCTGATGTAAGTAAGAAGGAGTACATCTTGGCATACCAAGACCGAGAGGCTTGTTTAAGGCCATAAAGAGACTTCTTTAACTTACAAACGAGAGAGGAATCTTGGACATAACCCGGAGGTTGTTCCATATAGATCTCTTCCTCTAGGTCACCATGAAGGAAGGCACTTTTAACGTCTATTTGATGAAATTTCCATCTGTTTGCTGTGGCAATGGCTAGGGTCAGTCGAATAGAAGTCATCTTCACAACCAGAGCAAAGGTTTATATATAATCAAAAACCAGCTATCTGGGAGAAACCCTTAGCTACTAATCACGCTTTAAATTTTTTGATGTCTCCATCTACTCCATACTTTGTTTGGAACACCCATTTACACCAAATGATTTTTCTTCCTTTCGGAAGAGTGGTGAGATCCCAAGTATCGTTCTTCATGAGAGAGGAATACTCTTCATCCATGTCGTGCATGAATCCCACTCAGGAATACCAGAAGCCTCCCATTGAAAGACTGTGGATCAGAACCAGAGGCGAAGAAAGAGTGGGGTCCAATGAAATTTTTTGAGTGAGTACGTCACATTATCCGAAGTATCTCCAACTAAATTATATTGGCTACAACATTTTGCAAAGTTTTCCTGGCCCAAAGGGGACCAGGAGGATCAGGCTCAGAGTCGGAAGATTATTCACTTGAGTGAGAAGGGACATGTAGTCCTCGTCATCACTACTGTCAGAATCAGAAGACTCAAGGAGATTTGATGGTCGGGAGGATCCGGAAGAGGAGCACGCTACAATAGTATCATCATCTGATGAGTCAGAATCTGAATCAACGAGCATGAAGAACCTTAATAAGTGGAGAAGTAGAAGTCGAAGATAGACACATCAAACTTATACACTGTCACTCAATATATAGCTCATGAGAAGTAGAATACATCAATCGATATCCCTTCACGCCATCAAGATACCCTACAAATATACAAGGTTTGGATTGTGGTTCCAAGGCCTTGCATTTCTTCTTGGGAATCTGAGCCATAGCTTACTTACGATCTGAAGACTCGAAAGTGCTCAACATTAGGCTTGTGTCCAAACTAGGCTTCAAAGGGTGTCATCCCTCTTACTGCCTTGTGTGGAACACGGTTTTGAATGTAATTTGCACAATTCACTGCTTCGGCCCAATACTGCGGAGGAAGAGACTTCGAGTGAATCATACAAGTGGCCATCTCCTTAAGAGTTCAGTTCTTTCTTTCTGCGACTCCATTCTGCGAAGGGCTATAAGCAACTATATGCTGCAACAGAGATCCCTTCAGAAGTACAAAAATTCGTGAACCTATTGTTTACATATTCACCTCCATTTTCAGTTCGAAGAACCTTGATAAACATTTCTGCCTGTTTCTCAGCAAGAGCCTTAAAGTCCTGAAAATGTTCAAAGACTTCAGACTTAAGCTTAAGTAGTCATCAATGAAGGTTAGCACATAAAGAGTTCTAGTAAATGAAGGAGAAGGAAATGGACTAGAAACATCGTTGTGAACAAGATCCAAAGGATGAGTGGATCTCCAGGCTTTTCCTTTGTCAAAGTTCTTTTCAGGATGCTTTCTAAGGGTATAACCCTCACAAAGACCCTTAGAAAACTTGACGCGAGGCAACCCGTTGACCATTTCATTTTGACTCAATTGTTCAAGGTAGCGATAGTTTAGATGTCCAAAATGCTCATGCCATAGCTTACTAACCTCATTTGCATGAGTGAGCAAGGTAGTGGGCATAGAATCAGAAGTAAAGTGGGAGAAGGTGTACAACCATGAACGGTGATCTGCTTTTCCCTCAGCCATTGTAGTGTCATTGTTAAGCTCACGAATAATCACCGAGTTAGGACCAAATTCCACTCGCATTCCTTCACCAAGGTGAGTAATTTGGTAAACTGATAGGATATTGGTAGAGAGATTAAGAACACTCAACACTTGGTTAAATGTTCCCCCATCCATCTCTATCGATCCACTACCAGAAACTGACACTATCTTATCATTACCCATCGTGATTTGGGACATTCCACAAGGTTCGATGTTGGAAAACTCAACATGCGAAGAACCCATGTGGTGCAAGGCACTGAAATCTATAATCCATGTTGATGAAGGAGTAATTTTGGCTACAAGGGCCTTTCCTTTCTTCTTATCATTTCTAGCACCTTTTGTAGCATAAGACTCGGCCTTTGGAGCACTTTGTTTTATTAATTCAGGAACACTTATTTTATTTTTCTCAAGTAAATGAGATAAGTGATCAATATGTTTCTTAAAACAGTGTTGCTCGTCGTGACCAGTCTTCTTGCAATAGGAAAACAAATACTTACTTTTTTGTGCTTTAGGCTCAGAAGTCGAAGTGTTTGTGTCATTTTTAGGTTTGATCTTGGTTTCTTTCTTAGGTTGATCCTTAGTTTCTTTCTTCTTTTCAGTCTTCTTTCCCTTGCTATTACTTGCTACAAGGGCATGTGACTTGGACTTGAGAGACCCCATTTGAATGAGTTTGTCCTATTCTCGAATGAGTTGGGATGAAAAAACAGTCAAAGGAGGGCATCATCCAAGTATCGCCCAAAGCAGCTTTTGTAGCGTAGAAAGTTGACACGAAGATAGAATATTCGGGACCTAGCTTAGAGAGAATCGACAAGATCAGTTGAGAATCTTTCTTTTCTACTTGACATCCTTTTAACAATAATCTAATGTGGACAAATTTTGAGAAGAAGCCTTGTAGGTTTTCAAAGTCACTAGGATTTAACCCTAGTAGTTCGTTTTCCAACTCATGCGCTCTCATGTCATCTAGTTGTCCAAACATCGTATCCAGCGTTTTCCACGCAGATGTAGTGTTTCAGACACCTCAATGTGGAAGAGCAAGTCAGGAGAAACGAACATGCAAAGAAGACCTAAAGCTTCATCACTACGGTTTAACCACTTAGATTTTTCAGGTTCGTCATCTGGTTCAGTCTCAGTTCCCATAGTGATGCGGTATAACCCTTTACCCCTTAGTAAATCATTATTATTTTCGATCTCCATTCAAAAAAATTGAACGGTGTAAGCAAAGGAATTGAAAGTGCATCCATAGTGAGAGAGAGAGAGAAATAAATGTAGAAAAGAAACACGACCACCCAGGACAATAACAACCCCCCTGCTTTCAGCACTTTATAGTTTAGTACGTTGATTACAATCGGGTCCGTGCATGTGGTTTGAAACACTTGGTAACTTGTCTTGCAATTAGCATAATAACACGTAAGAGAGGAGACCATAATAGTGTTTTGTGGAGCGCAACAAAAGAGGAACACCGTAAACAAACACAAGCAAAAAATGGAAAGGAGGAAAAAGCCAACCCTGGTGGTGAGAAAAATCCTCTCACATCGCATGAAAGAATCCCTTTGTCGTAAGATTGTGGTGGACACGCTCACAAGTCCACAAAAAAAAAGGAATGGAACAAAGCTCAAAAGAATGAGTTGAATTAAGCAAAACAAAGACACCCCCTAGAATGTGGCATTTTATAAAATTAGTGCATTTACAAAGCTAATGATCCCATCATCTAGAGTGTGAAAAAACATGCATCTTTGACTAAAGAAGTGCTCAAAACCGAGAAACGAGTCAAAAGTTATAGCAAAAACCAATTCCCACAATTTGATGAGAAAAAGCCAATAAGCCTACAAATGGATTAAAAAAGTGCTCTAAACACATGCAAAGGGTGTCGTATGTATGCTCATTGGAAACGACATGGAATTTGAGATAGGGTTTGTTTGTATTGCGAGGGGGGATTAGCCACCTGCCAATCTCGGACCTCACCCTTCGTCTTCGACACTCGACGGAAAGTTAGAAATACAACAAGCCAACGGACCAAATTTTATAATGCCAAAGAAATATAGTTTTAAATAAGGTGAAATTAAATAAGATCTAATGTAATTAAATCTAATGAATGTTGAAAAAAAGGCTCTAATTAAGGAAATCACTAAAAAAACACTTTTTTTGAATATTTTCAAGTTTTAGAAAGAATGTGTTTTAAGAGAAGATTTTTAAATAAATAATGATGGAAGGCGTTTTAGAAAGTTTTTTTTAAATAAAGAAAGATTTTTTGATTTAAAACAAACTGTGTTGATTTAGAAAGTTTGTCTGATTTTTTTTGTTTTAAAAGAAAAGCTTTTTAAAAAAAAGGAAAACACAGGCCGTTTTTTTCTAAAAAAACTGAGGATTTTAGAGAGAAAAAAGAAGGAAATTAACAAAATTACCAAAGGAAATGGTGTATGGTTGAAACCTTACCAAAAAACAAGAAAAAACAACTGCGCTAGAGTGTAAAAAACACAGAGAAGGTTGCAGGTCGCGCGGGAGAGTTTCCAGGGCCATTTTTGACATTAATGAGTTGTTTGCAGGTGCGTGGGCACCAAGGGAAAGAGCCAGGCAGAAGAAAAAATGTGGAAGAGTTGTTTAACATGTACTAGGTCACACAAGAGTGTTTTACAACAGCATTTTACCTTGCTCAGACCAAAAAAAAACGTGGCAGAGTTGTTTAAAAATGCCTAGGAAGCAAAAAAAGCGCCAGAATAGTGCAAAAAATGTCTGTACAACTGCGTTTTAGCTTGCCCACAGCCAAAAAATGTGGCAGATGTGATTAAAAATGCCTGTGAAGAAAAAAAACGTGGAAGATGATTAAAAAATGCCTAAATAATCAGAAAAAATGCCTAAACAATAAAAAAAATGCCTGAACAATCAAAAAAAACGCCTGGAAGGTCCAAGAAAATGCCGGAACAGTCCACAAAATGCTTGGAATGAAGAAAAAATGCAAGCCACGCTGTGAAATGAACAGTGATGGCAGTTTGAACAGTCCAAAAATGGTCAGAGGGACAACAGTTCGTTGATGAGCAACCATGACTGAAGAACTCAAGGATCCTGCAACCACAGATAACATGCACAAGAAAAAAAACATAATTTTTTTTTTCGAGAGAAAGTTGCTTAGAGATATTAGCAAGATAATTTCCAGAGAAATAGTGATCAAAAGACTTGCATGCAGAGTAAAATAACGAAACCCAGTAAGAGTAATAGCAACAAAAAATAATTTCTAGTGCACATTTACCCGATCTTAGCTCTAATACCATGAAAAGAGTTTACGAGAATCGAATTAGAAATGAGGCACCACAAAGTAGTTGCACTCCAACAGAATCGTGAAAGCTCCAACGATAGCAAGGAAAAAATTGATCAGTAATGGAAGAACTTGCTCAACAGAAACAAAGCTTGCATAGAGGAAAGACAACGGGAGTGTCTTGGCATGCTCATAAATGAATAGAAAAGGGGGTACATATAGGGTGATGAGTAACCCTAGTGCATGACACATATGAAACCCTAAACCTAACCCATGTGAGATGACCCTCCAACATGAGAGGGAGGACACATAGGATAACTCACACTAACATTCAGGAGAGTGCATGAATGCTATATGCACGAAAATAAAAACTTACACTGAATTATAATATTGAGACTGAACCTCCATTTATGGATACAATGTGTAATTCTATGCGAAGCAAACTACTGAAACAATAGTACCAAGTGGGAATGTGTAATTTCTTAACCTGAATTGGTCATCCAACCATCGAGCTCTATGTGTGTGCCTTGCATACTCATAAAAAATTTCCTCTCTGAATTTGACCATATATTCTGATACAGGTAATTGTTTTCTAACAAGCTAACACCTCTTAGATTATTTTCCATCTTTTAATTGATATGCCACTGATTTATATTTGGTGAA
This sequence comes from Taxus chinensis, assembly GCA_019776745.2. Lineage (NCBI taxonomy): Eukaryota > Viridiplantae > Streptophyta > Pinopsida > Cupressales > Taxaceae > Taxus > Taxus chinensis. The sequence goes on along the minus strand of CM034154.1, from coordinate 623,875,142 downwards.
ATCAATGAATTATTTTCCTATTGAATATGTACTTTCCTCGTGGATACAAATTTTCATATTTGGCAAGCCACCACATACATTACACGTTCCATCTAAACATGCTTTATTATAAAAAAATTGTCTTGTTGATTTTTCACAAAATATTGTCGGAATAAATTCCCTTGAAGAATTTTGGTGGCACATTTATTCCACACTCCTACAACATGATGTTTGTATACAAAACATGACGCAGTTGACAAAAAACATCATTATGCATTGAAAAATCAACATGATGCCTGCAACAACAAGTGGTACGCGAGTGATTTATTTTCACATAAAAGGGTTTGTTCATTTCAAAGAATATTTGGCTAATGTTAATTTGTGGATTTTCATTTCTTAAAATCAGAGAACAATTCTGTTTGAGTCATATCTAAGAAATGTTTTGCACACGATTCACGATTACGAGAACCTTTTCTTCTTTTTACTATATCTCTTATATTTGGTGACACCCTTGTTTTCTTATTCCAAAATTTAACAATTAATTCTTTTAAAATATCATATGTATTCTTGTCTTTTTTTGGAAGTCTGCTAGAGAAATCCCAATAGTAAGTGTTAATGACTAACTCAAGACGTTTACGTCTCTCTATTGCTTTCATTAGTGTTTTTTTGTTTAGCTTCAAAGCACTACTTGTTTTTCTAATCAATTGTTTATTAATTATTTTATCACTTACTATATAATTAGTTAATGTGCACGCTCATGTAACATTACTATCTTTGGTGTGTCTTTTTCCACTTACATTTTGGTATGCTTTATGTATGTTTTCAACAATTGACACATTTTGATCCACAACATTAGATTTTCTTAACCCTAGCATCTTCATTATAGGTCTCATCTTAATTAATTTCATCAATGGAAAAAATAATTGACATCTTTGTGTGTCATTTAAATTCTCAAAGTAATTATCCCAAATTCCACTAGCTTTTCTTCTCGCATTTCTTTCAAACATTTTATTAGGAATTGGTTTTATAATTTTTTTATCAATTTCAATTAATTGAATTTCTTTTTTTCGCAAAATGGAAGGAGGTGTTCTCAGAGGTGAAGATTCTTTTACAAGGTTACTTTCTTCATTCAATGTATTTTCCTACAAATTTCAGGCTTAACATTTGGGTTCTCAAGTAAGGGTTCAACAATTGGATTCATATCAATTTCTTCATCCATACCAAAATTATCATTCAATTCAATATCATTATTCATTGCAAAATCATTATTCTCTACATTTTCATTATGTATTTCATTCCAATTTTGTAATACATTAGCTACATTTTCATTATTCATTCTCTTCAATTTCTTTATTCTCTTCTCTTCTAATTGCTATGGTGTCTTATTCTTGACTTTCCTATTGTCCTTAGCTCGATGTTTATCACCCATGATTATAAAAAATCAACTATTGGGGTAGGGGACAAAATGAAAGACTAAAATATCATGTAAGAATGTAGAGAAAATTACAAACAAAATAGAATGTTTGCAGAATTCCCGTGAAAGAGATGAAAGGGATGTTGAGGGGCCACAATATATAAAACAAATAAAAATTCATACACGTTATGTAATGCGTACATGTTATGTAATGCATACGTGTTTTGCATTTCCTCTTTTCCCAAGTCATGCCTCAAGGCTTAGGATGCGGTTTGGATCCCCAAGTCTGAGGCATGGACCTATACAAACATAGAAAAAAATGAGTTTTTACAAGTAAATGTAAAAATGACACTTTGTCTATGATAAATCAAAATAAAACAATCTATCCATTTTTAAAAAAATATACCACGACATAGAGTAGAGTCTCTTGTTTCTAAAAATATAATTTTTCAAATTTTCTTACTAATATAAGGTTTCCATATTATTTATTTTCTAACTATGCCTTTTTATATCTATTTTTTAAAGTGTAAATATGTCAATCTTTCATGGTATATCTTTATTTTAGGTGATCAAAATTTAAAAAAATTATACTAGCCCACACTAGGCATAATTATATACATATTTTAAAAAATCTAATTTTCGATATTTTTTGAGGAAGATAGGGGGGGCACGGTCGGAGCTTCATTATTTTTTCAAAACATAAAATTTCTATACTAGAAAAATCATAAATAAAAAATATTATCTAAAAAAATCTATAAATAAATGGAGCCCAAACTAGATGCTCCTAGCTATCTTTCTACCAAAGGGTTTTCAAATATAATAAATGGTGCTCAAAAAATGGTGGGGGGCACGAAAGTCAATCTATTAAGTTTTTTAACAAAAACAGGAGTATATGTTGGTATTTTAATTGTTTGACCCACTTAAACTTATTTGTTTTCATTAAAATTTAGTAGCTTAGAAACTAGACTCAAAATGCTATGATTCATATTTCTACAACATCTTCCAATTTTGAGTGTAACTATTTCAAAAAACTTTTACAAGTTGATTACTTTTTTTTTCAAAAAAATGCATACACTTAAGACCCCCTTTTGGCCCACCAACTTGGTGCACTTACCCCTAACACTTAGTAGTTCAAAAACAAAGTTGAATCAAATTTAATGCACCATCATGCTTAGAGATTAAGCAAAAATAATCTACTAACATCCTTGCATTAGAGCATGTACAAATATTCAAGCTAACATGTTAATCCATTAATTTCTATCTCTATTTGAATGCTAAAAATGAAATGAACCTAAAGGGGATTGTTCTTGATCAAACCATGAAAGTTTAGGAGCTAAACACAGGAGTTATGGAACTAAGTGTTGGGGTTCCAGAACTAAGTCTGAAAGTTCCAGAAGTAAGTGAAAGATCTCGTAAATTGTGTGATAGAGTTCCGGAACAAAGTCTAGAAATTCCAAAACTAAGACAAATTGAAGCCAAGGCTCCCAAAAACATGTTGGCCACTTCATATTCCATTCTCTGACTGATTATGACCAGTTTTATTACAGACAAACTGAATTTCCACACACTTTGTTAGGAATTAAAGAGCTTTTAAAATTTAAAACTAATATTCAATAAAAATATGGGCAATTACATGCTAACTTACATTAGATCAAACAGAAGTCACCAAATGCAGTCAAACTTGATAAAAAGGAGAGTAAAATAAGGTCATTAGTTATGCATTAATGATGCATAATTTTTCCTTATCAAATACTAATGGCACTGCAGTAAGTATATAGGTGGTATTCACCGGAGAAAAGTGATCCACTTTCTTCAATTTATCCATCATGACCATGATGACGGTCATGGTGGTATCTAGACATCAGTAACCCAACTATGAAATCAATGGAAATGGTGTCCCATTTCCACTCCGGTATGACATGAGGAAAGAGAATGCTAGTTGGGTGTTAATGTTCATCCTTCACCTTCTGAAACTCTAACCAAAATGACGCAAACTGAGCTACGTATCTCCGTAAGTCCCCTTGAATGGTACAACTATCTCAAGGTGGCATGCATCTTCTTCAACCTAGGATGGGCTGAATAAGGTGCACGATGAGCCTCTATCAAAATATCCTGTCTCAAGCCTCCATGTAAATGAACATACATCTGACCTTTGTGTCTGAGAATACCATCTTCCTCTAATGAAATTCCATCAAATATTCCCTCAAGGGGCCTCTGAGAATCAATCTCTAATATAGCTACAACGTACAAGCTGTCATGAGGAAGAGTTGCTACAAAAATATTTCTCTGCAAATCAGTACCCATTGAATTAGCCATAACCACATGTCTCTATCTACTCAAAGCATCTACAACCACATTCTCCTTCCCATTTATATTCTCTTTCTCCATGTCATACTCACAAAGTAACTCCATCCAATGCCATTGATGAGCATTGATATTGGGATGCATGAAGAGGTGGCGAAGACTCAAGTGCTTAGTCTTGAGAGTAAATCTTCGATGCAAAGAAGGAAATTTCTCCATTGAACCAAGGAATGCACAACTGCTGAAATCTCAAGATCATGAGTTGCATAATTGATCTCATAATCCTTGAGTTTGCGAGACTCAAACAGAACTACTTAGCCCTCCTGCATCAACACACCTCCAAGTCCTGCCAAAGAAGCATCTCTATAAATGAAGAACTCACCCTGGAGGGTCTGGAACTGCAATAATAGGTGTTGTCGTGAGGCATTATTTCAGTGTCCTAAAGGCCTTCTCACATCTATCTGACCATAAAACTTCTTCCCTTTCCGATGAAGGGAAGTGATGGGGTGCGCAACCTGAGAAAAGTCCTGAACAAATATCCTATAGTATCCTTGAAAACCCATGAAGATGCACACCTCGATCACACTAGTGGGTGTTGATGAATCCATAATGGCTCTAATCTTGGAAGGATTGACTTTGATACCTTCCCCAGAAATGATGTGACCCAAATACTGCACCTCTATCTTGAAAGAACACACACTTCTCCAAGTTCCCATAAAGCTGTTACTCACAAAGACATTGTAAGAACCTAACGAAGGTGACCCTCGTGCTCCTCACATGTACATGAGTATATCAGAATGTCATCAAGGAAGATGAGCACAAAGTGATCCAAATAATGTCCTGAATACCCCATTCATCAAGCTCATGAACACTACCGGGGCATTCGTCAAACCAAAAGGCACCACTATGAACTCATAGTGGCCATATCTCGTATGGAAGGCGGTCTTATGAATGTTTTCCCCCATGATCTTCAGATGTGATACCATGAGTTAAGATCTATCTTGGAGAATATTATGGCCCCCATTCATTTGATCAAATAAAGCATCAATGCGTGAAATGGGGGTAACAATTCTTGATCGTTACCTTGTTTAGCTGAGGTGGTAATTAATACACAAATGCAGGGATCTATCCTTAATATTTAGAAAAATCACTGGTGCACCCCAAGGGGATACACTAGAATGGATTAGGAATTTCTCCAGAAGTCCCTCAAGCTACAACTTGATCTCATAAAGCTCAGGGGTAGTCATCCAATAAGGATCTCGTGAGATAGGATCTGTGCCCATGAAACCATATCTATGTGAAAATCAATCTCACATGGGGGAGGTAACCCCGGTAGCTCCCCTGTCAACAAACTCTCTCAAGATGTGATGGTCATCAAGAGATGGCCCACTAGAATCATCCTCAGATCCATCTCTAACTAATTCCAACATACATCTATCAACTCATCACATACACCGCTTAAGATGCATAGCGGAGATGGTGTGGATGGAAACTCCTCCTTAGCTCCTGCATCATTGAATCGACTCCTAGATCATCTACATGAAATAGTCTTATGGTAATAATCCACTCTGGCTCTATGTGTAAAAACCAATCCATGCCCAAGATGACTCCATAAGAACCCAATAGAAGGATACAAAGATCTGAGGTAGTGGTGAAGGGTCCCAAATCCACTACACACTCCTTAACTAAGGAGTCTATAGAAATTTTGGCTCCAGAAGCCATCTCAATGTCCCAACTAAGACCTTGTCTAACTATCCACAACCTGCAATGCTCTACTAAAGATGGTGCAATAAAAAATCAGATGAACCAGAATCAAACAGAATAGAGGTAGGAATACCACCAATGCTACCTATTCGTCTCTATCATGGTTCTCTGGTGCTCAGCCTGGTGGTTCTCGACTACTGCGTAGATCTGATGGCTATGTCCCATGTCACCAATAATAGGCTCTGAAATCTAGTGCCTTACCCTTGTTACTAGGGTTATGTGGGCACTCTCTCAAATGATGTCCAACAACACCACAACCATAACAACTACCTAGCTCCTCTCCAGTGAGATGCAGCTCCAACCGGTACTCTAGAGGTCTTTGTTGTGGATCCTGACAATCCGGCTATGGAATGTTGAGGTCTCTGCTAATGAGCTCCTGTTGACTGAGCTCTCGGTGCACCCTATGTCCTAATGGGACCCCTAGGAGGAGGCCCCATACTCCACCCCCTTTATGCGTCGAATCTCTAATGGAGGTCTATGTAAGGTGGGTGAGTCTACTGTTACTGCTGCTGAGGTGGCTGTTATGGTGGTTTGAATGAAGACTGTGTAGAACCATGTCCACCACGAGGAGGAGGAGATGACCCCCTCGACCTGCTATCCTGCATCTGTTGGATGCTTGGCTCTAACTCTATCCTTGGCCTACTGTGTCTTCCTCCTTATGTCTCCTCTGTAATATAGGGCCTTTTCCATGGCCTCTGCTAAGGTCTGTGGGCAGTGAATGCACACCGCACCACCCAAATCCAAATTCAGGCCCCTGATGAACCTGTGAATTCAGACCTACTCATCTTGCATATAGTCGACATACTGGAGTAGGTCCAGAAATCAACTCTCATACTCAGCTACAGTCATAGATGCTTGATGGAGGTCATGGAACTCATTTATCCTCTACTGAATAAACCTCTTTGATAAATACATCTCCTGAACTTCTCCTCAAAGAGCTCCCAGGTAACTATCTTTGAGTCAACATGGAGCTTCTACTCCTCGGTCCTCCACCAGAACACCTGCTCCATCCCTCAGAAGATGGATCCCAACAAGATCCTTTCGTGTTGCTAGTACAAGGGAAGAGCTTGAAGCATCCGCTCAAGCTCACCAACCAAGGCCTCTACCTGAAAACCACCTGTATCTCCAGAATAGTGAGATGGGCATAGCTTCAGGATCTCCCTGATATGGTCTGCAGCTGATGACTGACGACCCCTAGGTCTCTCTGCATGCTCCTCCCTCTGCCTAGGGCTCTGAGATCTGTCTTTGTGTCCTAAAATCCTGTCTCCATGTCCCCTCTTTGATGACTCTGCCCTAGCCGACTCCACGTGGGATTTCTTTGCCTATGCTCCTTGCTGTGTCGAGGGAGATGCATGAGCCTCAACTGATGGCTCCCTATCTTGTCTAGCAAGTCATCCTCCTAAGGACCCTCCGTGTATAGCGACATTGATGTCCTGAAGCATCTGTAAAATCTGAGGTAGAATGGTTGCTACCACCTGATCTGGAGGTGGCAAGTCTAGATCTATGTGCAAGAACCCCTCATCTGGTCTGCGCCTCCTGCACAGACCAAGGCGAGAGTTAGTTCATCATTCTAGGTTTTTGTTTCAGTTTTCTAGGTTTTCTATATTATACAAATTATCATACAATGTTGTTTTCTAGGTTTAAAATATATATACTAAATTATTGCACTAGGTTAAGTGTTCATGTTCATGTTTTTTCTAGTGTGCCCAAGGGTCCAAGCTTTGAACCCATGATCTGATACCAAATGTAACGCCCACAAAAATGATGTTCTAGGAACACATTAAATCTTAAACACTTATCCAGAAGGTTGCGGAAAAAAAATTGTTTTAAGTTAAAAGGTTACAAGGGTGTCAATCCCTAGTGTACGTTAAATTAATTTTCACCAATAATCTCTACTTTACAAAGGATGGACGAGGTCTAAGTTAAATGATTAAATATTCTTAATTTATCTCTAGGGTCAATTAATTAAAATCAACTAGGAAGGTGCCATAATTTAATCTACTTGGTTAAATGTTTTTCTCCTCCTTAATTAACATTCAAACCCAAAATGATTAACCTTATACTTAGTTACATTCAGTTTCATTATCCTAATAGCTTTAATGTCCATTTCATTAATTTTCTAAAACATACTAGGAACTAAAATAATGACTTTACACACCAAGGTAATTAAATGGCCCCATTCACCCATCTACAAATACCTTTAAATTTATTTTAAAACACCCATGAATTCATTCCTACCAAATAATTGTATGGTTGATCCTCAACCCTTGGATCAATTCATTTGAGGCCACTAGATCCTAGGGTTCCAAACTAACCCTAAATATCCTTATGAATTCTTATTAAATCCTTTTCTTTACCCTAGTCTCCTCATTTGGTCACTTTTCCTTTGTTTAACTTGTAGGTTGGAGAGATGGAAACCATGGGAGCAAGGAAGGAAGAACTATGGAGGAATTTACAAAAAAAAAAGTTTAGTTTAGTCTAGGTTGTAGATTTATCATTGAAATTTCTTTCATTTGAAGATTGGAGGGATTTCCTTTCCAAATCTGGTGTTGTCACAAAATTGTTTTTAGTTTGAGTTCCTTATTTGGGCCAAACCCTACCTTCATTTATATATATGAGATTGAGCACTTTTAATTATCCATTTGAATATTTACTTGTTTTGAACAATGAAATTTTACCTTCATTTGCTTGCTAGAGGTTTCTTATTAATTTTTACAAGCTTAAATTTTAGTTGGACCAAGTTAAAATTTACACAAGCACGGATTTGCATTTTTCCACCGTTAGTGACAGAACTGCCGCCCAGAAAGTAGGTCAGAGGTTCTGGGACTGCTGCCCTACCTGGGTGATGATTCACAAACCGCCGCCTTTCCTAAACGGCGATTCTGAAACCACTGCCTTACTTGAGCAGTGGTTACGAGACCACTGCTCTGCACAGGGCGGCGGTCCTGTTCCTTAGAAATAGAACCTTCAATTTTTGAGATTTTTCAAAAAAAAAAACTCACTAGAGTGATTTAAAAGTCATCCTGAACTTAAATTTATGTGCCTCCAGTTTCCAGTTGAAGGGTTTAATCCATCTATTCATTTCATAGTAAAATTACTCATTTTAAAGCATTTTCCTATTTCAATGGTAACAACTACAAGATCATTTTCATTTCTGTTCAACAAAATTATCTTTCAAGTCCAAAAGTAAAAAAGGAAGCTAAATCTACTTCTAATGTTGTTGTTTTTTTCCTTACTACAAAATGCATTATTTCAACATAATAATTTACTTAAAATTTATTGCATCTTTCCATTTCCACTACAACCATTTGTTCAAATAACTACTAACAACTTTGTTCCACATTCAAGGTTTGCCATAGCATACACTATTGGCATTTTACGACTTCTATATTCTTTCTTTCTCTTTTACAACAATACTATAACTTCAACAATGAAAGTAATGAACTTTCTTTTCTTTTCTTGAGCATAGCTCATTCATTTTAATGCAAAGAACTTACTTTCTCACAATACAATTTATAACTAAAATTTTAAACATGATTTCCATTTTGGTTCATTTATTTACATACTACAATTTGAGGAGAAAGGAAATTATACAATTCCTCAATGAGATTCCTTCAAAATAATAATACAACTTGGTAAATGAAACTTACAATGCAATATTTATTTTTAAAAAAATACAATACTACAAGTCTTCCACCTCAAGTGGGAATAACAAGAAGGTTTCCTCACAAGGAAGGATTTCTTTTAGACATCAAAAAATGCTCCAAGTTTCACATCACCAACGAGAGCTCCACCATGTCTTCACTTGATCAACAAAAAAAAGGGGGAGAGGAAACACTCTCCACCCAACCAATAATCCAATGAGGAGAAGAAGTTATCCTCCTCATTGGCCCCCGAGCCCCAACCACAATGCAATAAAAGGTGGATCCAACTCATGGAAACAATACAAGCTTCCACATCACAATACCAAGATTTCACAACCATACCAAAACACAATCAACACAAACTACAAATCACAAGAAGGAAACTAACAAAATGTACAAGACTTCAAAATGTAAAGCCAAAGGAGAAAGGATCTATGGGGAGGTCACTTATGCCTTGCAATATGGAAATGGGTGCCCACATTAAAACCCTCCAATATACATCTCAAACCTCCTACACAACTCTTATGCCTCCCTCAGACCCTCTTATGCCTCCCTCAATACCCTCTTATGCCTCCCTACTATCTCTTATGTCTCCCTCATAAAAACCAAGTAAGACACGCAAGCATTTTCTTGTCCAAGGTGGGGCACCCAACCCAAATCCCTCCAAAACATGAAATAAACTCTTATGCCTCCCTACATGTAATATCCCCATAGTACCCTCCTACACCACACTTAGGCAATCTACCCAAGCACCCAAAAAGCATACCAAAACACTTAAAAACATACACATATACACAATATAAAATAAAACATTTAACAAGAGTGTAGCTCCTACCTTTCCATGGTAGAGCTTGATCCAAGAGTCACACACCAAGCTCCTTCAAGCCCACTCCAACACCAACAAGATCCAAAGAAATCCACAAGCACTCCAAAATTCTCCAACTCCAAAAATACAAGAGCACAAATCAAAATGAAGTAACCCCCAAACAAACAAAAGAACTTGAATAAATAGAAAAGGGAGAGAGGAGGGTGAGGTGGCTCCATGTAGGATGCCACATCACTTATCCTTAACTCCACCTCACAAGTCAAACCTCAACCCCAATGCACAATAAATTGGTGGGTTGAGAGGAATGACAAACCTCTTCCACACATAATCCAAACCCACACCCCCTAAGGACAAACTTTAAAAGCCATGTAAGAAAAGTGCAATAAATGTCACTTTTTCTTACAAAACACATAATGGGGTCTATTTTTGACCCCCAATCCATAGGTAGGGTTGGTATAATAATTTAAGAGGTGTGGGACAAGTTTAACTTGTCCCACAAGCCTCCAAAATTGGCCCTTAAGGCCAAATCCGAATTTCCATGATGAGGTAGAGTGTACAACACTCAAGATCACAAGCACTCAACTTACAACACATAACTCAAAGAGCCATCTAATCTAATAAATGAATTCTTTTGTCCCATCTATAATTAGTTTAGTAACATGATTAATTTACTAATCTAGAAACAAATTAAATAATTAATAAAAAGGGAAATACATCACTATAAAATCACATACTAAAATTAAATAAAGGAAAAATAAAAGAACAACACACAAACCCCTTGGTCACAATTGGAGGTAATCCCCCCCCATGGGAAACCCCTAACAACAATTCAAACACACACACAACAAAAACACATGTTTCCATGGTGACCATTGTTGAATTCATCTAGCATTCCAATGTGGTTGGTCTCCAATCCCCTGTTGTTTGTTGTGATATGTTTACCTGCAAAACACATAATACCTCCTTCAGCCTCATGGACGCATCAAAACATCCAAGATAAAATATAAAAATATAAATCCACAATCATCTACATATGAATCAAATCATCATCTAGGCAAATAACGTTATTATTTTCAATTTCTAACAACATCTCAATTCTACATTTCATCAATATCAATAGGATCACAAGATTAGTTCAATTTAAGGTTTACTCAATATGACGAAAATATCGCATGTCAGAAATATATAACTATGTCAACAACATATCATCATCAATATAAAATGTCTCTAATAATCCACACACATCATACTATGAATCAAAATCCAACAATAGTCCAAATATCTCTATCATCTAATCATCATGCTAAGTCAAAATGATACAATAATATCCATGCATGTAAGTCAACTAGTAATCGAAACCAACAGTAATAAGTATCGAAGGGAATTGGGAACTACATTTTTTAACACATGAGACGTTTGTTTAACCATGGTGACCCACAATATATAACATGGAAACACATGATGTGCATCAAACCACATGTCCAAAAATGACCCAAGGTACAACAATGATCCAATACAATTTGACACTTACTCACAGGAACTTCCCACAGCACATTATTGTTTATTGTGGAATATTTATTACAATACCATTGTGCTTTTTAATAGTTGACTATAATTGTCTGAAGAGCACATAACATGGAACCCTTCATTTCTTTACAACTAGGCTGCATGTTTTTGTTTAACATTTCACCTATAGTGGTTCCTCTAGGATTTGCTCATTTTTCTTGTGGAAATAACTTTATATAGCATGATCGATTTGATTAGGAACATTTATACACACATGCATCTTCTAATATTTGACTTAAGGATTTGTTTGAAAGAGTTGAGTTTACTTGTTTGGAAAATAATCTCGTTATACTGGAGGAAAATTCACAAGAAAAAAAAAGAAGGTTACTAGATCAATAAAAACCTATCCTGAGTTCATTTCATAGCATTGTTTAATACTAACAATACACTCTTTTCATATTCCAATTTATTACAACCAACTATGTAGGTTAGATAATTAAGTTGTATCATTCTTGATTCACAATCCGTTGCTCTAATTAGGAATTCATATTTTCACAATCATATTGCACATAGAAGGGTACATTACACCTGTGTTCCCGTTATAGAATATTTTTCTTTGAATTTAAGTAACTATTTTTCATTTCAAACTACTTTTGTTTCATCATCTTAATGATTTAATCCTAATAGCAACGGGTTAATTTCATGTTTTGACCATAAATTCTACTTCTTGAGTGATCCTAGGTTTAATATATTCCTATCTGCACCAAGGGTTCTACTAACTTTTACAAGTTCAACTAGAGTGAAAATTTATCCTTAACTTGTAAGACCTTGGCTACAACTGAAGTTATCCCATTCTCAAGGCTACATTTTATTATTTCATTAGCATCATTGTTTAATCCACATTTATGTAAAAAAACCATGTGATCATGCATCATATTTGGTTTTTTTTAAATTTATTAGGTTATTGTATTAATTGGACCTCTACTTTATTACATTCATTTTATGATCACATTTGAAATTTTAGTTGAGTTTTGACATTGCTCAATGGTGTACAATTTTTTGTAGTGGTCGTTACTCTAGTTTAATCGTTATTTACCCTTTTTACTAACTACATTTACGTGGTTACTTTGATCTATTTAACATCATTTTGGAACAAATTAATTCCTATAACACTTACATAACACTTAGGTCTTTAAGACTATAATAAGTACAACCTCACACAAGATAACTCATTTCATTTCTCTTAGACATGGAAGTATAAGTGTATATTGCATAGAGAGATATCCCAAATAATCTTATGCATTACAAAAAGTCCTCCTAAGGACCTATTTCAATTGTTGGGTAAATACGCAAGTAATTCGAAACGTAGTCTCCATTCACAAAGTAATTTAGATCTCACAAGAGATCAATCATAGGTACAACCACCAACTATCTTGCAAGGCTTTGGCCACCCACTAGGGTACTAAGGAAAATTACACACAAGAGGGTTAAGATTATTCATGATATGGTCAAACCTAAACAACTAGATATGATCACCTCACTCATGTCCAAATATGATATGTTTCACAACATATATGCACCACATCATAAAATATCAAGGAAATAGTCCTTAATAAGATGCCTTAGGTGTGAAGCATGAAGATGATTAATGAGATCAGGGTATTTTATTAACATGATCAATGTTTTATACCCTAGAAAAAGACTCAAATGGGGGGAGGAAGTACAATAGGCATTATTACTCATTCTTTTATTTTCATTAGTTTTGATGAGATGGAGGTTCTACCTAACATTGTGGTTGTTAAGGAAATAAACCAATAATTAACATAGTAAAATATTAGTTTAATATCTTTATAACATAGGTACAACATTGAGTACAACTTCACATCCAATTAGACACTATAAAATATAGCCACATTGGTATTCCATTTTCAAAATATATAAAGAACAATTCTTGAACAACAATACATATCATTATTCTATGGTAATACATGTATTGCAAGATGAATATAACTTTACAATGATAACTCATTAATTACAACATATCACATCCAAAAAATTCCTCTTGTTCGGAGTACCTGCAACCAAATGTTGTGTCAGTCCTAGGACTGAGTATGGAAATCCCCTACACTCAAGCATAAATTCCACGCATCCATCATTTCAAACAATCATAATAGACAATAGAGAGATATAAAGATATGGAGAGAGAGACAGAAGAGTAAGGGAAGGATGAAGAAAAGATAGGATTCATTTTCTTTTCAAATCACCATAACATCTTGTGTCCAATTTCATTTCATTTCAATCATATACATTTTGACCCATTTACATTTTCAAAACCTAATCAATATTTTTATAATTATCTCTAGAGAGAGAAATGGGAAGAAAGAGAAAGTTTGGATTTCATTTTCCTTTCTATTCATCATATCATAATCACATACATTATCAAATTTTCATTTCATTTCCAACCCATGACATTTATAACTCATTTACATTTTTAAAACCAGTCAAAATATCTATAGTTACTTCTAGAAAGAGAAAAGGGAAGAGAGAGAAACATCATAATTTCCCAAAAAGCATTTATACAATAATTTTATCAATTCATACTCTATAAAGTGTGGAAATGTATGTACAAGGTTCCACGGTTAGCTAGGAGTCAGCAAAACCCTTAGAAAGTGTGTTTAGCTAAAGTTGTAATTTTGGTGCAAGCAAGCTGAAACATCTAAAGTGCTCACAAATTGAGGTTTGAAAACACTCATTTTAAGTTTGAACACAAAGGTTGATGATTCTTACATACTCTCCCATATACATAGAATTCATCGTGTTTGATAGAATTTTATTAGGAAAAGTAGAGCTCAAGTTACAAGGGAAACTCTGGGGCCAGTTATCATGAATTGCGAAAACAACTCTTGTCATTCAGCAACCAGTGGGCCCCAAAACCCACTCAGAAAACTAGTCTCTGAAGGAATTTTCATTGAAATACAGACGGGTTACAATTCTCTTGTTGGTGGTCTAGGGATAGGTGGAAATGGTTTTCATTTTTGCTCAAACTAAGCGGTAACTGTAGGTTGAAAATGATTGCATTTTACTAAAAAAGAGCACGTCACTACAAGTGACTGATAAGGTAAGTGGGCTTAGAAATTCGACATGCAAGGGTGTTAAATAAGCTCAAACAACTTGGTTAAGTTTCCCCATAGTGTCTCATGTTACCAGGGGTCATGCAAGGAGTTTCAGGTTTGCTGTATATTTTGGTGCATGACGCTCCATGCGCATAACTTTTAGGGTCATAATTTTTTTATGTTTGACAGTTCTAAATGAAGTAACATTTTATCATTGGTTGGAGTTACATTTCCTAATAATTAACATTTAATTTCCAAGTGCAAGAAATTATGAAAGAGGAATTTAGTACAAGAGAAAAAGGGAAATTCCATACCTTTTTTGTGAACTCGTGATTCCCACATTTGATGAGATTGCATCAACTTCATGCATTCCTGAAACAATTTACGGTCTTTCTCATCCTTCATTTTAAAAACTCCACTTTTCATGTGAATTTCCACCAACATAATTCATGAGAACACATATCTTTGAGGCATCTGATCAAATGGTTTTAGAGTCTTTTCCTAAGTTGTTACAATAGACTGACCACATCATTTACGTAAGGTTCCCAAAGGCATTTCAGAAGTGACCTTTGACCATACGCCAAGATACCATTATTTTATTATGGATTTATACTCCTTGTATCCTCCAATACCCCATACCCATACCTTCCATGGCCAAATCTCAAGAGCAACGTTTCTACAAAATTCAATGTATTATAGAGCTACATTAGTAAGATGACACCTACGATAAAGTTCCTATTTGGCACTTACTTTTAAACATTTCAATGGCATTTTCTTACATGCCCAAGAGGTCCTTTCAATGATTCATTTTGTGCATACTTAGAACTGTGACACACCAGTAGTTAACATCTGGCTGAGGCATTTCTTTGAAGAGCTTTTGAGCCTCATCGTTAACATTATTCTGTGGATATCCACCATCCCATGTAATATGTGAACCAACCTCTCTCTACATAGAGTTGTGAATGGAAAAAAGAAGGGTAACATGTAGAGGATGAGTGAAAGAGACAAATATTATGGAGACATATGTAGAATAATAGGAAATGTACTTTAAGTCTGATCATAAACACCATTATCAACACGTCAAGTAATCAACGCATTTCTTTGGGGCACGTTGTCAAATAGTTCACATGCAATGTGCATGATCCCACATTTTTGCATCCATGTCAACCAAAGAACTTACAATTATAACATCTGACAAAAACCCACTTTTCATTATGTCAAGGATGGAAAACAATAGAGTGTCTCACACAAAGGAAGAGTGAAAGAGACAAATATTGCAAAAACATAAGTGGGAGAGCAAGAAAGGCACGCTCAATACCTTAAGTAATGAAACAATTGCTAAAAAAGAGAGATAATGAGTAGGAAATGAACTGGTGTAGCAATAGTTATAGTCCACGTAGCACATTTGCTTAGAAGTAGAAGCAAAATCAATACGCCTAAACATTACACATGAGAGAAGCAACTCATAAAATTTAATCTTTTTCCTTCTTCTGCATACAACACCAAAAACAACAGCAGGAAGAAGTTTTCTTTCTTATCAAAGAAAAAAGAATCACTTCAGACACAGATACAGATCTAGATTAATCCTTTTGTATATAGTAAAAATGAGGAGGTATTTTGTTGTAGGTTCATCTCCATGTAAAGGATTGATCGAACCCACAATGGAACTGATTTTAGGACATCTTATGGGAGGGATCCATTTCTCATAGTTCCTTGACACGTTCTATTTATTTAGATATGAGATTTATCCATTCGTTGCAATTATTCAATTATTGCTAAATTACCAACATTAACCTAGGCTTCCTAGTGGTTAAGGGGTCGGGATCTCAACATAAAGTGCCTATATTTTTCTGCAAGGAAATGACATGTCAAAAAAAGCATTTAGGATGGGTTGCTCTCCACCTATTGGAAATAGCACCCCTTACCCTGCTACAAGCCTATCATATTCCTAAGGCTCTATACACATTGTTCTTTGCCACACCTAATACTGTAAGTTTTTTTTCTAAAATTATTTTGTTTATTTGTTTTGGTTTTAGGTTGGGCACTACATCTCTCTCCCCTTTTAATAACATCATCCTCAATGCGACATAACACCAAGGAAGGAAAAAGGAGATAATAAATTAAGGAAAAATTATTACAAGTTCCATCTAGGGATGGGATCTCTATTACTAGAACATGATTACAATGAAGCCAAGACTAAGGTTAACAACTTCTTAAAATTTTAATGTTCTGTGAAGATTGGTAGTTATCTTTTACTTTACTACTCAATTAGTATTTTCCTTTATAGTGTTTCTTAATCTCAAACTCTTAGTATTCATTGCGTAGAATTTCAATTGTCTTATGTTCGTGGGTGTCCAATAGTAATTGACCTAAAGATGTCACACAAAACTCAACATAGAACAAATGACCCATGATACATCTTTCTACATACTATCATGATTGTATCACATCACAAGATCTCTAATTCCACCATGGAAAGACAACAAGTAGTCCACATAAAAAATAATTTCCAACAATTATGTCATAGGCATAGATCCAACACACACAAGTGACTAATAAACCATGAATCATGATACTGATACAAATGCAACTGGTAACACATGACCCAAAAAACCATGAATGTACTAACACAGTGCCAAGACAACATCCAATAGTCCATACCAACCAAGAGGAGCGTCAAGCCTCAATCATAACAATGTGTAACAAGACTCACAAGAGTAAACATAACTCATAACACTAACTCCACACAACACAAAAAATCACGAAACAATCTATATATATATCTCCAAAAGCATCACAAAACAACTCCATATACCTCCCAAAGAATCACCAAAAAAATCCATATACCTCCTAAAGAGAAAGAATCATAGTGCCAAAACCATGTTGGGTCGCTCAACCATAGAGCCCCATCAAGAATATCATGTCAATCAACCATAGAGTTCCATCCAGAATATCAGGTCACTCAACCATAAAGTGTCATCGATAACATCAGGTCACTCAACCATAGAGTGTCATCAAGAATATCAGGTCACTCAATCATAGAGTGCCATCAAGAATATCAGGTCACTCAACCATAGAGCCCCATCTCCTTTCTGCATATAATGAGGTCGGGTCACCCTATGGCCCTTGGCACATAGAGCCTCATCACCCATAACCCAAGTGATATAATAACTCGTGGTTTAACAACCCACTAGTTATCTGTAACTCCTTGGGGCGTACCCCCATACAACGAATTGGGTCCATAGGTTCAACCACTCCATGGTGAATCCCATGACCCTATTCCAACACCTTACGACATTAGAACCATCATAAAAATTTGTATCAAATGCCAAGTGGTAAAAATCCCAAGCCTTGGACAAGGCTATACAAATTTTAAACATGAAAAGGAAGTTTAAAACTAAGAAAAACAAATGGATAATTAGCCATATTTAGTGCAAAAATCTACATGTTAGTGCAACAACCAATTAAAATGCCCAAAGTATAAGAACACATCAATCAAGAAAACTGCCGGTTCTTACAAGAAAAGAGATAATGATAAATTTACGAATAAAATACGTATTGAGAAATAACACATTACAATCACTATGTGGCCTCATATGGCCACCAAAGGGGTACTCATCAAGTTGATGGCACTCAGATATCAAGTCTCATCTCGTAAAAATATACATGTAACCAAGAATGAGTATATCAAATAATGTAACTGTCATCATCTCTTCCTGAATCATCCCTCCATACTCCCACAAGGCTCAACATAGTCAAAATCACATAGGATTGTTCGATGGACAACCCAATAGGAAAGATCAGGGGATGCTAGTTTGTATAAGTTGAGCCTAAGGTGGTTCACACCCACAATATATTGAGTAAGATCGAAGTATACTAAACAGATAGAAGTGGGTTTTCAGTCTATATAAGACTCCACTTCCTCACTCATACTCAGCTCAATATTATGAAAACCTGCTCCATGCCTCCTCTCTCTACACATACACTCTTGATGGGTGCTTCCCTTAGGTTCGTCTAGTGTAAGGTTCACAAGATAACACATAACTACATCACTAACACAATGGTGATTCATGCACATTAGCCATAACATCTTACACATGGTATATATACAAGTTATTAAAAAAATCATTACTTTCACTGTTATGATACATCACTTTTCCACATAATGCATCTAAGGTGCAAGTACTGCACAATAGGGGTCATATGATCACCATATGCCCCTAATTCATGAAATGAGCCATCACATATTACATGAATTATACGAATGATGAAAACAATGACCAACATTATAACATACGGTCAATTGCAATACAACATTATGACACATACAATTCATCACAACATGGTGGCAACATCACGATAAAATCCAATTCAATATACACCAATTTTGTCATGCAACATATCAAAACACCTTCATATCACATAATAACAAAATACTCAAACACTCCGTAACCCACACTAACATTCTTTTCATACACAACAAGGTGGTACATCACACGTGAAATCCTCATTGAGTCCACAAAAAGGATAACAAATACTCTCATCCTAAGCACATCAATAGGATCACAAACACACACTAAGTGACATGCACCACATGTGCATTCATAATATCATAGTTACAACGTTGGTCACATACTGACACATATCACATTACTCTTCCTATCTCAACCACCACCATGCAGAATCATCACAACTCCAATCAATCCAAGAGTTTCAAGAGCACAAACCTTCACTTTGATACCATATGTAATGCTCACTTTTGTACACACACAAATACGATACACATAATAATAGGATAATTATTTTTGTGGCTAACAGTTCTTGATACATAACATCACATGGGCTCACTTAGGATAATGTATAACACATGAGACATTTTCGTAACCATGGACCCACAATATATAACATGAAACACATGATGCACCTCAAGCCACATGTCTAAAAATGATAAGGTACAACAACGGCCCAATACAATATACACTTACTCACAGGCACTTCCCACATCACATTATTGTTTATGGTGGAACACATAACATGGAACCCTTCGTTCCTTTACAACTAGGCTGCATGTTTTTGTTTAACATTTCACCTATAGTGGTTCCTTCAGGATTTGCTCATTTTTCCCGTGGAAATAACTTTATATAGCCTTTTCAATTTTTAGGAACATATATACACACATGCATCTTCTAATATTTGACTTAAGGATTTGTTTGAAAGAGTCGAGTTTACTTGTTTGGAAAAATACTGTCATTACAAGGAGGAAAATTCACAAGAAGAAAAAATAAGGTTACTAGATCAATAGAAAACCTATCCTGAGTTCATTTCATAACATTGTTTAATACTGACAATACACTCTTTTCATCTTCAATTTATTACAACCAACTATGTAGGTTAGCTGATTAAGTTGTATCATTCTTGATTAACAATATGTTGCTCCAATTAGGAATTCATATTTTCACAATCATATTATGCATAGAAGGGTACGTTACACTTGTGTTCCCGTTATAGATATTTTTCTTTGAATTTAAGTGACGATTTTTCTAATTTCAAACTACTTGTGTTTCATCATCTTAATGATTTACTCCTAATAGCAACGGGTTAATTTCATGTTTCAACCATAAATTCTACTTCTTGAGTGATCTTAGGTTTAATATATTCATATCTGCACCAAGGGTTCTACTAACTTTTACAAGTCCAACTAGAGTGAAAATTTCTTAACTTGCAAGACCTTGGCTACAGCTGAAGTTATCCCATTCTCAAGGCTACATTTTATTATTTCATTAGCATTGTTTTTTAAACCACATTTATGCAAAAAAACCATGTGATCATGCATCATATTTGGTTTTCCAATTTATTAGGTTATTGTATTATTAATGGAGCTCTACTTTATCACATTCATTTTATGATCACATTTGACATTTTAGTTAGTTTTGACATCGCTCAATGGTGTACAATTTTCATAGTGGTCATTCCTTAGTTTAATCGCATCTAGCCTTTTTACTCACTACATTTATGTGGTTACTCTGGTTCTATGTTAACATCATTTTGGAACAAATTAAATTCCTATAACATTTACATAACACTGGGGAATTTAATACTACAAGCAGTACAAACTCACACAAGACAACTTATTTCAATGCTCTTAGACATGAAAGTATTAAGTGTATATTGATCGAGAGATATCCCAAACACTATT
The DNA here is from genome assembly GCA_019776745.2 of Taxus chinensis. NCBI lineage: Eukaryota > Viridiplantae > Streptophyta > Pinopsida > Cupressales > Taxaceae > Taxus > Taxus chinensis. Next base: position 623,854,399 of record CM034154.1, on the reverse strand, counting down.
ATGCATTACAAAAGCCACCTAAGGACCTATTTCAATTGTTTGGTAAATACACATGTAAATTTGAAATGTAGTCTCCACTCACAATATTTAGATCTCACAAGAGATCAATCATAGGTACAACCACCAATTATCCTGCAAGGCTTTGGCGAACCACTAGGGTACCAAAGGAGATTATGCACAAGAGGGTTAACTTATTCATGATATGGTCATACCTACAACACCTAGACATGATCACCTCACTCATCCCAATATGATAGGTTTCACAACATTTATGCACCACATCATACAATATCAAGGAAATGGTCCTTAATAAGATGCCTTGGGTGTGAAGCATGAAGATGATTAATGAGATCAAGGTATTTTATTAACATGATCAATTTTTTTATACCTTGGAAAAAGAATCAAATGGGGGGAGGAAGTACAATAGGCATTAGAACTTGTTCTTTTTTTTAGTTTTGATGAGATGAAAATCTACCTAGCATTGTGGGTATTAAGGAAATAAATGATTAATTGAGATAACGAAATATTAGTTTAATATCTTTATAACACAGGTACAACATTGAGCACCACTTCACATCTAATTCAACACCATTAAATATAGCCACATTGGTATTCCCTTTTCAAAATATATAAAGAAAAATTCTTGAACAAAAATACATATCATTATCCTATGGTAATACATGTATTCCAAGATGAATATAACTTTACATTGATAACTCATTAATTACAACATATCACATCCAGAAAATTTGTCTTGTTCAGAGTACCTGCAACAAACTTTGCGTCAGTCATAGGACTGAGTATGGAAATCCCCTACACTCAAGCATAAATTCCATGCATCCATCATTTCAAACAATCGGAAAAAACAATAGAGAGATAAAGATAGGGAGAGAGAGAGAGAGAGAGACAGAAGAGTGAGGGAAGGAGGAAGAAAAGCTAGGATTCATTTTATTTTCAAATCACCATTACATCTTGTATCCAATTTTCATTTCATTTCAAATCATATTCATTTTGACCCGTTTACATTTTCAAAACCCAATCAATATTTTTATAATTATCTCTAGAGAGAGAAAGGGGAAGAGAGAGAAAAATTGGATTTGATTTTCATTTCTATTCATCATATCATAATCACATACATTATCAAATTTTCATTTCATTTCCAACCCATGACATTTATAACTCATTTACATTTTTAGAACTAGTCAAAATATTTGAGTTACTTCTAGAAAGAGAAAAGGGAAGAGAGAAACATCACAATTTCCCAAAAAATCATTCATACAATAATTTGATTAATTCATACTCTATAAAGTGTGGAAACAATATTTATAAGGTTCCATGGTTAACTAGGAGTCAACAAAACCCTTAGAAGGTGTGTTTAGCTAAAGTTGCAATTTTGGTGCAAGCGGGCCGAAACATCTAAAGTGCTCACAAATTGGGCCTTGAAAACACTCATTTTAAGTTTGAACACAAAGGTTGATGATTCTTGTGTATTCTCCCATATAAATAGAATTCATCATGTTTGAATTTTTTTTATTACGAATAATAGAACTCAAGTTACAAGGGAAACCGTGGGGCTAGTTATCATAATTGTGACAGAAACTCTTGTCACTCAGAAACCAGTGGGCCCTAAAACCCACTCGCAAAACTAGTCTCAAAAGGAATTTTCATTTAAATTTAGATTGATTATGATTCTCTTATGGGTGGTCTAGGCATAGGTGGAAATGGTTTTCATTTTTACTTGAACTAAGCGGTAACTGTAGGCTGAAACTGATTATGTTTTACTAAAAAATAGCATGTCACTACAAGTGACTGATAACCTAAGAAGGCTTAGAAATTCAACATGCAAGGGTGTTAATTAAGTTCAAACAACTTAGTTAAGTTTCCACATAGTGTCTCATGTTACCAGGGGTCATGTAAGGAGTTCTAGGTTTGCGGCATATTTTTGGTGCATGGTGCTCTATGTGCATAACTTTTTGGGGCATAATTTTTTTGATGTTTCATAGTTCTAAATGAAGTAACGTTTTATCATTGGTTGGAGTTACATTTCCTAATAATTAACATTTAATTTCCATGTGCAAGAAATGATGAAATTGGAATTTAGTACAAGAGAAAAAGGGAAATTCCATACTGTTTGTTGTGAACTCATGATTCCTGCATTTGATGAGACCGCATCAACTTCAGGCATTCCTACAAAAATGTATGATCTTTCTCATCCTTCCTTTTCAAAACTCCACTTTCTACCTGAGTTTCCACCAACACAATCCATGAGAGCACGTATCTTCGAGGCATCTAATCAAATGGTTTTAGAGTCTTTTCCTTGATTCATTAGAACAAATTGACCGCATCATTTGTGTAAGGTTCCCAAAGGAATTTCAGCAGTGACCTCTAACTATACACCAAAATATCATTCTTTTATCGTGGATTTCTACTCCTTGTTACCTCCAATAGCCCATACGCATGCCTTCCATAGCCAAATATCAAGAGCAACATTTCTACAAAATTCAACGTATTATAGAGCTACATTAGTAAGATGACACCTTTGATAAAGTTCATGTTTGGCACTAACTTTTAACCAGGTCAATGAAATTTTCTTACACACACAAGAGGTCATTTCAATGATTCATTTTATGCATACTTAGAACCATGACACACCAGTAGTTAATAAATGGCTGAGGCATTTCTTTGAAGAGATTTTGAGCCTCATCATGAACATTATTTTGTGCATATCCACCATCCCATGTAATTTGTGAACCAACCTCTCTCTACATAGAGCTACAAATGGACAAAAGAAGGGTAGCACATAGAGGATGAGTGAAAGAGAAAAATATTATGGAGACATATGCATAATAATAGGAAAGGCACTTAAGTCTGATCATAAACACCATTATCAACACATCAAGTAATCAACACATTTCTTAGGGGCACTCTGTCAAACAGTTCACATGCAATGTGCATGCTCCCACATTTTTGCATCCATGTTAACCAAAGAACTTGGAATTATAACATTTGACAAAAACCCACTTTTCATTATGTTGAGGATGGAAAAAAAAACATAGGGTATCACACAGAGGAAGAGTGAAAGAGACAAACATTGCAAAGACATAAGTGGGATAGTGTTAGGAATATTCCTATTAGTGCTCATAGGTTTGCATAGTATATATGTGAGAATATATTATAATAATGTGGTTGAGTAAATTGTTATTAGTGTTATAACAATTTATGTAATTAGTGAGTGGTTGAGAGAATATAGGTATGCATTGTTAGAGTTATGCCTATCTCAAAGCCTATATATATGGCTAATATATTGTGAATGGACATCCTGGATGAATTGAATAATAATAAGATTATTATTCTGGTGTTATTTAATTTAATATTGTGTTAGACTATTTGGTTTTCTAGATTTGGTATCAAAGTGGTGTCTAATACATGTGATAGAGGTCTAATGATTTTATAGGAGCAACTATATTGATCATTGGAATTGACCTAAGGAATGATTTCTTGTTTTATGAAATAGATTAACATGTGCAGTAGCCATCACCTTGTATTTTTGAAATTGTTATTCATTAGGTGGAGTGGAATTACAAATATTATCGGTCGCATTCAGAGTGGTATCAAAGATCCAGGACAATAAGGTATCTCTATCATTGTAGAATTTTCCTACCTCGTACTTGATGTCCTCGGTACTAATTTTATATTGCTTAAAATTTCCGTTTGAGTAAAACCAGCATAACTTTATCATTTCTCAACGAAATCGAGAATTTCAAAATGTTCCAAAAATCTTGAAATGAAGGCAATAAAACCCAGAAATTGTTTTGGAAAATTCATTTTTGGGTGTGAGCAGTCAATTTCAGAAATATGTCGTTTTTTAAAGAGCATTCAACATACTGGTTCGGATTTGTTCTCTGTTGGCATAAGATCAGTTTTGTCCTCCTACATATTGATCAGAAGACCCACATTGTTGTTTAGCTTTCCAAGCTCGTAGGAACCCTTCCATCTTGCAGATTTGCTTTCCTCCACAGTGGACTGAGATCTCTATCAGAATCATCACTTCATATATGACATTACATTAGACTTGGCACTTGCGCACCCGTCATTGACTCCAGTTTGCATGTTGCATTCAGTACATTATATCTTCACTACATTTGCATTAGAATTCATTTGAGTTCAGTAAAAACTCAACCTTATGGATCAATAGTTCATTCCACCATCCACGGGTAAGATTAAGTCTGAATCACATTGGGCAATGAGCTAACTTGAGTATTGCATTGGCATTGCGTTGCATAGCTATAATCAACACAACCTATTTGACATTCACATACAAGTCAAAGTTTTATTTTAAGTCTCTTAAGTCATGTTTTATGTCATTTTAAAGTTGTATGTTTAACTTTATACGGCATAAGTTTGTCATTTTTAAGATTTATTTGTGAGTCAAGTATGGTATGCCTTTTGTCCATGAGAAGTCTCATAGTTAGAGTTAAAAGTGAAAGTCATCTTGAGTCCGTCTTAAGTTTGTATGCCATCAAATAAAATACGTATTATAATTTTTAGTTAATAGCCTTCGGCTATATTAAAAATTAAATTTTGTTTTATTAATTTTATGTCTAATGACGTGTTTTGAGTCTAGTATATAGTTGGTCATAATTAAATATTTCATTCGTCAGTCTATTTGTTGAGTCAAGTGTCACAAGTTGTTGTATTATGTCATCAAGTCAAAAGTAATTGTGTCATTTTTTCAAAAGTGAGTCATTTTTGAGTCATTGTAATATTATCATTGTAAGTCAAATCTATAGTGTCGTATTTGTGTAGTTGTAGTCACCGTCATAAAGTCTAAAAAATGAAATTTAGAGTTGTAAGGGATGCATTATCGCTAGAACACGATGTCATAGAAATAAAAAAACAAGAAAAAAGAATCAGAGATAATATTGCAACAAGATATGAGGCAGACAATGAACCTGAAAACGCCTATCCCTGTAAACGTTGATGATTAACGACACATGAATATAGAAAGCATTTGTAGCTTGTTGTGAAAACCTAAATCATCATATCAGAGGATGGAGGCAATGGAGGAAGGTGGATAACCAGCATCCTCTCGTTAGTCATCAGCGACGGGGCCGTGCAACAGATTTGGTGACGTGTGTGTGTTTGTTTTTTAGCATTTCCAGTGTGTTGATTCATTTCAGAGTTCTTGTTTTATAGTTTTGTAGAATATTGGAAATTTCACATTATGGGGGGAATATAACACAATATTCCATTTCCATTTTGTGTGAAATATATTCCAGTATGAGCTATTTCCTATATACTTCCCTAATGTACAAGCATAGTGGCGAACAGAAGCACCAGAGTAAGTTAGTTCATGGATCTTGAAAATATTTGTGGGAGATCTAGAAAACCACACGAGGTGGACATTTAATGGGTTCCTGTTCATGTCAAGGTTTGTGGTAAACCTGTTTAAAACCATGGAAGGAGAGAGCCTTTCTTTTGGATCAAGGTCATGAGTCACAGAGATGGACATGCCACAGGGGTGAGCATAGTGCAGAGAAGTGTGTGAATGTTTTTTCTACCATGTTCACACTAAGGGGGGGAATGTTATGAATATTCCTATTAGTGCTCATAGGGGTTTACATAATATATATGTGAGAATATATTATGATAATGTGGTTGAGTAAATTGTTGTTAGTGTTATAACAATTTACGTAATTAGTGAGTGGTTGAGAGAATATAGGTATGCATTGTTAGAGTTGTTATGCCTATCTAAAATCCTATATATATGGCTAATATATTGTGAATGGACATCCTAGATGAATTGAATAATAATAAGATTATTATTCTAGTGTTATTTGATTTAATCTTGTGTTAGACTATTTGGTTTTCTAGAGATAGCAGGAAAGACACGTTCAATACCTTAAGTAATGCAAAAACTACTCAAAAACAAAGATAAAGAGCAGGAAATGAAGTGGTGCAGGAATAGTTATAGTCCATGTAGCACATTTACTTAGAAGTAGAAGTAAAATCAATACACCTAAACATTACACATGAGAGAAACACCTCATAAAATTCAATCTTTTTCCTTTTTCTGCATATAACACCAAAAAAACAACCGGAAGAATTTTTGTTTCTTATCAAAGGAAAAATAACCACTTTAGACACAGATACAAATCTAGATCAATCCTTTTGTATATAGTAAAAATGAGGAGGTATTTTTTTACAGGTTCATCTTCATCTAAAGGATTGATTGAACCCACAATGGAACATATTTTAGGACGTCTTATGGGAGAGATCCATTTCTCATAGTTCCCTTACATGTTATGTTTATTTAGAGATGAGATTTATCCACTCATTGCAAGTATCCAATTGCTAATAAATTACCAACGTTAACCTGGGTTTCCTAGTGGTTAAGGCCTCGAGATCTCAACATAAAGTTCCTGTATTATTCTATAAGGAAATGACAAGTCAAAAAAATCATTTAAGACGAGTCACTATCCACCTGTTGGACATGGCTCCCCTTACCCTACCACAAGCTTTTCATATTCCTGATAAAGGTGGCTCCATACATATTGTTCTCTACCACATGTAATATTGTAAGTTTTTTATAAAATGATTTTGGTTATTTCTTTTGGTTTTGGGTTGGGCACTACAAAAATTAATCATGTATTGGTTAGTTAGTTTGGTCCATGTTAATATTTATATCCTAATATATCACGCAGATACTTATGTCAATAAGTGTGACACAACAGTTACAATGGCTCTCTTACAAACATAATGGTTTATGATGATAAAAATACTCATTGAATCAAACAATTAATCCCCTGTTGATTGGTTGAAGTGATCAATGCTTACATATAAACCCTAATATATCATAATCCTTATGCCAATATTGGTGATAACACAATAGAATTATCCCTTTTAGTAACATAATGGTTTAGAACAAGATTGGTTACAGGATGAGTATTTTTTGCTGATCACAAATTCTCTTTCATTTGTTATAGATTTAAACTTTAAAAACCATATAAAATTGCCTCTAATTGTATGTCCTACTAACTGATTATGCTAAAATGTAAAAATAATAGCCTAATCTAGATTTTTTTATTGAAGGTAAAGGGTTTTGGAGGGACCTTACCCAAAAATACAACCAAAGGCTTATGAGCCAATATAAACAGAGTATAACAATGTGGTTTTTTGATCTGTGGGGGCTACACCCCAAACAAAATAATACAAGAAACATGAAAAAGCTAAGGCAAGGGCCATATTCCTACAAAGAGCCCTACTACGAACAGACAACAACAACAAAACAACTACACCAAGAACATGGAGACTACAACACTAACCAACAGATTTGTTAAATTTTTTAAAAGCAACTCTGAGGGCCTGATGGAGTTTTAGAGAAATAACAATAATGGGGTCCCAGTTTGAAGCTTTAAATTTTTTGGTAATATTTCTGTTCTTCCATGTAGAGGTCAGAATTCCATTGGAGTCACAAATCTGGCGTATGTGCACTTGCATGAGATCCAGAATAACACTATGCATGGCCAAATAGTTGTTTTGTTTTAGCTCAAGGTCTTTAAGCTTAGATTCTAGAGTGGAAATTTCCTCTTTGAGTCTGGGGATAGGATCAAGAGATTGTTACAACATACTTAAGAAGAAAGTCAACATTGTTCTCAAGGTTTTTCACAACCTCAACTTGCATGATGAATTATTTTTCCAAAAAAGAGGAGATGTCTTGGTCCATGACAAGAAGAATAGTGGGGGGGATATCCTCCACAAAAATTTCTTTACCCTTTTGGCCAATGTCAATAATTTCCTTATCTTTCCTACTACTATGAAGGATACTTTTAGGAGGTGGCTCAGTGGAAAAGTCACGATACATGGGTTTTTTGGAGCGAATGTGGGGTTGTTGGGGAAGAGGAGAGGCCAAAGTGGGGCAAGGGTCGTGGGCCACAAGATCTAAAAAGTATTGATTGATGAGGTAAATGAAACCCTGGTGGAGAGGAGCAATCCTCTTGTGACTCTAAACTTCCAAAATAAACTTTTTCATAGAGTGCAAAATATAGTGGGATAAACTCACTTTCATCTCGTGCGTGAAATGATTTATCAGGACCAAGTGATGCAGTGGAATGGTGGAGAATTTTCCCTTAAGTGTGACATAATGAACCATCATTTGGGAAACCTCATCTAATGAAGGAAACTAAAATGAATTCCTTCTTGATATCAATCCTTTCTCCTTCATCCAGAAAGACCTTTTCCTTTGCTTCATTGTCAAATTTATTTCTGAAGAATTTGTTTCCATCCATGCTTTAGCTAGTGATAAACGAGATGAACTCCTTACTGATATTAAAATCTCTTCCTCTAAAAGTGATGGTTTGGTCTTTCCAATTCTCCACAAATTGTAATGAGATGTACTGGTCATGCCCTTTAATTCGTTGGATGGAATCTATGAAACTCCTAATGTTGAGGGTTTCCCATAGCCTAATCTGATCCTATCACTACAGGTCAAAGATTGGTTCTACTCTGCATGGGGATCCTCCCATTGTGATTACCACCTGTGATTATGAAGGGTTGATATGAAAGTAATAGCATGCAATTCTTCCAAAAACCCTCTGACATCATGTATTCCTATGGATTACAGAGATAAAACCCATTTCCTTCTCCCACACTTGTTCAGTATGAAAAAAGTATTCAATTTTCAAAGTTAGGGGGGAATAAATTTGGGTGTACATGATCTACCTTAGAGATATAGATAGTGGATTACACACATGTAGGATCTGTCAGCTAAGAAATACTGATGAGAGTGTTCACTTCATTTATGATGATGTGTCTAACTTCAGAGGGTGTGTCATGGAAATCATGCCATTCCTTGTAATCATTAACACAAACCCCCATATTTGCTAGCGAATATGTTGAATTGTTCCCCTCCGTATAAACATGTTAGAAAATGATGTTTAGACCATTACATAAGGTATGTACTTCATTGATGAAATCTCTAATGGTCCAACTGGGTGTTAGGGACTTGGAAAGATTATTGACAATGTTCACTGAGTCACCCTCGACAATGATATTACCCATGTTGAGGTTCTTACCAAGTCTGATTCCCCAGAGAGCAGCTACGGCCTCATAATACTGATTAGTTTGCTTACCCATGGGACCAACATACACTGTAATTAGATGACCCTTGTGGTTTTTGATTAGACCACCACCACCAGCTAGACCAGGGTTATAACATCTAGCCTAATCTAGATGTTATAGCAGCGGTAAATAACTAAATAATGAAATGATGAAATATAGAAATAGTACCCAAACAACTAACCAATAAAAATATGAAACCATAATGTGCAAAGAGGGTTAGAAGAGCCTTAGTTAATTCGAAGAGGTGGCAGGACTATGTTGTATTGGAGGCTGATTGAACATGAGTGTAGAACCGTCACAACAGAAGCCTGGAAAGTTATAGATCCAGTAGATTTAGCTGGACTAGGGAACTTGGGGAAGGATAAGGGTGCCTGCGGAACTCTGGTCTAAGTATTGGGCACCCTGGTTTGTACATATGCTTGGAAACCCAAATTTTTAGGGTCGCAAGGTGTCTACACTTATTCGCCTTTTGTTGTGTGTATGTCGTTGAACTTCACTAGATGTTGTTGTAATCCTGCAATGAAGGAATCACCTGTAAAACCCTAAGAAAAGCATAAAAACCCTAAAAAATAAAGATGCATATGAAGGGGTTGGACTGTCCCTTAGCTTCCAATTGGATGGACTTATCACTGAGCACTACACTACATATTAGACCCAATGTAGTTCTACATGTGTGTGTATGAAATTGTGCCCTAGGTTGCTCTTGTGTTGTTCACACTTGAAGTAACGAGCAATTAGCTAGATGTATAATGTAAATAATGTGTTCACATAATAGAATAAAACTCCCCTCCTATGAAGTGTGATGTAGAGGAACCAACCTTTTTAACTTTTGATGGAGATAGATGGATGCAAATGGAGCTATATATTCCTCGATGGATGCAACCTTAGGTGGTGATAGTAATGCTTCATGCTTGGTCCTTTATTATGGTCACAAATTTATATTTAAATGATTCCTTTTCTTTTAATTTCACAATTAACCCTGAAAAAGGCCATCTACTAAAAGAGAATATGTTCAAACAGCTAGAAAGGACCCAAAAGATAAGAGTAAAGTGAAAAGGGGATAGGAGCGCCCATAGGGGACAAGGGCGCCTAGCGCTAGCATCCTGGCTGGGTGTTGGTGTTCGGGTTACAAATGCTAAAGGGTCAAAGTACAAACTAAACTATGTCATGAAACTTACATCATTATTATTATTTTTCATTTCCATGGAATTATAAAATCAATTACAGTGTTAAACAATGTAAAAATTGACCAATCTTGGTAGAAATTTGAAGGATTTGGTGTTTGTATCCCACGTATAAAATACTTGAAATAGATCAACAAATGTTAACATTGATCTTGATCTTACATTCCCAAATAAAAAATATTTTTAAAAAACATAAAAATATTCCATGTCACACATCTCATCTTCTAACCTTTCTCAATGGGTAAATGTAAATTACAAAACCAAAATTTCCCAATTTTCAATATTGTCAAGATCACTAAATTATGCACAAAAGTAACCTTCCTCATGATAATAGCAGCTTGAAGGATATCTTGAGTTTACATAAGTCAAAATTTGAATATCGATGAATATAAATATTGACTATAGTGCCACAAAAAAATAATGGTCATCGAGTGTAACCTTGGTTATGATACCAAATGTTGGGTAATCATGTCTTTTAATCTCATAATGAGAGAATACACTTTCATAACCAAAGAATGTCCTAAAATTATGAATGCAGAGAAGAGGAGATGGTAAGGAAGAGAAATAGAGCATATTCATCCTTTAACAAGTCAATTATTGTGTTAGTTAAAGGGCCATGCCCCATTGGGGCATCACACCTATTAGCATAGGGATCGAGGTTCATTATATTAATGTGGACTAATCCAACCAACTAATATGAAATTATTTATATTTTACTGATTGAGGATTCTTAAAGGCATGGAAATATAACTTAAGTTAGTGTAGACACAAAATCACGCACTTTGGGTAACTATTTAGTCCTAGTTACATACTACTATTCATATGATTCCTATGTCAGAAAAGTACTGATTAACCCATGTCTTTAGCCAATTTTCTTTCCTTTCATTCTTGCATTTCTACTATCTTGGATTATTGGCGACATCTATCATGGGACAATGAATATGATGTGATAGACATCGAGGGTTTTGGACCATCTTCCGAACCAGTGAAGATCAGTTTCAGAGCTTTTGTACAGACAAGGGGAACCCATATTTCATACCATAGCACTCGTAGGAACTCTCATCCCTCTCTAGGTGCTCCTGTCCAGCTAGATCCTCTAGAACCATCCTATTTGTGACTTCTACACAGTCATTGCTACTCCCCAGATTTTCTAATCATCCCTATGACATTTTCCTGTGAGCATCTATTATTTAGCTGAGTTCTTTCCTCTTCCTCTCTTGCACGTTAGGGTTAGCATTTCATTTTTCATAGTTGTTTAGATCATTAACATAATTTCCTTACTGCCTTTATTTAATTTATTACAGTTGTTCATAGTTTATATTAGCTATCCCCATGCTACATAGTTAATTTTAGTTAGTCAAAAATATTGATGAAGCAAGAACTGGATAAGTTGATCAAAGATAACATTATTTTCCATATCAAACACTCATCATGGGTGGCTAATTTTGCTCCCACAAGGAAAAAATAATGGAGAGATATGATTTTGCGCGCGATTTTAGAGATTTAAATATAAACTTCTTTAAAATATCATTACCCACTATGTCAATGGAGTAAATTTTTTAAAGGGTAATGGTTCAGAGCATTTCTCATTACTTGATGGTTATTCTAGTTACAATCATATTTCTCTATAGGAATAAGATCAGTTTAAAACAATGTTCACTACGAAATGGGGCACACATGTATATAGAAAAATGCCATTTGGACTATCAAACATAGGAGCTATGTTTCAGCGTGCTATGGATTTGGTGTTTCAAGGGTTAATTAATACTTGTGTTCTTTTTTATTTGGATGACATAACAATATTTTCAAATCATGTTGTAGATCATATGGTTCATCTCAAACATGTTTTTGAGAGATGCAGACAATATTGCATTCCATTAAATCCAAAGAAGTTTTTTTTCAATGCATGAAAGTAAATTTTTAGGTCACATTGTGTCAAAAAAGGGTCTTGCTATTTATCCAAAGAGGGTAAGTGCAATATTATCATTGTCTTTACCAAATCACAAGAAGGAATGGAAAATTTTGCAGGGTAGAATTAATTTTATCAGAATATTTATTCCATATTTTGTAAATTTAGTAAGGCCACTAACTTCAATGTTAAAAATAACATGCTTTTTAGTTGTAAAATAGAAGGAAAGAATGCCTTTGAATAAATTAAACACGTTATCTCACAAGATGCAACACATTTCAATCCATATTTTAAAATAGATTTTATTTTATATCCTTTTAGAGCAATTGATACAATCTCATCTATGCTAGTGCAACATAATAATGACAAATTGCAGCAGCCAATTACTTTTTTTAGTCAAGGGTTGCAATACTACGAGGTGAAGTATTTTTTTTGTTGAGAAGCAAGATATTTCAATCATCAGAAGCCTCAAGAAATTCAAACATCTGATTTCTAATAACAAAATTCATTTAATGGTTTCCCATCCAAGTGATAAAGAGTTTCTTTTAAGAAAGGTTTTGAATGAGAAAAGAGCAGGTTAGATCATAGAAGTGATGGTATATGATGTTGATATTAAAATCACTAAGTTGATTAAAGGAAGAGGATTATGTGAATTACTAGCTTCAGATTTGCATGATGATAAAATCCATATTTTAGTGCTTTAAGATGGTCCAAATACAGTTGCTCCTTCATTACCTCATAGTTGGACCCAAGATATGATCCATTTTCTTCATACTAGACAATGACCATAGGGTTTGGACAAAGCCAAAAGGAGGTATTTCAGATTATAGTTTATTCCTTATATATATTTTTTTATAACAGTTTGTTTAGAAAATGTGTGAATGAATTTATTTTAACATGCATTGATTCAGATGAGATTGAACATATTTTGGAAGAATTCCATGGAGGTATATCCAGTGGCCATTTTGCACCAAGATATGTAGCCTTGAAGGTTATGAGAGTGGGTTATTATTGGCCAAACTTATTCAAATATATTGATGTATGGGTAAGGAAGTGTGTAAAGTGTGTCATTTTTGTAAAGAAACAAAAGTTAACATCTCTTCCTCTTTAACCCATTCAGGTAAATCAACATTTCATATAATGTGGGATCAGATTTTATTGGCATGATTAATCCACCTTCTAGTATAGGTCATAAATGGATTCTCACAGCTATATATTACTTCACAAGATAGATGGAAGCGGTTGATTTGAAAGAGGCAAACAAGACTTCAGTTTTAGACTTTTATGAAAGTCTAGTTACAAGATTTGGTGTCCCCACAACTATTATCTCAGAAAACGTAATATCTTTCCTTGGAACAAATATTAGCACATGGGCTATCAAGCTTGGAATTCATATCTCAATTTCTTCTAATTAGCACCCTCAAGGGAATTGATTAGTTGAGTCAACCAACAATAATATTCTTAGAATCATCAAGAGAACTATAGCAAAAATTTAGAGATCATGGCATACAAAGTTGAAATCAGCTCTATGGGCTAATAGGATTACTCCTACAATATCAATTATCAATTCTCATTTCATATTTTTCTATGGTAGAGAAGCAAGGTTTCCTATTTCCAATAAGTTATCAGCTCTAGACCTCATTAAATAGATGGAGATGATAGAAGAAGATTTGATGGAAATCATATTTATAGACTTAATGGAGTTGGAAGAAATCAGAAACAAGGTGATGACAACAATGGAACTTCATCAAGTGTAAGTAACGAGGTATTTTGATCAAAAATATGTTGCAATAATATTCAAAGAAGGAGACATTGTGCTCAAGTGGGATGAAGAAAGAACTAAGCCTAGAATACACAAATTTTGATTCTTTTTGAAGTGGACCATATTTGATTACAAGTTATAAGAAACACAATGATTTTCAGCTCTCCAAGTTAAATCATGATGAGCTACTTATCCCAGTTAATGGGATACACCTCAAACTTTACTATTGAGGTCATGTTTCACCCTTGTACATATTAGGTTTTTATGTTTACTTTCCTCCAAGTGTTTCATGCACATTGTTGTTTTAGTATCCATGGCATGTTTGTTTTCTAATAAGTGATCTATCACATTTTTTTGTTTCCGGAAGGTATTTTCGGTGCACAATTATTGTTTCCAAGAAGTTACACCCGTTGATACATGACTCAATGCCCAATGAATGTTTCAAGGCTACTGGATTTTTGCATCTAACATGTAGATGTCCCTGAAATTCACCAAATTTCCATCTAAATAATCCTCCGTGTTTATTTATACAACTTATTCAAGTTTCAAACTTAGATAGATTTGGATGGTAGATCCAAGAACTCAAAAAATTAGAAATTTCAGTGTCTCAAGGACTTGGAGTATGAAGGAATTTTTACAAAGTTTTCAAAACTAGAAAAATAGGGTATAGGAGTAAATAACAAAGGTTACCATGCATGGAAAAGTAGGCGTGCTAGTCCACAAAGCTAAGGAGAAAATTTTAGGAAAATACAAAGGAACTATTGTTATGGGGAAAGTCACAATATAAAGGAACCGGTGTTATGGGGAAATCCACAATACAAAGGAACTAGTGTTATGGGGAAAGCCACAATACAAAGGAACCAATTTTATGGGTAAAGCCACAATAGAAAGGAATCGGTGTTATGAGAAAATCTGTGCAATATAGGAAAATAAAAGTCATCATAAAAAGTGGTGCAACAAAGGAATTTCCTTCTTTCCTCTCTCTTAGATTTTATATAAAAATCTTGAATGTATTATAAAAAATTATCTTGGCCTCTTCATTCATGTTTTTGGAGTAATTTAGTATTATGGATGAGAAAGAAAGGGTCATGAGTGATTATTTGTGCTTATTCTTCCTATTGGAGTACTAAAGGAGCTATTTTTACCTTTCTACAGTGTGTGTTTAGTGCAAATTTTGTTTTAAAATGAATTTATCTTCATGATACATGTTTATCCTTGGTTTAATAGTTCAACCTTCATGTCTTCTTACATTTTTGAGTCAATTTGTAGGTCATAGATTGTGTTTAACAAGTTGTATGTAGTATTTTATTATGGATCCATTTGCTGCCCCTTTTTTTATCTTGTCAACTTTAAACCCTTCTATAAAGCACTTTTGCTTTTATATAGTCACTTATAGTTAGTGTATGGTGTGCATAGCTCCCATGGTCCGTATGTGTGATTTCGATAAGTCTGAGATCCTAAAAAAAAATTGGTGTGTCACCATCTTTTTCAATTTTTCTCTTCGTTCCTTCTCCTTCCTTATTGGTTTTGGTATAATAGAGTAGTATTAGAACTATAATAGTTTAGGTGTTGCACTAAGGGAACCATCCCTCTCTAGAGACTCACTCCAACATACAGGTCACCCACAACCTAGCAGTGTTTCCATTTTGTCAATTGAAAGGATATTTGTCACACCATGCTCTAAAGGGTGCATTTCAAAGTGACAAAATTGACCATGTCTTATCAAAGGGTGATAGTTGACCTATTGAATCTATTTTTAGTTGTATTTAGATAACTATAGTTGTATTATGAGTTGTATAATTCATTTTATTCTTTCACTTTTCATGCATAATCATGTGAGTGCAATTGTAATGTCTAGTATAGCATTGATTGTTCATTAATTGAAGGTACACCTATGAGGCACTTTTTTTTCTTGTGGAAACACTTTATGTGTTGCATTATTCTATGATTTTATCAAAAGTGTTCAAAAAATAAGACAATAAAGCTTGATATTATTATTAAGAGTTTACTCAAGGCATTTTTTCATCAATCATACATACAAGTACATTATCTTAATAATAAGTTATTATGGGTAGATTGAAGGATCACTAGTTTCTTTTTTAAGGAATTTGAAGTCTGATTTGAACTCTTCCATATCAAAAACCTTCACCAAAATTTTGGGATGAAGATATGTGTTTTCTATCATTGGTTTTTCTCTTTTCACAACTTATAAGTTAATACAAAAAGTTCATTCTTCATCTGGGTGATTCTCTCAGCTTGATTAATCATCAAACTAGTTCTCTTTATAAACACTAAAAAAGTGCCCACCTCCTGAAAAATGTGGGACCAAACTCTTGAATATTATCTAAAGGATTTGTATTCCTACTTGTCCTTCTTGCTTACTATGTTTTTGAATGAGATCTGCCAAGTCCATAGCCTTGCAATGATTTATGAGAGACCTACAAAGCAAAACATTATATTAACATTGTAAATATGGTCCCCAAAGAAAATATAATAATTTAATTTTAAAATAGCTCCAAATACATCAAAATTAAAGCTCGTATTAATTTTTACACATTAAACATTTCAATTTTAACTTTAAAAATAGAAGAAAAATATAGTGGCCAAGTTTATAATATTGGGTTCCCATTTGTGAAAGGAAAGAGGGTGTGTTGAGTAAAAGAACCTATACTATGCATTTAATGACCACACTTTCCAAGAGGTGGAATGTGAACACTTATAATTTTTGGCACCTAATAAAGGAGATGACTATCACATTGGAAAATGTGTGGCATATTTTATGAATCCCTATATTTTGTGATATTATTGAGGTATCATCATCTGAGAGCTCAACAAATCTAAGGAGAGACCACATATGCTAGACAAGGTAGTCATTAGGAGGTAGGGTTCGATTTATTGTATTTATTAATGATATTATTAGATTAGGTGTTCCACAATTTAAAAAAATGTATTTGTTTCATACTTTAATCTTTTAATATTATGGACTGTAGATTCATTTCTATTTCATATAAGATGTATGACATAATACATGAAATTGAGGAGTGTGTTATACCTTATGCATGGGGGGGGTAGTGTATAATTTCCTATTTATATTTATATTTGTATATATATGTCCTAAAGGACCATGTCAATGAGATTATATATGCCACCTTAATACATGTATGGGAATATGATCATAGTGGTGATTCATCTAATTTTTTGGCTTCATGATGGTTGAGAACATCCTTAGTTATTTGTAGAGTGACGGGTATTACCTCAGTGTAGGGAACTTGGTACTATGGAGTACTAGGTTATTCTCGATAAATGGACTTTGGGTGGGATCATCTGGATGGCATAAAAATGTTTTTTAGATGGTTCAAATATGGTACAAAGTTGTGTCACATTCATGTGATGATGTGCATAGAGGAAAATTTTCTAAAATTAATTCAATTCTTCTAATATGAGCATGTGATTCTATAATTTAGGGTTAGGAATTATATCCCTTATATCCATATCCTTTGAGGTGTTTGGTATGGTCAGCATGATGGGATGGTGACATAATAAGGCCTACTGTATCATATTTGCTTCTTATACCTGTAGATGAGGTCAATCTTACGATAATGGCGATGATTGAGGATGATACAGGGTACACCACTACTTATACGTAATGGTGGATTATAGTGACATGGGTCATTTTATTTCCAGTGATATTGGATGTTTTTGGGGTAATACGCACAAAAGGGTGATGGAGGATGCATGCCCCCACTACTTCATAGATACATAGGTAGATAAAAGGCACATCCATGGGGGTGATCCTCTAATAGCATATGTAAATTCTATTATTACTCAATGTACATATTTTTATTGTCTATTTGATTTGATAGTTCATGTGATTATTAATGTTGTATATTTTGTTAACTTTATTGTGATGTCACATTATGTGTTGTACAAGACCAATATTGTTGACTGATTATAGATACATTCATTCACACTTTGAAAAAAAACATACCTTTTGACATAGTGGTTGCAGGATTATTAGAGCGGATTTGTGATATTGTAAGCAAGCATGTACCCCTCTTTTATATATTTGTTATAGCAGTTGCAACATTTACTATAGTGGTTGGCTAGAGGGATAGCCTTTAAGTTGAGTTATATACACAACTTGTTCCACCTATGGGGATGGACCTTGTGTAGGACATTCTTCACAAATATACTACTATGTAGTAAAAGCATGTGCAATCTATAGTAAATTTAGCCTAGTTATATGAGAAGGTTTGATGTTAAAGGTAACCTTAGCACCTATAGCTAGGGAAATATTTAGGTGAGGTCTTGACATCATGGGCAAGTATAGAGATTTATAATTTAGATAATTCATATGATATATAGTAGTTTTATACATATTTGATGTATCCTTTAAAAAGGTATGATCCCTTATCAAAGTTTTTCATTGTATGTTTATGAGTAAATAACCCTCCTTGTATTTTGATTGGCACTATAATGATGATAGAGATTTATTATATATATGCTGAGTATGTTTATTCGAGTATTATGTTATTTTTTACTTGATAAGTAATTTAAATGTGAATGTGATATCCAAATTTATTAGATTAGCATAAATTTTAATATAGTTTAATTTGCATCTTACTATTAACTTGCACTATAATAATAATTTACGAATGGTGTAGTTAGGAAATATAATTTCAATGTAGTTATTTAAAACATCTTAATTTTCTTGTGCTATGTTATGTGAACCAACTCTTGGATTGATATAGATATTTTCGAATGATTCATTACTTTTGTATTTATTTCAAGTTTAGGTTGCTTAGATTTTAGTACCCATATGCACTTTATAGATTCAAAACTCTAAGAATTGTTTACATTAGGCCTCATAGGATGTATGTTAGAATAATATCTTCTCTGAGACACGTCACTCGTATAAGGCTAATGGAATATTGGTTCTCATGAAGGGACATCATGGGATGTCTCAACGTCTATAGAGTGGTGTGTCAGAGAACAAGATTAAGATTTATAAAATGTAGTGGTGACTATTTCAAATGAATTAATTCCCTTATTATCAAGTTGTTTTATATTTTTTATAAAGTGTAACAATATTTATCATGTTTCAATTGATTTCATGACAATTACAAAGGATTGTCCTTTTATCATTCCAATCTGATGAGGAGGAGGATAGTAATTAACTGGAAATTTTATCAACCATTTATCTAGTAACATGTCCAAGATGTCACATGGGTAATCATTAAACTTATTGAATCAAAATGGTGTACTTTAAGGTGGTTTCATTAATAATCAATATCAATGAATTTTACAAGGAATAATTTTTCTTCTATGTAGGAATTTTGCTTGGCTTGAGGTATCAGATATGTCTCTTATTTTATCTCTATCACTTTTTCTTTCTTGTGAACTTGTTGAAGAAATATGTGCAAACTCATACAATTTCTCCATTGAAGGAGAAAGTTTGTTTTCTAGTGTATTGTTTGTTTTTAAAGGGAGTGAAAAAGATCAAATGTAATTTATAGTAGCTTCTCTTAAAGAGGGAATTTGAGACCTCGATAAAAAGTGTATTATATCTCTAAATCATATGGTCAATATATTAATTAGTGTATACATGTCCTAACTCGTAGAATATATTCACATATAGATTCATATTGTTCTTAATGTAATTCTTGTAAGGTCTTATATGTAATTTTTAAACTCTTATTATGAATACATTGGATTATAAATGTTTTTTATCTATAAGAATGACCTCAAAGATCCATTAGGGGGATGATGAAACCAATGTAGATCATTGTCAGTAAAATTCTTGGAAAATGCTTTTAGAAAAAAGAGGTCATTACTATGTGCCTCCATTAAAGATAGAAAATGATTAAGGTGTAAATGTTGGTAACCACTTCCATAAAATAATTTTTAAGAATGGTAAAATGTGTAGGAAATGGTGAATTAAGAATACTATAAAAAAATTGGGTTCCCGTATGTGTCATTAGAGTTGATCCATGTATGTTAAGCTTTATGTTTTAGGGAAAATGTGAGTACTTTGTGTTATAAAGCACCAAAAACATGCAAAAGGGATATGACCTCTTCTATGAGAAAAATAGGAGTGTTGAAAGAGTTCTTAAGAGGTTGTATTATGGTATTGGTTATTTCCTCTAGAACACTATTTCATTTATGGGAAGATAATGCAAAGCACTCAGGTTTATATACCCTTCATTATAGTTCATATATCAAGATATTGATGGTAGAATTATCACTTATCAAGTCATATCCTATTGATTTATGGTTTCATATGCATAGTAGGTCATCCTTGGTTCCTTACATAGCATAATATGGTATATATACGAGTTAGAGAGTAGTAGATTATGATCATGTTGAGCACTTGAGTCTTATCGTCTGGTTTGGACGTTTCCCCTTTGAAGTGGCTAAGCCATTATATTTGTACATTATAATCATTTATCTATATCTTGGTGTTATTTGGTGTTATTTGGTGTTATATAACTATTGATATTCATATCTATTTAAGTATTTCATTATAATGGTATTAGAGCTTTGATTCTAGCCTAAATCAGGACGCACCCCTAATTTAGGAACTCGCCTATATCTCACTATTAATTATGATTTTTTTAGTTATGATTTTTTTAGTAATGATTTTAATGTATTCACAACATTTAAGGATACATCTTCCCTCCAAATTTCAGATGATATGGATTCATTTTGTGGAAGTTATTACAATATTAGTGTTTTCTACAATTTTTCTCCCTAGACTAGAAATTATGGAATTTATTTAAAATTCTCACATTTTTGGAAATATTTCTGAAATTTAATCATGGTTTATTCATTAGGTTTTTTATATCTATTTGGAACCATCTACAAAACATAAACCCTAATCCCCATAATGGGGAGATCAACTAGAGGCCAAGGAAAAAAATTTACTATTCTAGGGAAAAGTCCCAACAAGTAGAAAGTCAAATCATAGTTGGAAATGGGTGGAAATTCTAATGTCGTTTATTCCTTTTTGAATGAAAACTCCAAACAAGGAGGAATTTGAATCATATTTGGAAATGGATGGAAATTTCGATGTCATTTATTCCTTTTTGAATGAAAAAATCCAACCTCTTGTAGAGATCATAAAAAACTTGAATCGAAATATGGAAGTGATGGATCATAACATACATGGAGAAGTGGAGAAAAAGAAAGGAGATATGCATAGGATATATAAAAATATTGAGTTGTTTTTAAGCCTCTCACACAACTCAAGGTGGATTGAATATAAGTACAAATCATTATTCACATACTACATCGCATTCATATGGAGTGGGCTTTAATTCGGGGCCACAAAACCTACTGGTGGACATGCATGAGGTTGATGGCAAGGAATCACTCAACTAGATCACATAAATGGAGAATTTATTTGATCTACATTAGACACCAAGTGGGAAAAATTTTTCTATGGCATCATTTATCTAGAACTAGAACAATTCACTTAGTATCGTTAGTCATGTGCTCAAAATAAGAAGGCTCTCAATGTCACTTAGTCAGTTTTTATGAAAGAGATAAAAATGAATTATAGTAGTGTGTGGTCGAGAACTTTTTCAACCAATTAGAAAACTTATGGAAAATAGGATAAGGATTATATCCAGTAGTTCCATGTCCTATCATTGCATGTGGATGTCATTACAGATGATAAGATGAATTATCTATTCTTGGGAGGTCTTAAGGATCACATCTGAGATGAGATACAAATGTTTTCTCCATCCAATGTTTCTAATTCTATTATCATGGCATGTAGGGAAGAGGAAAAATTCATTTCCATAAAGAGGAATTCCTTCACTAACATTAGATATCATAGCACCTCAGTACCAACATTCCCTCAACCTAACTAGTTGAATCTTCAAAAAATCAATGATAAATGAGAAAAAGGGCTATGTTTCAGTTGTGATAGAAAATGGAGAAAAGGACATAAATGTGTTAAGAAGAAATTATTCTACATTAAAGAGCCCAATGAGGAAGAAGAAGAGAATGAAGCTTCAGGTTAAGAGGAAGATGTTTATAATATCAAGGCTAAAGAATCTATATTGGTGTGAGGTATATTTTTTCTACCTTTTGTTTATTAGGTGTTTTCCCACTTCACACATGGTGATTCATCTCACTTAGGTGAGCCATAGGTCTTTTAGGTATTTATATGACATATGAAAATGTTTGTTATAGAATCTATCATACTTTCATTGTCATATGGGAGTTACATATTATTCCTAGTATTATAACTCCTTAATCCATCATGGGAGTATGACATTAACATGCATGGGAGTTACACAATATTTTCTTATGTAGTTCTCTTTTTGATCTATGAGTATGAGTAGACTTATTCTTTATGCGTGATTAATTTTGTCTTATTGTTAATTTCTTGTTGATTACATGGAGAAATTTATCATTTCCATTGGAGTGCAATGATCTTGATGTTCGTGGGCTCCATTGGATCATCATGATTCAATCTCACATGGTATAAGAGCTACATTGTTTTGGTAAATGTGTACGTGTTATTGGTTGTTGCTAATTACTTCTAGTTTTGAAATTTTATTTACTTCTTGTGCAAGTTTCATTAATAATTTATTCGTTTGTGCTAATCCATGTTAATCTCTTTTTTGGAGTTTGTTGTTTGTGTGTTAGATTTAGAGCTTGTGAAGTTAGGAGTTTTCTTGCTAATTCTGGCTAGTTACATCTATCTTTGGTGAGAATCTTATTTTAGAGGTATATATGCACTTCACATGACCATCTTGTGAAAGAGACACTCCATGTAGAGCATATACATTGATCTTTGCCATTTAAGTGCAAAGTTATAATGAGAAGTTTACAGGACATCGTAGAACCCAGTCATCTTGACAAGACCCTTATAGCAGAATTGCAAGGATTATGAAAAAAAATCCACATAGTACTTTATCAAATAAAATTTAAGCTTTAATAGCTCATCTTAGATCTTTACTAAACCCCATATCCATTTATTGCTTTAGACAACATGCCTAAGTATTCAAACATACTTCACACACCATGACTGCACATTCTTATAGTGATAGAAAGGAAATATGCATATTTAATTCAAATTTTCTTCACATACATTATTTGAATAACATCATAAGCTATCTATAACACTAAAAATGTCTTCATGAAGTACCCAACATACACTTGTACTTGCAAATTTCCTTAAAACCTATCATTTTTTGTATGGTATAGTCAATCTTGTATATGCAAAAGTGTTTTTTCATGACCCCTGGAGAGTCATTTTCCTATCTAAGACCTTAGATGAGCTTAACTAATGCATTTTGTGTCCAAAATTTACATATTTCTTCTATCTCTCAAGGAGAGAGTTATGGAGGCCTTCAAACTAGCTTAGAAGAATGGTTAGAACTTTTTCATCTCACCATATTTTGACCTTAGACATTTTGCATTATATTTTTATCCCAATTTCCTCCAAACAATTCTCTTATGAGTTATCTTATGAGTCCTTTTCAATTCAGCACAATTGCTAAGAAGCTGAAGTGTTCATTTTTCCTTCTCAAAAACCCGGTCTTGGAGAATTTGTCTCTACAACCTTGATTTTCACTTTTTGACCCCTGAATTTTTGCACCCACCATCAAGACTCAATCTTGTTACATCTCTCATGGTTTTTTTTTCATGAAGCCCTTTGATTTTTCTTGTCCCATCTCATTTTCCTATGACTACTAGACATGTTCTCAAGACTTCATTTGCTCTAACTCTCCTTCAAGCTCCAAAACACCTGTATGTTGGAATTTGACACCTAAAAAATGGCTTATATAATCCTATCATACATATCACCACCTCAGAGTACCTTGTAGCACCTATAAAAACATTTATTACTATGACCTACAGGGAATAGGCCTTTATACTAGACCTATTTTAGCTTGTTTTCCACTTTGAACACCAAAAGTGACCTGATGAGCTCTGATTGACCACTCTCACACCTCTAAGACACCTTAAATGAAACTTTGGACACATTTATCCTCCATACCAAACTCCAAGTAGTTTTACCAGCTCACTCTTCCGAGGAACTTTGAGACACATCTAAGCAATGTAACAGCATACTCCTAAACCAAACACTACTTGACCCTTGGAGACACCTAAAGAGCAATGAGGGACACATTTCTAACTTCAGGATCATGATAGACACTGATATAGACACAAGGAAAACTTAATGACCATGTTTGACTCCTTGAGACATGCACTATGAACTCATGACTCCATGTTAGGACCTTGAACCGGTGATAAGACCTTGAAATAAAGTGAGACCACTACAATGTAAGACACAAGACTATAACAACAATGAAGAGTGACATACCTTCTCATGCCCATGCTCAAGATTGTTTGACATAAACGATAATTTTTTTAACAAACTTCAACCTATGTTAGTTACTACTTGTGTAAAAGTAGTGCACATGTGAGAGCCTCTTAAAAAAATCCCCTTATTAGGAGGGAGGATACTATACATTTTAAGTATTGAGAGTCAGCTCATCAGAAAGAGTTATACTAAGAGACCATGAGAGTCATCAGAGACTTACAAGATGAGATCCAATGCCTAAAGGAACATGTGGGTGAAAGGGAATGCATAAAGAATGTAGAGCTTTTGTTGAATGATGTAGATGATTTGAAGGAGGTGTGCAGGATGTTGTGGTAAGAGAAAATTATCCCATTACTAGGATAATTGTTGTGCAAAAAGCTACCATGCATTGGAGTTGAATGAGAGCATCAGATCCTTTATGTGAATTTATCACCTCATGACCATGAGTATGACAAGGAAATTACACTAGATGCGGTGATAGATGGTTGGCTAGTGAGTAATATTTTGATTGACATAGGTGCAATGTTCTCACTTTGGATTCCTAGAATCAAATGGAAAGACCACAATTATAGCCATCTTCTAATGTGTTATATATGAAAAAAAACAAGGGCCATGTTCATTGGTGTATTCAAGGATGCTACAATCACTATTCAAGGAGAAAAATTCACATGAGATTTTAAAGTATCGATGCTTGCTGAGGCGAATAATTTTCTAGGACTACTTGGGTACACTTGGTGTTATACGAACAATGCAGACCTACACTTAATACATACATACATACGTGTGTTTGTGTTGGTGTGTGTGTGTATATATATATATATATATATATATATATCTGTGTGTGTGTGTGTGTGTGTGTGTGTGTGTGTGTGTGTGTGTGTGTGTGTGTGTGTATATATATATACATATACATATATATATATATACATATATATATATGTGTGTGTGTGTGTGTGTGTGTGTGTGTGTATGTATGTATATAAAGTTTTGAGAACAATTAGGATTGTTTTTTCATACCCCTAGATGATGTGAGGGATACGCCTTATATTGAGTATGTGAGTGAAGAGGAACTTAATATAATTTATGCACAAACAGTGTGTAACCCTGAGAATGTAGACCCATCTAAGGAAGGCATACTTCAGTGGGAAGATGTGTCATCTTTCAATGACACTACAAGTGTTTCTTGTGAAAATTGGGCCCATGTCGTATATGAAATGGTCGAACGTGAAGTCAAGGGAAGATTCACTCAGATGTTTAGGTCACACATGATTAGGATTTTGGGAAAAACTCAATTACCCAAGTATACCAGAGAGGAAAAATATGACTCTTTCTTGTGCGTCAGAGAGGACTAGTGGAAGAATGAGGGAGATATATTAAAATATGATGGTCTATACATTATGTAGCATGACAGTGGCATTGGTGGGAAATGCACAGAGATAATCTATTGGGCTAGCATGAGGTGAGAGTAACCTTCTTAACAATGATTATTAAGAGCAATGTTCCCTCTCGTATGCATGATTATGACGGAAAGACTTCTGCTCTAGTGCATATACATAAGGGTGAGAGAGAATGGGGCATAAGGGAAAGAGGTTATACCACCATCCCTTTAGATACATAAGTTCCACTCTACTCTACGTGGATGTGCGCAAGCTTGGTTTTTACATGTCAAGTTGAAATAAGAAACTGCAAGTTGGCGCGACATGACAAAAGGTATTGCTCACACTTTTGACTATTTTTATAATAAGCCACTAGTACATGAGGCCCTTACAAATAATGAAGCGCATCATGCTGGGAGATAGTGCTAAAGCAAGATAACTCATGGTTTAGTTGTTGGGAGAACCCAAGAATGAGGTGTGCGAGGATTTGGAGACCGAAGAGATGTTATTGAGTCACACATGGAAAGAGAAGGAAAAAGGGAATATGGTATACCTCATTGATGATGAAGTAAAAAATTGGATATTATCCATACAGAGGGTACATGTGAAGTGATGGAATCTGAAAATGAAAATTCACACACATACCATGTTCTTATGAAGAATAAGAAGGTTAATATTAGGAATAAAGATGTGCCTAAGGAGGCAATCATGAGACACTATTGGTTAGAATCATAGGTTGCAAAGATCATTGATTTGTTGCACAACTTCCCTAACCTATTCCTGAGAGGCCATCATGAGCTAAAAGGCATACATCTCTCATTGGGAGAGATGAAGATTAAGTTGAAAGATGGTGTGTATCCAGTTTGGAAGAGGCCTTATAGGATGAACTTGAACCGACACGTGAAGTTTAAGGAAGAGATTAACAAAATACTTAAGTCAGGAATCTTTGAACCCATTGAGGAATCTAAGTGGTAAGCCCTATGGTGATCAACATCAAGAAGGATGGCCAGATCAGGATTTGTGTTGAGTACAGGTTACTCAATGGTTCATGTGTCAGATCATTTTCCTGTGCCATTTACGGAAGAAATCTTGGCAGGTGTAGCATGGCGTAAAATATATTTGTTCACTAACGGGTTCTCAGGGTACCATCACGTATGCATTATGTGTTAGGATTAGGATAATACCACATTTGCAATAGAATGGGGAAGTTTTTCATATACTATAATGCCCTTTGGGTTGTACAATGTGCCAAAAATGTTCTCATGCATAGTTGTGTAGCCATTTCATGACTTCATTCATAAGTTTTTGTATTTATATTACGATGATTGGACCATTTATGGATTGGTGAAAGATCATTGTGATAATCTAAAGCTCACGTTTGAAAGAGACATGAAGCTAAGCATCTCTCTCAACATTAAAAAGTGCATATTTGTCACACCCTTTGGCACTCTACTTGGGCATATCATTTACAAAGATAAATTGTTGGTCGAACCCGCTAAGATTGCAATGATTTTGGGGTTTAAAGAACCTACCAATCAGAGTGAAGTGTGTAGTTTCTTGGGGAATATTGTTTATTATAAGAATTTTATCAAGGGTTATGCAAATATTTCTGGACCCCTGGAGGAATTATTCAAAGCTGAAGGAAGTTTTTATTGGGGTGACTCTCAGCAGCATGTGCTTGAGACCTTGAAGGATAATCTTACCACCACACTAATCTTGTGCTTCCCTTCATGGAAAAAACCTTTCCATGTACATGTAGATTCCTCTGGGATGGTAATTGGCATAGTCTTAGAAAAACCAGGAGAAGGAAATGTTGATCACCACATTTGTTTTGTAAGTAAAAATTTGACACCGGTGGAGCAGAACTATACAGCTACAGAGCGTGAGGTGTTATCTGTGATCTACATGCTCCATAAGTTTAGATGGTACTTATTGGCCACACAGTACATATTTTACATAGATCATATGGCAGTTAAGTACTTAGTCAACAAACATGTCTTGTAAAGGTAAATCTGCCAGTGGATACTCCTTTTTTCAGGAATTTTATTTTACAGTTATAGTAAATCTAGGAAAGAGAAATTTAGGAACTCACCACTTGTCAAGGATCAATTCTAGTGAGGATGTGCAGAGCATTGAAGAAACTATACTAAACCACGTGCCAACTGATTTGGAAGATATTACAGTATTTTTGTGCACTGGACTTACACCAAAAGGAATGAAGACCTTTGAAAAGAAGAAACTTGTAATTTGTGTTGTGTTATATCAAGTCATTGGATAATACCTATATAAAATGGGTATAGATGAGGCCTTGCACATATGTGTTTTGGAGCATAAGCGAGAAGCCATTATGGAGGAAGCACATGGAGGCATCACAGGAGGACACTATGCAATGGAAGCGATCACACGTAATATCCTTTTAACTGGTCTATAGTGGGAGACATTATACAAAGACAACAAGGCTTTTTTCAAAGCATGTGATCACTATCAAAGAAATGAAAAGCATAGAAATAAAGATGAAATTTCATTAAGGCCTATAGCAATCGGGAAGCCTTTTGAAAAGTGTACCATTAATTTTTTAGGACTTATTTCCCCACCCGCATGAAAGGACAGTGGCATGCTACATCGTCACATATACTGACTACTTGACAAGGTGTGAAAAGGTTGCACCTACAAAATATTGCATAGCGGAAACAATAACGAGGTTCCTTTGGAAAAACATTATCAGCAGATATGGATGCCCATTGAGCCTAATGAGTGATAGAGGAAATCATTTTCTTAAATGAGACTATTAGAATTTTATTGGATGATTTTATGGTGGCATGCTATAAGACTACCTCTTATCACCCCCAGGCTAATGACACTATTGAAGCTTTTAACAAGATCTTGGGATGGACACTAACAAATATATGTATTTTTTTAAGAAAGGATTGGAATGATAAGGTATCAACCTTCCTTAGGGAATATCGAATAACCTATAAACGGTTTAACAAGGCCACACCCTTTCAGTTGGTGTTTGGCATGTAAGCTATATTACTTGTGGAATTTATGTTACCATCCCTACATATTGCACGTGTAGGTGGATTGGATGATGAACATGTTTTGGATGAGCACGTTGAAAATTTGATACAGTTGGATGAGCGGTGTGCACCATTGTGCATTAGAGTCAGAAGACAGAAAATAAACGATAGAAGGCTTGGCATGACAGGAACATCAAAAACAAGTCTTTTACAGTTGGAAAAATGGTACTTCTGTATGACTCCAAGTTTTCTCGCCATCCAAGGAAGTTAAAATTCCATTGGTTAGGACCCTTTGTAGTGACCGAGATACTAAGTCAAGCGTATGCCAATTACAAGTGTTGGATGGCACCATATTTCCTGGTTACTTTAATTGGAGTAGGTTAAAGCCCTACTATAAATAAGCTTCTTTTATGTTTGTAATAAGATAGTATTCAACCTTAGATTAGATTTCCCTTTCATGTTTTTTTCTTGTTTTGTTGTAATAAGTGCATTCTAGCGTAGGATCTTATTACAACTTATTGATTTGATGCATAGAGGATCGTGCATACTTTTAGTGGTGGGGTGAAGTAGGTATGAACTGAGTGCAAAAGATACTGTGATTATGGTATTTGAAATAAGGGGTACTCTAGAGGTGTGTGTGACAATATGGAAGAATATGCTTGTTGGATATAAATTGGGTATGCGCAAAAGTCAAAAGGAAGGTGTTGCAAAGGTGCCTAGGTATGATGGTGCTTGAAAGGATATTTCTTAGATGTGATGAATACCACATGAGCAAAAGACCACACATTGTAATGTGAGGGAGGAAACATCAAGATATGAACTACTTGATATATGACATAGAGGAAGATGGGTTAATGTTGTAGAAACAGTACGTGCAAATATGATGTCTCCAGTCTTGAATGTAGCTGCATGCGCCAGAAGGTTTACGACTATCACACATGGAAGAAAGAAGGAAAGATCAGGAAAAAATCAAAGAGTGCATTTAATGTTTGGAGTCAGTGGTAGGTGAGGAGAAATTAATGTGGATTCTTTTTGGAAAAATATATAAAAGGAGTCATGGGTGATTTCATTGTTACCTCGTCCATATGTGAAGATAATTTCAAGCTGATTGAAAGAGCGACAATTAAGTTTGAATTTGTGTCTGTGAGTGCAAAGACTATTCAATGCGACTAGGACAATACTAAGACGGACCAAAACATATATTTCACACCATGCTAAGTTTTGACTCTCATTAGGTGGATGTAGATATGTATGAGAAGAAGGTGTTGGTACTAATATATTTGGAAATGAGGGTCTGAGCTTAGAAGCTTGTAGCAGCATCATTGCATAGATTTAAAATGTAGGAAGCTTACGGTGTCGTAAAGAGAAAGCATAGGGAATGTAATCGACTAGTTTGTAGCAAGGTTTGGCATGAAAGTGTGAAGGAGGGTTGATGAATTAAACACTCAGCAATGTGGAGATAAGAGATTGAGTAAGTTATTCAAACACGCAAGAGGCATTTGAACTATCCTGCACTACTTTAAAGGCTGTAGAAAGTGTGAAGTTAACTACAGGTGAGAAAGCACCCACCGTATCAGCCTAAGTTGTTTATGGCAGGAGATGGAGATGTCCTTCCTTGTAGAAGTACGTTCCAGAAGACCCTGAAGAAAATATGGAGTTGCAATGAAACTAGTGAATTAACCTATAGGGTAGTCACAGGAGTTTTCACTATAGACTAAGTGGAAGATAAGTGATTCTAGGATCATCGTTTAGAGAAACATAAAGGTGACAATGAACAACTTGATTGTTTCTAAGACTTTTTGGACCAGTAGGACTACATTTTGCATGTGTAGTACATACATGAAAAATAGGGAATAATGATATAGAGAGTGCTGGATTAATTCAGTTTTAAGAATGACCTTTCTGGTGGGAAAACAGATGAACTAGGATAAATGGCTCATGATCGTGCTACCGTGAGAACTCTTTGAGAAATTTTGGCAAAAGAATGTGAAAGTACTCGAATTTGTAGAATCCTTTTCAGTCTGAGTAGCATCAAAGATATGGCATGAAGCTTGAAGACAGATAGATTATGGTGTGTGTCATTTTGTAGCCGGGGATATGATCTAACTAGCACTCAGATTTGTGGAGAGATGGATAGCACTCAAATAGGACTTGATCTTGTCCTAACTATTTTAGGTTGTGCCTTTCAACCAAGGTAAGAGAACCTATTTTGTAACCCTCAAATGGTGAAGGAGATGAAGATATCCCTCAATTTGTAAAATAGTATGAAAATGGCCTTGGGAAAATATGATCAACACTCCAAATCTGACTTTCACAAGTTGTCACTTCCAAATTATGGAGATACTTTCAATGCAAGGCAAGGGTTACTGAAGACATTTTAAAATCCTAATCTATTCTTCATACTTTAGCAAATGGATTTTGATCTTCTATGGGTATACAGGTCAAAACAGGGGTAAAAAAGGGTAGGATTAGTTGTTTTGAATGATTTTTTGGGTGGGAGTTCAACAAGATAGATTGGACTTTGCCAGATCCTTGAGGAGCTTCACAAAAATGGAGAACTTCAATAACAGAAAGCTTTAAAATAGTTAAAACATTCCTTCAAATAGAAGGTGTGCATCAATGGAGGCCCAGATTTGCACCTTTTCACACAATCTTTGAGATTCTAGCACGAAGGCTCGAGTTAGAAAACCCAATAAAACATCAAAATCTAAGATAAATCACGCCTAAGGTACACCCAAAAGCTTACAAACAATCTCTGTCAACAAATGAAAGAAAAGTGATTTTAAATCGTTTATTTCATTCCCAGATGAAAGATCTTCTGGAAAATGAAATTTCAGATGCCACTAAACTATCACAAGGATTGATACCTGTGTGATTCAAATAGATTTTGATACAAGATTGTAATAGGAACTAGAACAACTACTTGCAGACATTCTGAAAAGAAATAAACACAAAATTGCCAGAGATTTAACACAAATTAACTCAAAGTTTATCAGATTCATCAGCAGGGGAGAGTTATTTAAACAATCTCAGAGCTTCTTGATGGCTATACACTTGTAACCAACTCAACATGAATGAAAATCTGACACAGAGGAAGTTAACCTGGTTTCTCATGAAAGTTTTCTCAGAAGATGAGATTTTCTCAAAATTTTCTCGTGAAAATGAACTCCCGACCTTTTGCATGTCTCAAAACATGTATTATATATCTCTCTATTACATTCAAGCCTTCTCTCCCAAGAAAAGAATATGCCAAGCATAAAGTTTGTTACAAAAAATTCCTCATGATTTGCGTAGACAGGGACGTTTAACAAAACACGTCCAAAAATTTGCCAGTTGTCTCAAAAAGAGATGAATCATTGAAAAATTCACATCATTATCCATTGTGGAGGCACATTTTTCATCTTCAAAGCATGCAGCACCCCCTTCCTTTCATTATTTCATCCTTATCCCTTTCCAAATTTGACTCTGCAACTTTTAGATCTGATATTTCACGTTTCTACTCGAGCCTGAACAAAATTTCATTTCAAAAGACCTCAGATCTACAAATTGAATTTTCAAATTGATCCCATTGATCCTTGAAGGAAAAAATGACATGAATTTGCCAAAAATTTGGTGAAAATTGATGCAAAAATCGCATCTCCAAGCTTCCTGGAGCTCAAATGGCGGCCAAACTGAAAAATGCACAGTTACCATGTGATCTTCCTTTATCCTTTAATCTGAGCCCTCCACGTGTCACAATGTGATTGGAAATGAGCTTGGGATCACTTTTTGACATTTTAACACTTTTGGAAAAATGTAAAAATTTGACATTTTTCTCCGCCCCTCCGCCCTTTGAAAATGAGCTTGACACGTGTCCCAAAGTGGGCCCCATTGGAATCGCGGACCGATTCTACACATTTCCACTTTTTTTGGAAAAAGGAATTTTTTTTCCAAAATATCCCCCGCATCTCTGCCCTTCCTTCCTTTGCTTCTGATATGGGTCCTAGCGGACCTGCGCTCCAAAATTTCATTTTATACCTATTTTGCCAAAAAGGCAAAATTTCCATATTTTCCCCGCGGGCCCACAGTTGCGCCTCTGACCTTGCCATGTGTTCATCTGTGATTCGTTGCGGGGTTTCAGTGCTTCAATTTTTTACCTTAACCCATTTTGCCAAAGAGTCAAAAAATTTCTTTTTTCTTTGACGGCAGTCTTCTGCGCAAGCCTCAAATTTCCTCTTTGTCAGGGCTGTACTTCCTTTTAGAATTTTAGTCCATTTTGCCAAAAAGGCAAAATTTCAAAATTGCCCCTGAAATCCCGAACCTCCGTCCATCATGAGAAAAAAATGTGAACAAGGCATTCAACTTAGTGGGCCTACGGCCTTTTTCATCACTTTAACATTTTTACACCAAAAAGGAAAAAATTTCAAATACCTCCGCAGCTCCGCCCCTCCACTGTTTTGACTTTTCTAACTGCCACGTGTCACCCTCTGATTGGCTGAGGGCCTGCAGACTTGCGGGGACAATTTAGACTTTTTGCCAAAAACACAAAAAATGCTAAGTTGCTCAGCAGACCCGCCGAACCTTGTCCAATCACAAACGGCCACGTAGGAGAAGATTTTTGAGCTAAAATTTGACGGGCAAAGGACGCCCGTATGACCGTCAAAAAATGTAGAAATTGTCAGTGACGCCCAAAATCAATTTTTCCTTCGTGGGTGAAGAAATTTTTGATCAAAGGACAAATGGAAAGTGATTCAAAGCAATTTACGACCATGGAAAGGGATTTTTGAGGGAAAATAAGTATAAATCAAACAATTTTGAGCTCCAAAGGCTGGGAAAAATGGAAAAAATGGCAAAGGCATTTGAACGGGAAAAATTAGGGCAAAATGCAGGGCAAACTTAGAGATTCCTTCAAAATGGTGCAAGAATGGAGAAAAAACGAACAACTCAAAGCATTTAAACATAGATACAAGTTGTTTTTTCATCAAATTCGAAGGATGGGAAGATCCAAAGCCATTTTTTCTCAAAAACTGGGCTTCTCCTTAGAAATTAGGGAAAAAAGTTTGCAAACAATCTCCTTACAACAAAGCATGAGGAAAAAACATGTGCAAAACATTGGGCACCAACATTGGCTCCAACTTGGGGATGGGCACTCCCAGTGAGTGCCACAAGAACAAAAGTAGACCAAGTGCCAAAATAATCCATTGGGAAAACGGAGTCATGAGCCAAAGCCACCAAAAAACCAGCTGAGAAACTGACAAAAATGGTTGCCACACACCAAGGCAAACCACGAACCGACAAAACACCAAAAACAGAGCAAAAGCCAAACACTATACACTGTACAAGTTGGTAAGCAAACCTTGATTTCAAAGAAAACAAATCAAGGGGAAACCCCAAATGTCCTCCATGATGGATATGACCATGCCAAGAGGTTCTGATATGTTTTTAGCAACTGGAAATATACCTCTTTTTCTTCTTTGTTTAATTTGTAAACCATCCAGTTTCTTTGAAGCTCCTCCATTGTGTTCAGGTCAAACCTTTTAACATTTTTCAAGGCTGAATCAAGGACCAAATTTCCAGAAAAAACAACATACTTAGGAGATATGTTTTCAACAACTTCATACTCCCTGAAATCCACAAAACTCACAAAGTGATCAGTACTAGCATCTGCCTGCAAAACTTCATAAGATGCATTGTTTGGGTCTTCAATAAGGTACAACATCTTTTTCTCTCCATATAACTTTACTAAGTTTCCTTCAATGGGGATAGTGGCATAAGACATGTCCATTTGGACACTCCCACCAACACTTGCAGCCCATTTCCTTGATAATAACATACCCCATTTGGCAGGGCAATCAACAATCACAACATCCAATTTTAAATTCCTCCCAGGATAAGATGCAAGTTGCACCACTAGATCTTTGACACACCCAACAACTGGCACTTCCCTGGAATCCATAGTAGTACACTTGCCATACGCTATTGTCACTTTGATTCCCAATTCATTCATGACCTCCAAAGGCATGACATTGCATGATGCCCCGAAGTCAAACATACAGTTATGTAACAACTTGTCTTTGATAACCAAGGTAGTGAAAAATGGATCCACGTTCAACTGAGATTTAACCAAAGAAGTTCCTAAGTAAACCTCAGGTGGTTCCCCCAACTCTTCCAACACTTGTGGCTGTTCCAATTCTGCAATGGCAATAGGAATCCCAACCTTGTTTCCAACTCTGCCTTGGGTACTCTCTTCCTCTCTGAATCCTAAATATTCAAAATCCCTCTTCTTGTGCTCAGGAATCCTAAGCAACTCAGCAATTGGGACAGGAATCTTGATCTGACTCAAGACTTGGGCAATATCATATGGAGCATTCTTGGGTAAAGCAGCACTAGGGGAAAGATTGGCAAATTCATTAGATGGTATGGAAGTCTTTTCAGTTTGGGCATGGGGAGGATCACAAGTTTTTCTTGGGGGAATAGGGCCTTTACCAGATGTATTTTTCTTTGGAGTTTCTTTAGTAAGCAATGGAAATTTTGACTTG
Organism: Taxus chinensis; assembly: GCA_019776745.2. NCBI lineage: Eukaryota > Viridiplantae > Streptophyta > Pinopsida > Cupressales > Taxaceae > Taxus > Taxus chinensis. Next base: position 623,819,171 of record CM034154.1, on the reverse strand, counting down.
GCTTGTTGCCCCTTGGCAGCTTTACTTCTGGTATTGTGCTCCTTCTCTTGGGCAACTACAACATTCATAAGTAGCTACCTATCCTCCTCTGAAGGAACCCCTCCATCATACTTCTCAATCATCAATGCCCTCAAGTATTCAAAATCATTATTGGGAAGCTCAAAGGCTTGTACATTATCAATTTCTAAAACATGAGAAGGAGGAAGAAGATGTACCCATTGGATACAATCCCAAAAAATAGCAACAGTCCTAGCACTTATGACATCCGTTGAAGTTTCTCCCCTTGGTGAACTTGCAGGGATCTCCATCATGCAGGCATCATCATCAATTTCATCATCAACTTCCTCTTCAATCTTGCCAATTTGATCTGTTCACTTCACATGGAGGATGGGGTAGAAAAACACCTATCACACCAATCAATATCAACAACTTCCTCAACAGCAATAACCCTAGCAGTTAGGGGATCAGGTAACACTCTTCCTTCACATGCTTGAGGATGTCTATTTGCAGACCCCATGGGTCCTTTCCCTATATCATCACATCTTTGATCACCCCTAGGATGATTGGAAAATCTGTCATGGTTTTGTGCTTTTTGCTGACCTTGTGAAGTCTGCCCAATTCCCTTCTCTACCCGAGCTAATTTGTATAAGATTTCTTTGACAACCCCTACCAAAGTTTTCACAACCTCCTCCAAATCAGCACCCTTGCTAGCTTGAGGTTTTTCAGGGTTTATCAACTTTACACCATCTCTCTTGAGAGGTTTCCCAATTTCCTTAATGTTATTTTCAATCTGCAGTGCCATGGTGAAGGCCTGCCTTAAATTGGTAGGGTTCTTGTCTCTTAAGTAGTAGGCTGCCTTCTTATCAAATGCATATGCATATTTGATCAAGCATGACTCATCACATGGCCTCAAATTAACAGGTAGTCTTCTCAATGTTTTGTTAAATCTTGTGTTAAAGTCATGAACTGATTCATTGGGGTTCTTCTTGATATTTTCAAATTCAGACAAGAGAAACCTAGGATCAGTTTTATCACCATATTGCAACCTAAATGCATTGTTCATCTCAGTCCAAGAATCAATAGAATTATCAGGCAGAGCCTTGTACCAATCCCTTGCATCCTCTTCTAGTGTATGAATGAACAATTTAACATACACATCTTCATGCTCAATCTCAAAGTCCTCCATCATGTTAACAAAAAGTTTTAGGTGCTGATCACTAGTTATTGCATTGTTACCTTGGAATTTTGGCAATCTATTTCTGACATCTTGAGGGACAACATTTGGGTAACCATCCATTCCTCTAAATTTTATAGGACCAAAGGTGTTAACAACAAATGGAGGTCTAGGCTGAGCCATATTGTTTTGAGGTGGTGATCTTGGAGGAGAAACATAATGATGAGGAGTGAGAGGTCTTTGGGGAATAGAAATGTAATCTTCAAAATGGATATCCCCTATAGGATCAGCTTCTTGATAAACTCTAGCAGATTTGGAAAAAACAGGGGCAGAATGAGGAGCAATATTTTCAAAGACAAATGAAGGTCCCTCTCCAGATGGAGAATGCAAATTTTCAGAGGACTATCTGATTCAGATTTACCTAAAGAAGAACTGTAGTCCTCAATGACAGGTTGATTAATCTCAAGTTCAACGAAGGGAACCTCCTTCCTTGAGCTCTGCTCTCCAACCACCTTCCAAACTCTTCTCCCTTCTAACTCTGAAGTTCCTTGAATCTGAAAACAACTTCTTAGCAGAGTCTCTAATGAAGAGAGATCTTCTTCCTTCCAGTTTTGCAGAGATTAGCAACACCAAAAAACAAATGACAGAAAGCTAAGACACTAGTATTTATCAAGATCAAAACAACATGGAGTCGCTACTAAGGACTTTCACCCTAGTTGTGCAAATGCACTAAAATACTCTGTCAAATACCTATCAGCACTGAAAATATTGCCAAAACTTTATAGATCAGACCTTCCTTTTCTTGAATCTATCAACCACAAATGCAAATGAAGTGCAACTACTGCTGGAAACTGATAAAATTGTAGACAAACTTGAAACCTTTGCATACACCTTGCAAATCTGAGTATAGAATGATGCTTTAACAATATATTTGTAGACATAACTTGCAAGAGACATTACCAGGGTTTGATATGCATTCAAATATTTATGTAAATATGTATGAATGTCATGGATTGTGTTGATGGGCTCAAATTGAACTAAGAATTAACAAATTGGTCCCTTCATTACCCGAAACGGCGCCACTGGTGTTGGTACCCAAATTTGTTCTCCTTTTCAGTTTGAGCAGCATCAAAGATATGGCATGAAGCTTGAAGACAGATGGATCATGGTGTGTGTCATTTTGTAGCCAGGGATATGATCTAACTGGCACTCAGATTTGTGGAGAGATGGATAGCACTCAAATAGGACTTGATCTTGTCCTAACTGTTTTAGGTTGTGCCTTTCAACCAAGGTAAGAGAACCTATTTTGTAACCCTCAAATGGTGAAGGAGATGAAGATATCCCTCAATTTGTACAAATAGTATGAAAAGGGCCTTGGAAAAATATGATCAACACTCCAAATCTGACTTTCACAAGTTGTCACTTCCAGATTATGGAGATACTTTCAATGCAAGGCAAGGGTTACTGAAGACATTTTGAAATCCTGATCTGTTCTGCATACTTTAGCAAATGGATTTTGATCTTCTGTGGGTATACAGGTCAAAACAGGGGTAAAACAGGGTAGGATTAGTTGTTTTAAATGATTTTTGGGTGGGAGTTCAACAAGATAGATTGGACTTTGCCAGATCCTTGAGGAGCTTCACAACAATGGAGAACTTCAATAACATAAAGCTTTAAAATAGTTAAAACAATTCCTTCAACCAGAAGGTGTGCATCAATGGAGGCCCATATTTACACCTTTTCACACAATCTTTGAGATTCTAGCACGAAGGCTCGAGTTAGAAAACCCAATAAAACATCAAAATCTAAGATAAATCACGCCTAAGGTACACCCAAAAGCTTACAAACAATCTCTGTCAATAGATGAAAGAAAAGTGATTTCAAATTGTTTATTTCATTCCCAGATGAAATCTCTTCTGGAAAATGAAATTGCAGATGCCACTAAACTATCACAAGGATTGATACCTGTGTGATTCAGATAGATTTTGATACAAGATTGCAATAGGAACTAGAACAACTACTTGCAGACATTCTGAAATGAAATAAACACAAAATTTCCAGAGATTTAACACAAATTAACTCAAAGTTTATCAGATTCATCAGCAGGGGAGAGTTATTTAAACAATCTCAGAGCTTGTTGATGGCTATACACTTGTAACCAACTCAACATGAATGAAAATTTGACATAGAGGAAGTTAACCTGGTTTCTCATGAAAGTTTTCTCAAAAGATGAGATTTTCTCAAAATTTTCTCGTGAAAATGAACTCCCGACCTTTTGCATGTCTCAAAACATGTATTATATATCTCTCTATTACATTCAAGCCTTCTCTCCCAAGAAAAGAATATGCCAAGCATCAAGTTTGTTACAAAAAATTCCTCATGATTCGCAGACAAGGACGTTTAACAAAACACGTCCAAAAAGTTGCCAGTTGTCTCAAAAAGAGATGAATCATTGCAAAATTTGCATCATTATCCATTGTGGAGGCATGTTTTTCATCTTTAAAGCATGCAATACCCCCTTCCTTTCATTATTTCATCCTTATCCCTCCAAAATTTGACTCTGCAACTTTTAGATCCTGATATTTCATGTTTCTGCTCGAGCCTAGAACAAAATTTCATTTCAAAAGTACCTCAGATCTGTCAAATTGAATTTTCAAATTGATTGCATTGATCCTTGAAGGCAAAAACGACATGAATTCGCCAAAAATTTGGTGAAAATTGATGCAAAAAATCACATCTCCAAGCTTCCTGGAGCTCAAATGGCAGCCAAACTGAAAAATGCACAGTTACCGTTGATCTTCCTTTATCCTTTAATTTGAGCCCTCCACGTGTCACAATGTGATTGGAAATGGGCTTGGGATCACTTTTTGACATTTTAACACTTTTGGAAAAATGTAAAAATTTGACATTTTTCTCCGCCCCTCTGCCCTTTGAAAATGAGCTTGACACGTGTCCCAAAGTGGGCCCCATTGGAATCGTGGACCGATTCTACACATTTCCACCTTTTTTGGAAAAAGGAATTTTTTTCAAAATATCCCCGCATCTCCGCCCTTCCGCCCTTTGCTTCTGATATGGGTCCTAGCGGTCTTGCTGTCCAAAATTTCATTTTATACCTATTTTTCCAAAAAGGCAAAATTTCCATATTTTCCCTGTGGGCCTGCAGTTGTGCCTCTGACCTTGCCACGTGTTCATTTGTGATTCATTGCAGGGTAGCGGTTCAATTTTTTAGCTTAACCCATTTTGCCAAAGAGTCAAAAAATTCATTTTCTCCCGGTAGCCTGCTAATCCACAAAGCTTCAAATTTCCTCTTTGTTGGGGCCTCCTCGCTTCCTTTCAGAATTTTAGTCCATTTTTCCAAAAAGGAAAAATTTCCAAATTGCCCCTGAAATCCCCAACCTCCACTTTTTCATCATGAGTAAAAATTGTGAACAAGGCATTAATTCAACTTAGCGGGCCCTACATTTTTCATCACTTTAACATTTTACCCCAAAAGGAAAAAAATTTCAACCATACCTCCGTAGCTCCACCCTCCACTATTTTGACTTTTCTAACTGCCACGTGTCACCCTTTGATTGGCTGAGGGCCTACAGACTTGCGGGGACAATTTAGACCTTTTGCCAAAAACACAAAAAATGCTAAGTTGCTCAAGCAAACCCGTCAAACCTTGTCCAATCACAAACAACCACGTATGAGAAGATTTTTGAGCTAAAATTTGACGGGGTAAAGGATGCTAGTATGACCATAAAAAAATGCAGAAATTGCCAGTGATGCAACCAAAATTGATTTTTCCTTCGTGGGTGAAGAAATTTTCGATCAAAGGACAAATGGAAAGTGATTCAAAGCAATTTATGACCATGGCAAGGGATTTTTGAGGGCAAATAAGTATAAATCAAACAATTTCGAGCTCCAAAGGCCGGGAAAAATGGAAAAAATGGCAAAGGTGTTTGAACGGGAAAAATTAGGGCAAAACGCAGGGCAAACTTAGAGATTCCTCAAAATGGTGCAAGAATGGAGAAAAAACGAACAACTCAAAGCATTTAAACACAGATACGAGTTGTTTTTCATCAAATTCAAAGGATGAGAAGATCCAAAGCCATTTTTTCTCAGAAATAGGGAAAAAACACACTTCTCCTTAGCAAAGCATGGCATGTGCAACATTAGGCACCAACAGAATGCACATCACCGTGCAACTGATTGGACGAGTGACAGGTTTTCACAGATCAAGCATTAAAATCGAGAAATACTTGGATGATGATGATTATGGGGTAGAATCCACAACTAATTAATTCAACTATCAACGTGGGAATCACATAGTGAATGTCACAACCATTAATGATTCGGGTACACAAGTTGTAACATTTATATTAAGTTGTAAGTTAGGCGCACTAGAGAGGTGGTCCCAAATAAACAGGAAGTGGTTACACATAGAACAAAATATGGTGCAGAAGGTTATGTATAATATCTCTGGATTCATTATTGAAGGAATAGTGGAGGATTCATGCATCTAGGTGAGAAAAGGTGAGAAAATAACTTGGGGTGTCATACTACTCTTGATTGTATTTTGGAAGATAGGGGTTCTAGATGGACCAAAGGATAAAGTGTGGGTATACCCGATAGAAAAAAATCCCCCACACAAAGGTTCACAAAATATACCTGTGATGAAGCTATAAATAATGTATATCAGCTTCAGGTGGATAAGTGATATAGACGAATGCACAAAGCATTCAAGAATGAGTGGCACATGCCGAGGGAGTTGTACTTGATACTAGAAGGAAAGGAAGTATTTACAGTGCATCATCACTTCAATCTAGGAAGGTTTTACATTAACAATGGGGAAAAGGTCCCATGGTGTAAATTACCCTTCACCTTCACTGCCAAGTACTTCCAGGCATCGATGAACATGATTAAGGATGCACAAAAGTTGGTTTTTTTTATGATGACAAGGTATTTCCACACTTTGTGCACCACTTACGTATACCCCTCTAAGTCAGCATATGTGGAGGTAATGGAATATGATAATATGGACATCACTCTTGTAACTCTTATGGTGGAAGGACACAACAAGATTTTACATACATCTGAGGCCCGTAATGAAAAACATGAAGTACATTGATGGAATATATCTTAACCTCCCAAAACCACCTAAGAAGAAATAAATTGTGGGTACAAAAAGAGCGTGTGAGGAAACCCCTCATTAGGAAGAAGAATAAGAAGAAAAGGAAAAGGAGGAGGAAGAGGCAAAAAAAGAGGAAGATGTCGCACTAGACCATAGCCACAAGATGAAGCTACAAAATCAGTGCACAAGGAAAGAACAGGGTGTAAGGACTTTAGAGGTGATAAAGAAGTCACCTAAAGTCACCCTAACTAATCCAATCCTAGAAATAAGAAGAAAAAGAGGTGATGATTTGTCAATGTTACAAATAGAGATGAAGAGAATTTGGTGGAAGAGGTTGAGCGCAATGAAGAGCTAACTCAAGACGAGGAGGAAGCAATGAAGGGAGAGAATGTGCAACACGAGGAGGAGATACACACCACTCGTGAAGAAGGCCCCAAAGGAGATGAAGAAGAAAAATAAGGGAATGATGAGGAGTAGCCTACTGGAGAAGGCCTAGGAGTTTTAGTTGGAGTTGGAAGCAACACACAACTAAATGTTAAGAAAGAAGTTCCTAAGGGAAGGCATAATGGTTGAAGGAAGAAAAATGATGGTATCATGTGACCGCCACAAATGAGCTATATTGATGATCATTTGAAGGTGTTGCGGGAAAGGTTTCAAAGCATAGTGCTAACCAAGGAACTATTTGGCTAGGAGATAATTGATCCAGAGGGTGCAAAGATGCACATGAGAAATATGTTGTTGTGGATTATGTAGACACATCTGGAGGAGACCGAGTTTGAGATTAACAATGAAGCATATTCTAGGAGGAAAATGAATAAGGATCTAGGAAAAGTTCTTAGTACAATCAACTTCACAGAGCTGATAGATGAGTAGACCAGCAATGTGATGAATAAAATGACGGCTGAATTTGTGCACTATAATCTTGACAAGGGGGGCACATTAATATTTGTCTAAAGGGCAATAATGATAAGGAGGAGGAATTCTAACGGCTCACTGAAGAACTAGAAGAAACGAAGAATCATACAAAATATGCCTATAATAAGGTCAAACAGGTAATAAATGTCATCATAATTGTACGTCGTGACTTGGTAGATAAATCCCAAGATGAGTACCCATCTAAAATGCACTACTTATAAAACTTGGTATGTATGTTATTACATGAGAAAAATTGTGTGTCATGGCATTTGAAGGAAGAGTTTATAGCACATAAAGAAAATAATAAGGAAGCAGTCACATGGAAGATAGTGGAATATGACGTGTTGAACACCATGGTCAAAGAAGCTATGAAAAAGGTAGGGTACGTGTTTGATAACTATCAAGACTTGGATCCCATCCTAAAGGTGCATACTATTCAAGAATAATTTTAACTTAAGCAAGTGTATGTAGCCAAGAAAGAAAACAAGGTTGGGCATGATAAAATCATGGCCAAAGTTGCATGGAAGTGTGATTTTCTTCAAGTCGTGAGAGATACCTTTGAGATAAGACTCAAAGAACTTGGCTCTTTGGTTTTACATAAGATGTATACCTCGGAGATAATGGCATCAGGCCTTATTGAATTCATTAGGGAATTAAAGGAAAATGAGGAAGAAATGACCCATGAGCAGGTGTCGGACATTTCCAGATTGGTGCCCAATGCAGCTACCAAGGATCTTACAAGGTGGGAAGAGCTGGAGAATATCCTAAATACGAAATTCCCATAACTACTCTATCCTCCCTAGGGATAAATTTGAGTGCGCACCCTAGGGGATTGATATTCATTGATTCATTATGCCCCACCATTCCTTGTTCTTCCAATTCTTTATTCTTTAGTTCTTTGGAGAGCATTCATTTGATATAAGTATTTATGAGGACGAACAATATCCCTAGTGTGGGGTAATGTTGGTCTGAGAAAATGGCTAAGTACTATACATGCCTAGGAGTTAGAATGGTGCATAGAAGCATGCACATAAGAGGAAAAATTGAGAGCAGAGTAGTGTGCGGAGGTCCACACACCATGAAGGAACAAGACTACACACATGCATGTTGAAGATCAAGGACTTAACCAATTTTCCATATAAGGATAAAAATAAAAAAAGGAGATGGAGTTCCACTCAAGCAAATTCCATAAATAGAAAAAAGTTAGATGACTTAGTGGCCACACAAAGGATAAGAAAACACGCGCAGAGAAAGGTAAAGGACAACACATGGAATGAGATAATAATAGGGATTAAAGCATGTTGTATATTTAGCTTATTCTATTATTAGCATAATTTGTAAAATCATGCAAGCTATTGTAAGCATGCATATTATTATGAAGGTGCGTGTAGATAATGAAGGGAAAGTCCCCACCCTATAAATATAGGTAGTGCATCCTTGTTCTCAGGGATAGAGAGTGTGAATAGAGACCAGATGATGTATGGATTTGAGTGTTCTTGTTATAAACTGGTTCTGAGTTTGTATGGGAGCACGTAGGTCCATCACAATGGTGTAATGGGATGTATTGTATTCATCTATTATGTTAATTTATGAATTATTCTTGTGATGGGAAATTTTGGATGGATAGTAATTATTTTTATGTCTGAACATGGGTTAATTGGTATTTAGATCTTAATATTCATTACTTGTGAATGATTTCCTTATTACATGTGTTTTTGAATTGACATGGTATGGTGTATCTTATTAAATGAATGATTTTTATGGTTATTTAATATGAGTGCTAACATCTTGTTAAGAAAATGAACGAGGAAATTGGTGGTTGTGCACACTTCGAGTGAGCTTTTAGACTTGTCTGGATAAAGTGTCAGTGCACATAGTTGTTGTTGGGTAATAAAAGAGATTACATTTTGTGTTATATTACTGCTGATATTTATATATATCTAAGGAATTTCATTACACATTTTGAGGTAATGTAATTATAATTACATTACTAGTAGCAATAGGAAGGCATTCATGATGATTATACTTAGTCATACGATCAACATCTAATGGCATATAATTGTATGTAGATTATATAGAAACATCCTCACAAACACCACAGAAATCATGTTAATCAATATAAGAGTTGGAAGATGTCATCACACTCATTTTCATAATTTCCTAATTCAAAATACGGAAAAGGAGCCTTGTTGTCATTTGTATCATTTTCCAATTTAAGAGAATAAGAGAAAGGTAATGCAACCATTTGTATCATTTTCCATTTTATGAGAGGAAGATAGAGATATTACAATCATTCATAAATTTTTCTATTGTAAGAGAAGAATATATAGATTTATTACATTCAATTGTATCATTTTCCATTTCAAAAGAGGAAGAGATACATCACAATTATTTGTATCATTTTCCATTTTCGAGAGATAAGAGAGAGAAGTTATAAGTACGTATATCCTTTATTATTTCAATAGATGAAAGAGTAACATCACAATCATTTGTAACCTTATTAAGCTCTAGAAAATATTTGCTACTATGATTCAAATTTATTTTAGGATTTAGAGAAGGTTGTAGACACTCAATTTTAGTAAGTTATCCTTTGGCAATGACAAAGTTGACTTTGTTCCTATGCTAAGATAAATGCTCACATTCTAAGCCCAATCAGTACATTTACCTATTTTTCTCTTTTCTAGCTTGTTCATCTTTGCATAATGCCTTTTTTTTCACTCAAATAATATTAATTGACTGAAGCAATATTCAACCCCAAGAATCATTCCTGAACTTTATCTTTTACATCACTAATTACATGTGTAGAACCATACAATTTAGGTCCATAGTTGAGTATGGTGTTGACTAGCTTATAGATTCTTGCACATTCCCGTCTAATAAATATTTTTCCAATTTAAATATCTTATGTGTGTTGTTTCAACTTCCTAGGTCATCCTTAATGTGAATTTTTAGCCTATGAAATTCATATATAAGCAATTCAATTATAATTCATAAACTTGCCTAGAATTCTTATGAGATCTCATTACAAATATCAACACTATAACATTCACAATTCTCTAAAATCTCTCTAAAGAAGTTGCACAACAATTATAGTAGCAACTATATAAGTATGAAACACTCAATTCGGGATCAAGCATCTAACTTCCTCCATTTCCAAGCACTCAAAGGTCCTAAAGCCATGTCTTAGCAAGAGCAAGTCATTTTATGTATTTTCAAAGGTCTTAAAGGGACAAAAAAGGATAGTTTAAGCATCTAAATCACACCACATCACATTTTTACTATGTGTTACATTCTCTACTCTATATTTATCCTAATATATTCGTGTCAAGAAATGTAAGGGCGCCACTAAAGGGTTAGTTTAGATATTCATGCACACTGACATCTAGACTAGGAAAACTACATGAGGCTTTCTCTCACTCTAGGGAATGCAATTCAATGCTTGGATTCATTCAACAATGGTTGACTGTTAAGGGTGGTCCAACCTTACCCACACATTGATTTGTATTTTTTATTATCCAATTCTTACTTAATTTTTTTGTAAGTATATAGGGTCTTATGACATGTTGCAAGATATTACAGGTGATGTCAAAGTTATGTGATTCACCTGATGACAGAAAATGAGACTACATTTCTATGGCAAGAATTTATTGTAGGTGAAGTTTCAAAACTGATATTATACACAGGTCCAAGACCTATACAGAAGAAGTTAGAACCAGTATAAAATCAATCAAGACTGTATAGTAGTCGTACAGTCCTAAACCAGAGAAGTTTCTAGTTCCAAAATCAGAGACAACATTCCTAGATCCAAAACATTTGTTTTCCTTAGTTTGCACACCCACGTCATCCTTATACTACTATGCATAACTAAGTTTTTACCCCTTTGTGTGTTTTGATTAATCATCATATGGTTATAGCATAGTTGCAGGTACTAATGTTATTAATTAGTTTAGAAAGAATCATCATGTAACATTTTTTAATTTGTTCCTAATTCACTACTTTGTAGTCCAACTAATCAAGAAATAGTTACATTGCATTTGGTGAACTCGAATGGTGATCTAATCATATGCCTTATTCCAAACCCTAGTTTCCCTAGTGTTTCATCTCCACATTTTGTATTCACACTTTAATTTGTATTCCCATCTATTGGATGCCTTACGTCTAGTTTTTTTAAATAATGCCTAGGGTTTTATGTGTGTTCCTTCCCTTTGGGCCTCTTTCACATGGTTTTTTATTGGTCAAAACACCTTTTGTCACATATCTCAAGCATAAATAATATATTTTCAAATCCCTTGGTTTTTTTCTTTAGTTGTAAAAATTAATTGGGTAGAAACCTCTATTTGTTTGGCAATAATTTTTGGCACAATTTTCAAAAATTTTAGGGAAATTATTTGGGGTGATTAATATCAAGCATAGTAAAAATATTTTTTTATATAAATTCCATTGTAGGTTTTTTGGTTCCTCGTATTTAGATTTGGACCCCTAAAAGTAACTAAGTACCTAAGGTGCGAAGCCTTGTGGCACGTAGAAAAGGGCATGAAGGAAAGGGTTCAAGTAATTCTTGGAGAGGCGTGAAGGATCACGCTAGGGCAGAATGGAGTCAGGACTTAGTAAGTTTTGGACAATAGGAAAATATGTGCATAGGGAGCAAATGGAAAAGTGACCAGATACAGATGTGGATAAGCTATGGAGACTTGTGAATCAAGGAAAGGATATTCCAGGGCATCAATATGGTTATCATGAAAGGATAAGGAGTTGAGGTTGTTAAGGATTAGCTTGGCACATGCATTCTAGAAGGTACTCAATTGAGGGAAATGCACATGGTGACACCTGGCATATTCCTAGGTAGTGGTAGAGCAATGATGAAAGGATTCCATCAGGCCTTCACAGGTATGATGAGTGGTTAAGATGGAAGGAGAATGATTATTCTATGAGTATGATGGTCTTTTAGAGAAAAGATATAGATAAGTAAGGATAGATAGGGAATAGGAGAGTGTGTGAAAAATATGTAATGGTGAGCTCTGTGATGTAAAGTAAGCTCTGCTAGTGTGAACATTCAAAAACAATGGAACTCTCTTGATGTAATCTTGGCTACCATATTTTGGCTTATGAATATAATGAAGTGATTCTGAAACACTCATGTGATGGATCTTGATCTGTGTATTTTTCCCTTATGTTCATGTGTGTGTTATGGGTTTTCTTGATGATATCATGGGTTGATTCTACTTTCCTTTAGTTGATCATGTTAATCTATGCTTGGAATGCATTAGGTTAGGAGTTAGTGCTTACATCTTAAATTCCATGAATGAATGCACTTGTTTTCTAGTTATATTACATCCTCATGTTAAGAAGGAATGTTCTCATGAAGCTCACATAAAGGAGGGACTTGGCACCTACGTGCGCACCTCAGGTGAGCTTCCAGGATAAGACTGGATGATATGTTGGTGCACTTGGGATTGGTTGCTGAAACAGGTGGTGATAATAGAGACTACATTTTGGTTCCGTTGTTCAGACCTCTTTTCAAAGTTGTTGTGAGAATGGTGCATGATGACAGAGCATTTGACCTTGGACAGTGTCGAAGCATGGCTTAAAAGCACGAAGGATGAGTTTTCTCAGATATTTAGTACTGGACCTGAGTTTGATGCACGTAAATGGGTAGAAGAACATCTGTATCATGAGTTATATGAGACCTTATTTTGTTGTTTTCTAGTGGATTTGTATGAATGGATTTCAGCATATGCATCTAGATCAAGCTGGTACTATAGACCTCGTGTATGGACCCAAGATGAGTATCAAAGGTTGCATGATGTTGATCTGACTTGGACATGTGTTGTTGATCATTGGTGGAGTAGAGTGTTGATGAGTTACACCTTGGAGTACGTGATTTCTATGTATTCCTATCCAGAGATTGTTGAGTTTGAGTTCTTGAGGGAGCCAAGAGGATCATTCTTGTGTGTTATCCCTTTAGCTATAAAGATCCTGATCATTACACTGAGTTTGGAAGCATTTCCTATGGTCATAAGCTTCTTCTGAGCATTGGGTGAGGAAGCTAGGGTGGAGGAAGATGGTGGACCTTGTGGCTGAAAAGGAGAGGGAAGAGAGATGAACTCAAGTATAATGAAGCTCATGAGAGGGAGTTAGATAGACAACATGAAGTTGCAGGAGTGATGGATTTATGGAGGTAGACGTTGTGGGAAGGAATTGAGGTTCACACAGAGGATGTGGAGCCTGAGCAGTCTGTGCTACCCCATCTTGGAAAGCATGGGAGAGAGACCCCTTCAGCTTCTGATGAATCTCATCACTTGGAGAAAGGAGAGATTCATTGGTGCGCATCTGAATCCACTTGGTGACCAACCCCTGGTGCTTAGTTTTCCAAATCCAGAGATAAGTATTACTAACCCAGTTGGTATTGGTGGAAGTGACCAATCAACACCTAGGAGGTATAACTTTTCATTTGGCACATCTATGGCTACACAATCATTTCCTGTGTTTGGAGGTATATTGTTTAAATGACATTTGGGAAAATTATGGGTACACAAAGCTTGGGTATCACATCTGGAAGTGGCATGGGACACACATCTGGTAGTGGTGTAATATCATAGACTATTGGCATGTAGTTCAATGTGACATTGGGGACACAAGGCATGACCACTTCAGGACCCTTACCAGCTACATGAGGTGGATCTAATAGAACTAGTGGACATGGTGGACCTAGTAGATCTGGAGGATCTAGTGGGTCAGGAGGAATAGGCGCTGGTGGATCTAGTGGATCTAGTGGTGGAGGAAACACCAGAGGGAATCAAGGTTCTGGATCAGGTGGATAAGGGCCTCAACCACCTCAGCAAGTATTTTTTGAAATGTATTTGCATCTACCAGATTACAAAGGTGTTGAGGATGTACAGAGCATGTACACAAATGTGAGATGTTATGGTGCGAAGGGGATCACTACCCTGGAATGGAAGGCAAGTCAGTTTGCAACAACATTGCAAGGACACACACATAGTTGGTACCAGAAGTATGACCCCCACCAGATAGTGGTAGATTACACCACATGCTGTGTAATGCCTTCTTAGCTGAATTTCATATTCCTTGAGTTTGAACAGAAGAGCATTAGCACACTGAAGGAGATTCAACAAGGTATGGAAGAGAGTGTGCAAGAATATGATGTGTGTTTTAAGACTCTCTTATCAAAACTTTCTTATGATATTCATCCTTCTCAACATGCTCAATGGTTTTTTGGAGGGTTGATAACACCTTTTAGGAGAGCATTTCACACAAGACTTTCACAGACCCGCGTGAGGCCTTGGAGGCTTTCCTACATGCTGAGGTTGTAGGAAGCATGATATACTAGTGTTAGCCCTTTTCTTGAAGCTCAGATTGCTGCAATGGAAAATAAACTAGAGAAGCTATCTATGAACTCACCCATGAGACTCACAGTGGCCTATGGTGCATAGATTATGAGGTAGAGGGGCATACAAAGGACAGTTGTCCTCAGAGATCAGTACACACCATGATGGTAGACTGTGAAATTTTCCATGGAGATCATGATGCAAGTAGGTGTCCACTACTACATTGCATACGTGCGATCCGTAAGAATGTGTCTTGTTATTGCAAGATTTACACCTCCACTACTCATGACACCAAGGATTGTAGATTGATTGACCATAGATACATGATGTCATTGATATTGGTGTGTACCAGACCAACATTGCAAACAATTCCAAGGATGATGGTCATCACTATGAAGGGCACGTGGATGGAGGAGCCCATGGAAGAAGCTTCCATGGAGGATTTCAAGGTTGAGGTAACTGCAGAGGTGGAAGAAGTGAGTTCCCGCATGGAACTTGTTACAACTGTGGGTCTACAAGCACTATAAGTGTGAATTCCCTGATCTATTACAATGCTCTTGGTGTGGAAAGAAGCACAAGTATGAGGAGTGCCCAGAGTTATTTGAACACATGAGCCAACAACAATGGAAGGATAAAGGCATAGGAATGGTAAGCGTGAAGAAGGTCGACTCACAATGGATGCCAAGGGTGGCACGTGAGTCAGAGTTAGAACCTGTACTGGTGACAATGTGAGCTGAGGCTGTACATGTCTAGGGAAATACCAAAGCAAAGGTCCACTAGGTTACTAGAGAAGAGGTGGTGCACGGAAGTATCCAGACCCTACTCATCAGAAAGAGGTTTATCAAGAGACCATGGATGTAATTTGAAGCCTACAAGGAGAGATCTAGTGCCTAAAGGAGAAGTCACGGTAAGTTAGAGCAAAGGAAGAGCACTGAGGCTCCACAGAAGGATCTGGATGAGGTCAGGGAAGTATGAAAAATGTTGAGGTAGGAGAATATCATCCCTTTTCTAGGGGAATGGTTATGGAGAAAGTACCACATGCACTAGAGGAGAGCGTGAGTGACAGGTCTTGCATGCTAACCTTCCCCCTCACACCATTGATTATGATAAGGAGATTACCTTGAATGCAGTAGTCGACAGATGGATCCTAAGCAATATTCTAATAGATACGGGTGTGGAAGTTAATGTTCTCACCTTAGATGCATGGAATCAAATGGGAAGGCCCCCATTACATCCATCTTCAAATGTGTTGTATATGGCTAATAAGACAAAGGTGATGCCCATTGGTGTCTTGAAGGATGTTGTTATCACTATCCAAGGGGAAAAATTCACTAGAGACTTTGAGGTCTTAGTGCTAGCTGAGGTGGACAACTTTCCAGCATTACTTGGGTGCCCCTGGTGTTATAAGAACAATGTTGACCTATGGTTCAATAAGGGGTACATAAGTTTTGAGAACAAGGAAGAATGGGTTATTATCCCTTTAACTGATGGGAAGTTCAGCACCCTATACTGAGCCCTTGGGAGAATAATTCCTCGATAGAATCTATGTGCACACTATCAAGGACCCTGAGGTGATTAATCCTATGGAAGGAGTTATTCAGTTTGAAGATGCTCAATCTATGAGTGATACCACTAGTGTAGCATGTGAAAATTGGGCACATGGGACTTATGAGTTAATTGGGTGGTAATTGAGAGGCTCCATTACAAGAGTGACAAAGGGCACACCCACTTAGGCACCTAAGAGGGAAGCAATTACCAAGCTACACTGGGGACGAAAACCCTGATGTTTTCCTATGAGCCATGGAAGCTCAATGGAGATGTGAGATCAAAAGAAGGAGCATGCTTGTCTACACTTTTCACAGAACCACAACACGTTGGTGGATGATGCATCAGGATAATCTTCTAGGGTGGTGCAAGGTGAGGATTACACTCTCTATTAGATTCTTCAAGAGCAATGCTGCCAACTAAACTTTGTGTCTATGATGGGAAAGGATCCACCTCAGATCATGTCCAGGAGTGCGAGAGGATTTGGATGGAAGGTGCAGAGGCTTACCTCCTTCCCTCTAGGTGTAAAAGTTCTATTCCACACTACAAGGTTGTACGTGTGCATGGTACATTCATTCAGGAATTATGTCCATCAGATAGGGAATTAGCAGGGAGTTAACAAATGACTTGATTCAAACCTTTGAATATCAAAGTGCTAAGCCATTGGTGAATGAGGTGTTGCAGGTTGTTAAGTTCCTAACTATGGGAGATAGTGCCATGGAAGAGGATAGAATACTGGAATTATTGGGTGAACCTAGCTTAGAAGCATGCTCTGATGAGGAAGAAATCAGAGGAGATACAGACTTGAGTGTGCTTGCATGGAGAAAGAGAAGGGAAAGTTTGTCTATGTGATAGATGGTGAGGAAGTGGAGAACTTGGATGTTAACCATACTATGGGTACACGAAGTAATAGATAGTGCTAATGATGAGCAAGCTGCACACCTACCATGAACCTCTCAAAACAAATAAGGTTAACATTGGCTCAAAAATGGAACCTAAGGAGGCTACTATTGGGGACTATTGGTCAGAAAAGGAGGTTTCAAAGATCATTGATCTATTGCACAAGTTTCAGGATTTATTTCCACATGGGTACCATGAGCTTAAGGGAGTTCACCACTCTTTAGGAAAGATGTGGATCAAACTAAAGGAGGGAGCATGCCTGATTCGGAAGAGACCTTACCGAATGAATCCAAATCTGTGCATCTGGGTCAAGGAAGAGATAGAAAAAATGATCACTTCAGGTATCATTGAAGCTATTGAGGAATCAGAATGGATAATCCCAATGGTCATTAGCATTAAAAAGGATGGGAGGATAAGGATTTGTGTTGATTACAAAGATTTGAATGTGGTATGTGTCATTGATCCCTTTCCAACCCCTTTCACCAAGGAGATCCTGGAAGGAGTAGTTGGGCATGAGATCTATTCCTTCACAGATGGATTCTCGGGATATCATCAAGTTAGAATTACAAAGGAGGACCAAGAAAAGATAACTTTTGCCACTGAATGGGGAAGATTTTCCTACACAATCATGCCTTTTGGACTGAAGAACATGCACTATTATGTTTTTTGTGCATAGTGGTCCAGGAATTTTAGGATTTTATCCATAAGTTCCTTTAGGTCTACCTTGATGACTAGAAAATGTATGGACTAGTGAAAGACCATTGTGACAATTTTTGGTTGATGTTTGAGAGATGTTGGACAGTTGTGCATATCCCTCAACATCAAGAAATGTCTCTTTGTTACTCCATTTGGAACCCTATTGGGGCATATCATATGTAAGGAAGGTTTGCTGGTGGATCCTACCAAAGTTGTCATTATTGTGGGATTGGGGGAGCCTACCAGCCAGAGCACAGTGCTATGGATTCCTTGGGCATATGGGGTATTACCAAAAGTTTATAAGGGGTATGCCAAAATCATCCGATGCCACTGGAAGGATTGTTGAATCACAAGATGTACATTCCATTGGGGAGAGGCACAACAGATGGAATTTGACACATTGAAGAATAAGACTTATCACTGCACCCATATTATGCTTTCCTTCTTGGGATAAGCTATTCCATGTACATGTTGATGCTTCAGGGATGGCGATTGGGGAAATCTTAGCACAACCTGGAGAAGGAATTGTTGACCACCCCTTGTGTTTTTCTAGTAGGAAGTTAACACCAGCAGAGTAGAACTATACTACTACTAAGTGTGAAGCATTATCAATGATCTACGCACTGCATAAATTCAAGCAGTATCTATTGGCAACACCCTTTATATTCTACACAGACCACATGACATTGAAGTACTTGGTAAACAAGCCCATTTTACAAGGGTGCATATGTTGGTGGGTCTTGTTATTTCAAGAGTTTGAGTTTACGTTGTTGTGAAACCAAGAAAGAGTAACTTAGGACCTGACCATTTATCCAGGATTGACTCAGGGGAGGATGTGCACAGAGCATTGAGGATACAATGTCAGATGTGTAACTATTTAGATTGTGGTACATGTGCCCTCTGACTTGGAAGATATTATTGTGTTTCTCAAAACAGGTTGTGGCACTAGAGGGAATGAAGACCTTGGAAAGGAAGCAAGTTAGCCATACGTCCACACCCTACATGTTAATTAGTGGAGACTTATACAAGCTAGGTTATAATGAGATTTTACCGCTGGTGTGTGTTAGAACATGAGCACATTGCAATCATGGAGGAAGCACATGGGATTGCAGGAGGAAACTATGCAGGGAATGCCACCATGTGGAAGATTCTACTGGTAGGGATTTGGTGGGAAAGCATCTACTAGGATTGTATTGAGTTTTGTAAGGCCTGTGACCATTTCCAGTGCCTTAGAAAACTAGGAAGAAGAGATGAGATTCCCTTGAGACCGATAGCTAGTGCAAAACCATTTGAGAAGTGGGTGATTAATTTTGTAGGACCGATTTCACCTATCGTGTGAAGGATTGGTTCACATGTGCTATATCATTACTTATATTGATTACTTAACAAGGTGGGTGGAGGTAGCACCTACGAACAGGATTGCACAACAACCACAACAACAAGATTCCTATGGGAAAACATAATCAACAGGTATGGGTGTCCTTTAATCCTGACTAGTGACAAAGGCACACACTTTTTGAATGAGACAGTCAAGGATTTTATTAGCAGAGTTCATGGTGGCCCATCACAAGACCACCCCTTATCACCCCTAAGCTAATGGAACCACTGAGGCATTTAACAAGATACTGAGTCACATGCTGACCAAAATTTGTGATGTGGGAAGACAGGATTGGGATGACAAAGTCTTAGCCATACTATGGGCATATAGGATGACCTATAAGAGATTGAACAAGTCCACACCATTTCAATTAGTGTTTGGATCATGTTGGGTTTCAGATTTGTACTTGGAATGAAACCACAGTCAGGGGACAAGCAAGTCCCTCCTCTTTAATGGGAGAGGTTCCCTTATTGAAAGCAGGGGCAAAACCTATGTATAAATATACAATCTTTCATTCAATGGTGGTTTCTCGATATCTTGAAATGTGTTTTATGCCTGGAAAGTTATCAATACATGAGGATAGAAGACATTGAAGAGAGGAGGGAGACAGAAGAAGACAATACTTTCAGGGAAAAGAGATGGTAGAGAAAACCCTTATATGTATTGAGCAAATGAGATATAGAGTAGAACCATTCACGTTTATAACAAGCACAATCCGCAGACTCAAAGTTCTTGAGATTGTATAAACTAGAACACAAAGTTTCTAAGCATGCAAGGATTAAATGATTCACAGATCAGAGCAAGAAGGAAAGAGAAAACAAAGGAAAATAGGGGAAAACCTTTGTATTGATTTCTTCTAATTCAAAATTACAGTTTCAGAATATCAAAATTCCAACCCTGTACAATGGCTTTGAAATCCCATGATATAGCTCGCAAGAGATGGTTACAACTTCCTCGAGTAAGAAAGAAACAGTTACAACTTATTCCAATCATTCGCGCCCTTTTGAATTCTTGATTTGTAAAGAAACATTAATGGCAGAAAAACCTAGTTTTTTAAATATACGACCATTACATTATTTTTCCAGTTAAAACATGGGCCATTCGATTTGCTTCTACAACTTTAAATTTGGGCTGCCCACATGGAAGGAATTGATTGGAGTGGGCCTACAGATGCCTTTTGCATTTTTTTCCTTTGAAGGTTGCGTCAGGTTGACACATGGAGAGCTCCGCTGGTTCCTTTATACTTAGCCAATTCAGGTCTATTTCCTTGCTTGACTTATGTTGACCCCTAGACACGTGGAGGGTTGGCACTCATTTGAGTTTCCATTTTGGAAATGCCTCTTAAAATTACACCGAGCTGACGCGTGTCTCCTTCCGACCGGTCTTGGAATTTTCAATGGCCAACTTATATCTCCCCATTGACTTTAACCACGTGGCGAGCTGGCACTCACTTTGAAGATTGACCCTTTGATTTCACTTCCAAAATGGCATCTATTAAGGCATGTGGAGACTTCCGCCAACCTGCCCATACTTAGTCAATTTTAATGATCGACTCTTTCTCTTTTTTGGACCTAGGACACATGGAGGATTGGCATAAAGTTTGAGAACTGCCCCTGGCTTTGACTCTTGAAGCTATGTCGATGAGGCACATGGTGACATCCACTGAACCTTCCATACTTAGCTGATTTGATCTTGTTTTACCTTCATTTTGAACCTGGGACATGTGGAAAGCCTGCACTTATTTGAGGACTTGTCCCTTGGACCCTGCCCCTGGAGTTATGTCATTTGGATGCATGGAGGCTTCTCACTGACACTTGAAACATGGCCAAACCACATCCAATCAGAGATGTCCATGTACTACCCATGGATTCTGGGGAAAAAAATAACGGGGAAGATACGCCTGTCATTCCTGACTGCGGGAAGAAAAATAAAAAGAAGGAAATAAACTTCACCATTACATCCCGACTTTCAAATTGTTCTCCATGAATGGGAAAAATAAAAACAATGCTAGGCTCGATGTGATCCAATACTCCAAGGAACAGACTCAAAATTTTTGAAACTTGACTTCAAAAGAGGGGAATTTTGAGGACAACAACAGCTAGATCTTTCTGGGGATGACTTGGCTTGGAACAAAGACACAAGGCAAGATCAAGAACTACAGATAACTCTAGGAAAGAGGACCAGTGCCTTATCCATTGGGAAAAGGAGTCAAAAACAAAACCAATACAAGGTAACACACACAAGATGGAAAAGAAACAAAAAAAACAAAAGGGAAGAACAAAAAGAAACACAAAGGAACAACCCAAAACCAAAACACTATACAAAATATACAAAGGACCACCTAGTCACCTAGGACTTGAACAACTTTAGATACTACCCACTATAAGGAAGTGGGAGAGGAGAACCATCCATGTAATCTAGATAAAAAGAGTTCTCTCCAGCAAAATGTCTGATTCTAAAAGGACCAAGCCAAAGAGAATCAAACTTACCATGACTTCCTCATGGCTCATGTCTTTTGTCCCAAAGCAGAACAATGTCTCCCACTTGGAAAAATCTGGGTTTGGATTTCTTGTCAAACAAATCCTTCACTTTCAACTGATGAGCTGTTATCCTGTCAACCACTTGCAATCTGTCCTCATCAAGCTTCTGAAGGTACAAAATTCTCTTGTCCAAAGAGCTACTGAAACTTGAATCTTCAATGGTTTTCATCAGATGCAAGGCTGGAAATTCCACCATGACTAGCAGTTGAGCTTCCACACCATACACCACTTGGAAAGGAGACATTCCAATTACTCTCTTGGGTGTAATTCTATCAGCCCAAAGTGCATCATATAGCTTCTTATGCCAATTCCTCTGAGAATCATTTACAAGCTTTCTAACTATGTTCACCAAGTTCTTGTTTGTTGATTCTGCCTGTCCATTCCCTTGGGGGGTAGTAATATGAAGAATGAGAAAGTGAGATCCCATACCCATAGCAGAAGTCCATCATCTCAGTAGAATAAAAGTTGGAAGCATTGTCAGTCACAATTTTGTTTGGGGTCCCAAACCTGATCAATATGTTCTCCTTAATGAAGTTGCAAACTACCTCAGAAGTAGTGCTCTTGACTGGGATGGCTTCCACCCACTTGGTGAAGTAATCTATGGTAGTCAACACATGGGTATGTCTAGCACTGGAAGGTGGGTTAAGAGTTCCAATGAAATCCAATCCCCATTGTTGAAAGGGCTCATCAATCACTACTGGCTTTAGTGGCAAAGCAGCCAACTTAGGTCTTCCAACAAACATTTGGCATGCTTCACATTTACCAACCCATTTTGATGCATCTCTGAAACTGAGTGGGCCAATAATAACTAGCACGAAGTATTTTATGAGCTGTTACAGTAGAGGAGAAATGACCTCCACAAGCCTGGTCATGAAAAGTAGAGAACAACTTCTTTTGTTGCTCCTTGTCTACACACTTCAAAAACCTTCCATCTATGCCTCATTTGAATAAAGCCTTCTCCATAACACATATTGTGCAGACCTTAGTTTGATGGCTCTCTTCTCTTTGGCACTCAAGTGAGATGGAAACTCTCCATAGGTCAGAAAGTTGAGCAATGTCAGCATACCATACATCTAATCAAGCTGAGGAATAGAACAATAGGGACATCAACTCCATCTTTGGACAACTCCTTGGCAGCTCCTTCAGTAATGAGTTCACACAGGCCCTTACCCTAAACTAGCTTTGTTGGCCTGATGTCAAGATCATACTCTTGCACCTTTTCTACCCAATTACCTCTCTTGGTTCCAAAATTCTTGCTGAGTAAGAATGGATTTGATTGTTGTATCAGACACCAGCACCATAGAATGAGAATTAAGGATGTAAAACCTAAACTTTCTTGACAAATTTGACAACTACAAAAGCATGTTTCTCCATCATGGTGTACTTCAGACTCATGAGTTTTCAAGACATAACTCATGAATGCAATTGGGAGCTCATGATCTTCAACATTCTTCTAGGATAACACAACAGCTAGGGTATTTTAAGTGGCATAACAATAGATAATGAAATCTTTGCTAAAGTCAGGGCACACCAAGATTGGAGTCTTTGCAATAGCCTGTTTAATGTCCTCAAATGATTTCTTCCCTTTAGAGGACCAACCAAAAGTTTGCTTCCCTTGCATCATGTGAGCAATGCTCATAGTAAGTTCTACAAAATTTGGGATGAATCTCCTTAGGAAATTGATCTTACCAAAGAAAGAATGGATACCTTTCTTACTTGATGGAAGAGAAATTTTCTAGATAGCCTAAACTCTTTAGCCTAGATCAATCTTGATCCATTCCTTTGAAACAATGTGTCCCAACAGCTTTCCTTTTGTGACACAAAACATAGACTTCTTAGGGTTTAAAGAAATTCTATGCTCTCTACACTTCTACAATATTGTTTCAAGGTATTGGAAGTGATATTTTCTTGCTTTAGAAAACACTGTCAAGTCATCCAAATACACAACAATGCATTTCCCTTTCAAACTACCAAAATCCAACTCCATGGCCCTCTGGAAAGTAGCACCAGACATTGATGAGACCAAATGGCATCCTCTTATATGCAAAGGTGCCCCAAGGAGTAGTAAAGGAAGTCTTATGTTGATCTATAGTATTCACCTCTACTTGATTGTACCCCAAGAATCCATCTAACATAGATAGCATCTTCCGAGCCTGTGACAACTTGCAATACTTGGTCCATCATGGGGAGATGGTAGTTGTCCTTTAAAGAACCCTGATTTAGATTTTTGAAGTCCACACATATCCATATCTCACCATTCTTCTTCCTGAAAGGCACTATATTAGCAATCCATGTTGAATGGTGGATAGGGAAGATGATCCTAGCCTTCAGAAGCTTTTGTATTTCTTGGAAAAATTGTATCAGCTATCTTTGGATTATATTTCCTTTGCTTCTATTTGAAGGGTTTGATCCCAGAGCTTAAGAGGAATGAAATGTTACATTTCTTTAGGCTGAAAAGCCTTAAGATCATCATAAGAGTAAGCCAGAACATCAACATACCTCTTCAAAAAATTCACCACCTTCTTTTTCTCTTCCTAAGTGTAGCATTTTCCAATGTTGACCATTTTTGGGATCATCAAGGACTCCCAATATTCACTTTCTCAGTCTCAGGTAGATTATCAGGCTCCTTGGGAAAATTTAGAATTCATATATCTATCATGTTTATCAAAAATATCCTCCAAACTCACCAGCCCTTTAGGAATTTTGTTTCCTTTTCAGTTTGATGCATCCATCTTGATCCATCTCTTCTTTGACACCCTCGTCATTTGATGACACAAACTCTCTAGGCTATATTGTCACTTCCTTCAAAGTATAAATAATCAAAGTTATCTCTGAGCTCTAAGAAAGAAAGAAAATGTTGGTCATCATAAAAAAATTGCCAATTATTTACATTGTCAGGCACAGTGGGTCTATGGATCAGCTCAATGACAAAATTTATCCTAAGGAAAATCAAGGATGAGGAAGCAACAAGGACCACTGAAACATCTAGAGAGTTAGCCCTTGTGTTCCTTTCCCTTGAGCACACACTTCAATGGAAAAAGCATCAAGGAATTCAATGGAATCCCAAACCACATTCTTATAGTGTTTCAATCTTCTGTCTCTTTACCTGATAAAGGTCTCTAACTTGTTTTACAATTAGTTTGAGCATCTCCATGAGCAAGAAGGTTCTTCACTCCCTTTTCTCTTCACCATGCTCAAACCAAGATATTAAGGTCCTCATACTTGGCAGCATTGTTGGTATTTTTGAACTGAAATTTGAAAGAGAAAAGGATGAACCTTACCAACAGGAGAAATGTGCACTACACCAGCTCCAAGAACCAGCTAAAGAATAACGTCCATCAAACTCCAAAGTCCACAAACCTTTAATGGATCAAGCAACACTTCCTTTGGTAGAATTGTCTCCTCTTGTGACATGATCATGTAGTTCCAATGCCTAATGTCTTCATACAGTTTTTTTTGCTTTAGGATCCTCTATCTTTTACACAATATACTCATTGCTTGTTTCTCAAGCAGCAACTTCTTCATCTTCTCATTGACAGGGATCAAGGCATATGACCAATCCAATTGGATCTCACCTCCAACATATTTGCAAAAGTTCCTACTGAGAAACATGTCATAGGAAGGAGGGATATCAAAAACCAAGATGGTAGCCAAGACCTTCTTCTCTGATAAAGTAGTAAAATCTACTTATGCATCCTTGATTCTCCCAACCAAAGGCACTTCTCTACTTTCCATGGAATAGCAAGAGCCATATGTGCGGGTTAAGGTTAGACCCACAAGCATGAGACACTTTTATAGGAATTACATTATTAGATGCACCAGAATCAATGACACAATTGCTAATCTTATGGCCAACTATGAGGAGAGTCACATAGAAGGGTTTCATCTTCTCATTGGGTGATGTGACTATAGCCAGAAGATTTGGTTGAGGTGGACAAGAAGGAGTAGGCAAAAGTTCCTTTAGAAGAATTGGACTAGGGTTTTATATTTAGAATTTACAAAGTTAGCCATTTTGACAAAGGATTTGGGATGGGTTTTGACAAAAATCTACCTCAGAAATATGAATCCTGGTCTTTTTAAGATGGTATATAATGTCAAAAGATCTAGATGTGGACAGGGAGTCACTACTAGGAGCAGGAGGAGCTTTTGATCTATGAGTTTTATCATTTGTTGGACAAGAATTCTTAGAAGTAGAAGTAGAGGAAGAAGGAATAGAAGAGCTTACCTTCTAGGTGGAAGTAGTAGGAATAGGATCTCCTCTTCTTGCAATCACCAGGATGGTGATGGGGTACTCCTTGGATCTTTTTATAGGTTGCAACCATTTTTTCATTTTTGTTTGTCTACTCCCGGGTCATAATATACATATGAATCATTGTTCATCTCAACCACTACATCATCATAGTAATCTTCATCATCCACACCCTCAGTGGTGAGGAAATGAACTCGATGAACCACCAGGATCCTCAATTTCTTTATCAGCTTCCTCTTCTTGTTCATCATAGAGCCCATTTTCTTCCTCATCATCAGGCTCAAGAAATTCACAAGTAGCATTGAAAAGCACCTTGAGGGGTGGATCTTAAATGGCTAACCTATGGTTTGAGAAGATGGCAAATGGTTCTTAGGCTAAAATTTCTTCCTTGTAACATATTGATATGGAGCATGTTGAGCCAATTGATTTTTTTATGGCAATGAGGTCACTAGCCAGCTTTTGTACCAACTTATCTTCATTACCTCAAGGAGAAGAGAGAAAAAGAAGATGCTTTGGATTTGAAAGACTCCCTTTTCAGATTTCTAGACATGATCAAGTCATCTTCCACACTGATAGCCAATCTCTTGATCAACATCCAAAGTTACAATATTTTCTCTCCTCATGGCATAGACTTACTTCTGGAAATTGAGCATTCAAGAAGAAACACTTTTAAATCTGATTAACGGGCCTAGTATCTAGTGGAATATTTTTAACCAACTTGTTGAACTTGGCCACAAATTCTCTCATAGGCTCATGTGGATCCTTCTTGATTTGAGAAATCTGAGCTAGAAAAGCATGCACATCCTCAATAGGTTTGAAACATGTTGCTTAAATTCAGTCCTCATAGTAGTCCAATCAATGATGGTTCCAGCAAGAAGATGGTAAAACCAATCTGCAACATTGTCTTACAAGGTTTCCACAAACAACCTAATAGATACATCTTCATGTTCAACTCCAAGGACCCCACATGTAAAACAACGAAGGCTACAATGTGTTCATCAGGGTGTAATTTTCCATCACCTCTAAATTTTGGAAACATTATTCCTGTTGCCCCTAGGTAACTCATGAAATGGTTGAGGAAGATCCAGAGGCATAACTCTTTGTCCCCAAGGCTGAGGTGTTGACATCCTTTGAAATATTTCTTGAAGTGGAACTGAGACACCAACAAGAATTAGGAAACTGAGATTAGGGCTAAGGTGTATGCTTGAGGAATGCTAATACCAGAAGCTCTATCTTCAATAAGAGGCATGCTTATGGAACTAAGCTCTTCTATTTCTTATTGTTGGAGGAAGTTGGAAACCTTATTGATCCTAGAGTTGAAATTGGGGATCTTCAATTCCAAGATCCCTTCTACCACGAGTATATCTTAGAATCTCCAAATCAAACAAATGATCAAATTAGTTGTTCTTTTTAAGAAAGGAAATTTTTTCAACAAATCCCTATTGGAGTCACAAAAAATTGTTGGGTTTCAAATTTTCACTTGGAATGAAACTACAGTAAGGGGAAAAGTAAGTCCCTCATTTTTAATGGGAGAGTGTTCCCTTATTGGAAGTAGGGGACAAAAAACTATGTAAAAATATACAATATTTCATTCAATGGTGGTGTCCCGACTATCTTGAAATGTGTTTTATGCGAGGAAATTTATCAATACATGAGGATAAAAGACTTGAAGAGAGGAGGGAGGAAGAAGAAAACAATACTTTAACAGAAAAGAGATGGCAGAGAAAACCCTTATATGTATTGAGAAAATGAGATATAGAGTAGAACCATTAATGTTTATAATAGGAAAAATCCAAAAACTCAAATTTCTTGAGATTGTATACACTAGTACACAAAGTTTCTAAGAATGTAAGGATTAAATGATTCGCAGATCAGAGAAAGAAGGAAAGATAGAAAGCAAAGGAAAAAGGGGAAAAACCTTTGTGATTGATTTCTTCCAATTTGAAATTACAGTTTCAGAATATCAAAATTCCCAACCCTATACAATGGCTTTGAAATCCCATGATATAGCTCGCAACAAACATGGTTACAACTTACTCGAGAAAGCACATAAATAGTTATAACTTATTGCAATCATTTGCGCCCCTTTCGAATTCTTGATTTGGAAAGAAATGTTAATTGTGGAAAAAACTAGTTTTTTGTAAATATACAACCATTACATTATTTCATCAGTTAAAACATGGGCCATTCAATGTGCTTCTACAAATTTAAATTTGGGCGACCCACATGGAAGGAATTGATTGGCACGTAGGCCTACGTAGACACCTTATGCATTTTTTTTCCTTTGAAGTTGTGCTAGGATGACACATAGAGAGCTCCATCAGTTCCTTTATACTTAGCTGATTCGGGTCTATTTCCTGCTTGACTTATGTTGACCCCTAAAACACGTGGAGGGTTAGTGCACTCATTTGAGTTTCCATGTTTTGGAAATTCCTCTTAAAATTGTGCCGAAGCTGATGCACATGTCTTATTTTTCTGGTCTCAAAGTTTTCAACGACCAACTTTGTCTCTCCTATTGACTTTAACCACATCACAAGCTGGTGCTCACTTTGAAGATTGACCCTTTGATTTCACTTCTAAAATAGAGTAGTTAACACACGTGGAGACTTCCACCAACACACCCATACTTAGTCAATTTTAATGATCGGATCGTTCTCTTTTTTTGCCCTGGGAAACATGTGGAGGACTAGTGCAAGTTTGAGAAATTCCCCTGGCTTTGACTCTTTAAGCTGTGCCAATGAGGTATGTGGCGTTATTCACTGAAACTTCCATACTTAGCCTATTTTATCTTATTCTGCCCTTCATTTTGTACCTAGGACACGTGAAAATCTTGTGCTTATTTGAGGATTGATCCCCTAGAGCCTGCCCCTAGAGTTGCGTCATTTGGATACATGTGGAGGATTTTATTGTCACTTGAAACATGGCCAAACCACATCCAATCAGAGGATGCCCACATACTACCCATGGATTTTGGGGAAAAAAAAATAATGGGGAGAAGATAATCCTATCATTCCTGACTGTGGGAAGAAAAATAAAAGGAAGGAAAGAAACTTCACCATTGCACCTGACTTTCAAATTTTTCTCCATGAATGGAAAAACTTGCAAACAATGTCAACCTTGACACGTTATCCAATACTCCAAGGAACAGACTCAAAATTTTCGAAACTTGACTTCAAAAGAGGGGAATTTTGAGGACAACAACAGAGTGGAAGTTGTTTTACCATTAGAGTTTATGCTACTGTCTCTGCGTATTGCACACACAAGAGAATTAACCAATGAGAAATAACTACAAGAGCACGTGGAGAAGTTAATGCAGTTAGACAAAAGGTGATCACTTGCTAGGTGGATTCAGAAGACTGAGAAGGCATGAAAAAAAGCATGGCATGATCATCATATTAAAAACAAACAATTTGAGGTTGGGCAGATGATCTTGCTTTATGACTCTAAATTTTTGTGCCATCTTGGGAAACTGAAAGTCCACTGGTTAGGACCATACATCATCTCATACATCCTTGATTCATGTGTGTGCCAATTACAAGCACTGGATGAGATGAGGTTACCTAATTACTTCAATGGGAGTAGGTTGAAGCCCTAATATAAATAAGGCTTTTGTGTAGTAAAAAATAAGGTAGTTTTGCCAATTAGTTTAGATTTATTTTGGTCCTTTTCGTTGTGTCCTTTTTCATCATTTTCGGTTTGGTTTTGCACATTGGTGTGTCGGTAGCTAATTACATTGTAAGAGGTTCTATGCACAGGGGACCGCACATACATTTTTGTGTGGGGTGAGGTAGCAGATATATTGAACACAGTGGACAAACACTTCAATAGTGGACTGTTGGAAAAATTAACGTGAAGACAGAAGAACGAGCAAGGTAATGGCTAAGATGTGTAAATTTGTGCAGTTATGAAGGTGGGTTGAAAGAAGTTGAAGACCACAAGAAGGGAAGGATCGCACGGTATGACATAAGGTAGGCAACATTATAGGGAACTACTTAGTAGACAACGCAGAGGTTATGTACTTCGGCATGAAGATGTGCGTGAAGGAGGTTTGTGGCAGTTTAAGTGGTATTGGAGCACCTAAAGGTTATAGCTGCAAAGCCCGAGGGGAAGTTGCGAAAGTTGAATTAAGTGAAATAAAGTGTTTTATTGAAAAGTGACATCAGAACACGTGGTCAGAGGAGCTCTAAGGCATCAATAAAGTAGAAATAAGAGATAAGAATAGTCATTTCGACTACTTTTCCTTAGAGAATTGATGTTTGCTCTTGAGCTCGAAGTGCGACGAAGGTTTTTCGAAGAAGAATGACATGAAGTACTATCACGAACCAGTGGACTTGTGCAAAGCTATAGTAAAATATGTGACATATCACGAAGGGAAGAAGACAACAAAGAAGGAACGAGATGGTGTGAAGAGAAGCGGGGAAGTTGTCGAGTTAGGGTAGTCTAAAGAGAGGAACATAACACCTAGGGCAGGAACAAAAAAGGAGAGGGAGATGACACCAAAGAAGGATCGAACAAAGAAACTAGTGGTGGAAAAGGAGGATCCCATGGAGATATACTCGGAGATGTACTACCCTCTAGGATTTATTAAGGCCAAAAAGTGGAGCTCAAAGCTATATAAATGTAAGATCAGTGAATACAACCATAGAACATCCAATAATGAAAATTTGATGTGGGAGGACCTAATGTCGAACACTCTGATGGTGGATGAGCTCAGAAACCTTAAGGTTGACAACTCAGTACAACAAGCGCTACAAAAGACTGGAGTTTTATAGGTATGGGAGCTGCCCTTCTTTGCCAAACCCACCCCTATTTTCAAGTGGTTAATGTCATGGGTGCACGAAGATTTCTTCTACTTCGTGGGGATAAAAATGAAGATCACGGGCCAATTGATTCAGACAATTACGGGTCGTCGGAACACTAGAGAGGTGTTGGGTTTTGAAATGATACTTTAGCAAACCACAGTCATGGGACAACAAGTCCCTCCTCTTTAATGGGAGATGTTCCCTTATTGAAAGCAATAAGCAAAACTTATATACAAATGTACAACTTTCAAATTGTGGATTCCTGATATTTTGAAGTGTTTTATGCCCAAAAGATTATCAATTCAAAAGAATAGAAGAACTAAGGAGATGAGAGAGGAATAACATAATAATACTTTTAGGTAATATAGATAGCAGAGTATAACCTTATGCATATTGAGAAAAGGAGATGCAAAATGGAATCACTCATGTTTATAACAGATATAATTTCATAGGTACAAAGTTCCTGAAATCGTATTAACAAGAACACAAAGTTTCTTAGCATGCAAAGATGGATGATTCGCAAATTTGAACAAGGAAAGAAGGAATAGTAGAGGAAGAAAGGGAAAAACTTTTGTATTGATTACTTTTGAATTTATTACATCTACAGAGTACCAATATCCAACTCCAAAAATTGACATGGAGAAGCCATTAAACAATCCTAAAAAATGGTTCCATTCAGTTTCTTGGTTCTTACAGAAGCATTAATGGTGGCAAGAAACGATGCTCTGTAATGCAGCCGTTAAACCTAATTTGTAACTTCAAATATGAGTTGTCCACATGGAAAAAATCTAAACTGAAGCGGGCCTAAGGGTGCCTTTTGTATTTTGTGACTTTGTAGAGATTTTGCATTTTTTTACATTTTGGCCCACCAATCCGCTTTTTATATGGGCTTGACACGTGGCTTTACTTGAGTGGGGATGAAGTTGCGGCTCATTTTTACAATTTTAACTCTTTTAAAAGAAAAGCTCATAAACTCAAAGTTCTCCACCGACCCACCTCCCTGCTTTGAATTTTCAACGCAGGCTCAAGACCCCAATGGAGTCATGGATCATTTTATAACTTTTAACTCTCTTTTTGGAAATAAAACTAAAATTCCCAAATTACTCCGACTGCCCACCTTCCCACTTTGACTTTTCAACGTGGGCATCAATGCGTGGCTTTACTTGAGCACCAGCGGGGTTGCACTTCACTTTATAACTTTACGCCCTTTTGGAAACAAAGGTAAAATTCCTAAAGTGTCCCAACAACCCGCCTCTCCACTTTTGACTTTTAAAATGGCCATGTGTCCCTTTGCGGGCCTTAGGCAATCTTTTTACATTTTATGCCTTTCGCCATAATACCTCAAAACACAAAAAGGACCCGCCTTTCCGCCTTTGACCTTTCAAAGCATCAAAACACAAAAAGGGCCTACCTTTTTGCCACCGCTTGTTTCAGCCAATCAGGATCCTTCGGGGCCACGGGGCCAATTTGGCACTTTTGCAAAAAATAACAAAAGTGACAAGTTTAAAAGATAAACCCACCATGCTGCATCCAATCAGAGATGTCCACATATCCACGGATGTGGGGACAAAATTTGACGCCCGTCATTCACGACTGTGGAAAAATAAAAATGAAAGGGAAAAACCCACCGTTTACGCCCGAATTTCAAATTATTTTCCATGGACAGAGAAACTGCAAACAATACCATGCTCGCCGTGATCCATAACCAAAGAGAAGGATTGACAATGACATTCGAATGAAGGAAAAAAAAATTCAAGCATCTAGTTGGGGAAAAAGAAAATACTTCAAACTGCGAAGATTGGAGAATTTTAAATGAAAGGGGCGAGATTAAAACCAAGCACCCACAACTTCAAAACATGAATTTCTCTAAGGAACCAACTCAAAATTAAAAAAACTTGACTTCAAAAAGAGGGGGATTTTGAGGGCGACAACAAGAGGCTATGAAACTTGATTTATGTGCCACTATCAAGATTCAGGAGCTGGCAAAAAAGTTGAACTACGAGAAGGGGGGTTGGGCATAGGTAATTGTAGATCTCCCAGACCCAGCATTGAGATTCACCTCCTGAATCATTAGTTGTAAATTGGATGCATTAGAAAGGTGGACGGACATTAACCGGAGGTTCCTATATGTGACCTACAAGGTATCAAAGAGGGCACACTATAATTTTTCCCAATTCATTGCGAATGGCATTATTGAGGAGGTGTAAGTACAGAATGAGGCAAGAGAAAATATCACTTAGGGATCCATCCTATTATTGATCATGTTTCAGGAGATTGGTGTCCTAGACAAACCAGATGAGAACATTTGGGTTCACCCACCTGCACACACATCCCCTACAGTCTAATTCACAAAGTTCACCTGTGATGGGACCATCTCAAGCACTTACAAGGCTTAGATGAATAAATGGTTTGATCATTTGTGTGGGGCTTTTGACAATGAGTGGTGCATCACCCACCAGTTACCACAAGTTGTTAGAGACAAGGTAAAATTTGTTATTACCCAACATTTTTGTCTAGCTAATTTTATGATGGCCAAGGGAGAGGTGGGGCCATGGTGTAAACTCCCCTTCACATTCACATCCAAATATATGAAGTGTTCAACCAACTGGATCAATGACACGTAGAAGTTGATTTTTTATGTAAAAAAGGTGGATGTTAATGTATACACATTATGTGCTACATATAACTATGGCGCTCAACCTACCTACGTCGAAGTTTTAGAACTAGATTTTCTGTACTTACACCCATAAGTCAACGTTACCATCAAAGGGTATGTTCATTAGGTGTTCATGTAGCTACGCCCCAAGACACGAGGAGGGATTAAAGTGGAGGTTACAGACTCTCCCTTTCCAAATCCACGGGAGACACTAATCCTACCCATGAAAGCAATGTAATAGGAAGAGGAAGAGGAAGAAGAAGAAGATGAAGGAAGGTTAGATACCTCAAAAAAGAGGAAGTACTACACACGACGGAATGGTAGCAAGGGCACCAACACTTCGGTATGGGGTGGCACTGAGGCTTCATTTCCAGGGTGTGAGGAGGAGGAAGAGAAGGAAGATCTTGAAGAAAAGAGACAAAAGATGCCTGACACATCAAGCCCTGCAACAGACTCAGAGGAAGAAAAGGAAAAAGACCCCACCACTTTCAAAGTGGCATTGGAAGAAGAATTGGAGGGTTAGGAGGCTGAGGTAGAAACCATGGATGCAGGTGAAGTGCGGGGAGAAGAAGAAGAAAACTATATAAGGGCTAAGAAGAGTCTAGCGCATGGGGTCGTTACACCATAGAACACCAACCCAATGGAAGATGAAGGTGACTCATTTACTCTGAAAGAGGACAAGGGATTCACCCCTGGGGTGAAGAAGTAAATATCCAAGTGTAAGGCTACAAGGAAGAAGTGGACACCCGTGTCCCCACACATGGACTTTGTGGATGACCCCATAAAGGTCTTGTGTGTAATATTCTAGGCCACCCTCCCACCAAAAAAGTTACATGGTTGGGATTTAATGGATCAAGACGGGGTGTGCGTAAGACCAGGAAAATGTTCAGTTGGAGCATGCACTACCATGCCAATGAACCTGAGTTTGAGGTCAATGATCATGCGATCGATACCGTTCACTTGAAGAAGAAGGGAGGAGATACATACAAAGTGGTGGATCCTAACCACCTAACAGATGAGTGGGCATGTAATTCTCTGTAAAAGATGTCTTCAGAGGTAATTCAGTGCAATCTAGATACAGGGGTCACTATTTGGACCTTGATCACAGAGAGGAAGAGTAAGGAGAATGAAATAGATAGGTTGTGCTAGGGGTCAAGGGGAGAGCAGGTGTGGATGAAGGAGGCATATGACCGAGCTGGCGTCCTCCTGAAAAACATTATGGGAAAATGTTTGGCGTTGGTGAGATAGGCCAAGACTAATTATGGGGATGACATGGAGTACCTTGAGGAACTTTTGGGGATGTTACTTGTTAACATCAAGGTTGGTGTGGGCCCCACAACTACAGAGCTTGCAAAGAAGAAATAAGAAAACAAGGTCGCAATTGAAGCCCGAATCATGGAGTTGGAAGATTTTCTCTCCCAAATCAAGGAGGTGAATATACTGGCGGATAAGGGCTTCAATAGATGTAGAAAATTCAAGCCAATTATCGACACGTGAGTGAAAGAGGAAGAGGAATCCCTCAAAGTGTTACAGGAGACCATCCCCACCAATAAGGCAGAGCATGCATAAGTGGTTGTTAACTCCACGGCCTAGAAGGTGAAAATCAAGACAAAGCATGAAAAGATGGATTTTAGAATCGGTGAGCTCCGAGACTCCATCAATGAATGGATGGATGAGTTACAGGGTGTCTGCGTAGAGCTTGGGGTGGTTATTAACACGTTGAGAGGGAAGGTGGAATAAATCACTCCAGAAAAAGTACCAAGTTTCATAGGTGAAGCGTCAGGTAAGGCCTTATTAGAGTTGAAGGCCTGGGAAAAATTAAAGGACGAGATAGATACAGAGTTCCCCAAACTTCTCTAACTGTTTGCATAGCATCCCCCCCATTCCTTGATTCTTTATTCATATTCTCTCCCAACCTCTATTCTTTATTCTTTTCAAAAGTATTCCGGTTGACAAAAATTTTGTTCAGGAAGCACGAAGGTTTGTCAAAACTATAGACACCTGTAGTTTGATCAATAGACTATTATTTATAATGGTGTACTAACACTTCTTCCCTTTGCAAATTGACGACACACCGCCAATCAGACCTATCTAACTCCCTCCTTATGGCACCTTGTTGGTTGTTTTTCATCTTATAAACCATTTAAACAGGTTGGTATAACCTTGTTCTAACTACATTAGCTTCTTATTCTCTTCTAGCTTGCTTCTATTAGCTCCCTGGAAGATCAATCCACTTCGTTAGATTGATTAAACCCTTCAGAACCTTTCCAGAACCCTAATTACTCTCTAAGAGAGATTAATTAATCTAACCTAGGTTAATTACCTTAAACATAGTCAATTCACACTTTGACTTGCTAAAAGTGCTTTTTGGACTTTAGCCTTTGTCCCACATGCACCCAAATCTCCCATTTCTTCCAAACCAAAAACTACAAATAGGGTTATACCGCCTCCCTCATTTCCCAAGAATTATCTCTTCTTCCTAGCATAGATTATAGCAAGTTGTTTAGGCTTTAGTTTATGTTTCATCTTCTTCCATTTGAGCTAAAAGCATTTAATCTTGCATTTCATAGCATTAACATGGAGTAAAAGGGAAGATCCATTGGCCTTGAAGCCATTAATGGGGAGATCTCTTTCTCTTAACACATAAACTGAATGCTTAGATCCTCTTAGGTTCATTATTTCAAGCTTTCAAAGAATATAGATTAACTTCATTTGCTTAGTTTGCATGTTTATTTCAAATTATTGTATGCAAAGAAGAGAACCTTGCTAATTTCTTATCACATGGTCCATTGATCAGATTGTTAAAAGCCTTTGGGGTTTCTTTAGAGATTCTTACCCCAAATCCATGGCTTTTACAACTTTTCATTGAACACAGGGATGGCAACTAGTTTAGTGTGGGGTGATGTTGGACCCCTAAAAGTAACTAAGTGCCTAAGGTGTGAAGCCTTGTGGCACACATAAATAGGGTGTGAAGCCACACACATAAGTAATTATCAGAGAGGCACGAAGGCTCTTGCTAGGGAAAAATGGAGTCGAGACTTAGTAAGTTTTGGATAACAGGAAAAGATGCACATAGGTAACAAACGAAAAAGTGACCAGATATAGATGTGGATAACTTATGAAGACTTGTGAGTCAAGGAAAGCATATTCCAGGGTATCAATATGGTTATCATGAAAGGATAAGGAGTCTAGGTTGTTAACGATTAGCTAGCACATGCATTCTAGAAGGCACTCGATTGAGGAAAATGTATGATGACACTTTGCATAGTCTTGGGTAGTGGTAGAAAAATGATGAAATGATTCCATCAGGCCTTCATAGGTGATGATGAGCTGTTAAGATGGAAAGAGAATGATTATTCTATGAGTATGATGGTCTTCGTAAGGGAAAAAACAGAGATAAGTAAGGTTAGATAGGGAGTAGGAGAGTGTGTGAAAAATATGTAATGATGAGCCCTATGATGCAAAGTAAGCTCTGCTAGTGTGAACATTTTCAAAAATGGGACTCTCTTGATGTAATCTTGGCTACCATATTTTGGCTTATGAATATAATGAAGTGATTCTGAAACACTCATGTGATGGATCTTGATCTATGTATTTTTCCTTTATGTTCATGTGTTTGTGTTACGGGTTTTCTTGATGATGCTCACCGGATTATTCTACTTTCCTTTAATTGATCATGTTAATTTATGTTTGGAATACATTAGGGTAGGAGTTAGTGTTGACATCTTAAATTCCATGAATGAATGCACTTATTTTCTAGTTATATTACATCCTCGTGTTAAGAAGGAACATTCTCATGAAGCTCAAATAAAGGAGGGACTCGGCACCTGCGCACACCTGAGGTGAGCTTCCAGGCCAACTAGATGATATGCCGGTGCACTTGGGATTGGTTGCTAAAACATGCTGTGATAATAGAGACTACAATGGTCATTTTATTAATTTTACAGCAGTCACTTTTTGCTAAAAAACACATTTGGGCCTATCTTTATTTCTCACTTTGGGACCACTCTTATCTATCTACAAGAATCCAATTTTGGATCTCTTTTCTATGTTATATGTCATATTTCTAGTCAGCCTTTCTTTATTTCTCATGGCTACATTGTGTGTAAATCTATTGGTTAAGGACAATGATTCAAATGACCCATTTTTTCCACCTCCTCTAGGTCCTTCATCAATATATAACAATGACATATTTCATAAGGCCATATTAGAGTCTACTAAAATATTACATCATGATTTTAATTTGAAAAATCAAGCTATGAATATCAACATCAAATATCTCAAGGATGAGATAACACATCTAAAGAATCCCTAAAAACTCATGTCAATTATGTATTTATGCATCATGATTAATCTACATCTTAGGTTCAAGGAAATTAATTTGATAATGATATACACAATATGCACATTATTTTAATTTGTGTGAAATTCCTACAAAGAGGTAAAAATTCATATGCTCTAAGAAATCAATTTCAAATATTAATGCACCCACATCAAAAAATACATCTTTGGTTTGACAAGAATGATATACTACATAATATTATAAATAAGCTACTTGATAATTGATTAATCAATTTATTACCTAATTGTTATTATCCCCTTCACAGGCTTGACAAGATCAAAGGAAAAACATTTTCCAATTATCATGGAATAAATGGGCATCATGATAAGTATTGTTACACTTTACACTAGAAGATATAATAAGTTAAGCATAATGTAATTATTTCTTTTGATACATGATATTATAATAGATATTCTTCACCTTCTTTGAGGCATCCCTTTTTGGATTTTTTGATCACCCAGGATGGGCCCCCCATTAGACATACTAGTTTCTCAACCTATTATGAGTGATTTCTCTTGGAGTGGGGCCTCTCATATTTAGTCATCTCAAATCCATAAATTCAAATGGGTAGCTAAATTTAATACATATATATCAAAAAATAATAATGCAATACAAAATTATATAACTTCATCTTAAATCCAAGATCCATCTAATCATAAAGTGGATATGAAATCAAAACATCCTTCAAAATATTTAATCTTGGTGTAAAAATTACATCATATTAGTGTGTAAATGAAAAATGAATCAATACAACAAGAACAAGAGAAAAGTTCCAGGGAAATAATATAAATGGATTATGAACACTTATACATGGTTTCAGATCAATTAGAGGATGTCCAAGCACCTATTGGGGGCAACATAGGGAAAATTTATGAGGATATTATTGATTTACCATTATTCATCAATTTATAGCAACAAGATGGACTAAATACTTATTCTTATGGTACTAATGATGAGCAATCTAAAATGCCAAATGGGCCTTTCTATGAAGTGGCCCTCAATCCCATTTATATTTGGTTATTCTTGGATTATCTCTATGTGCCTCAGAACTTATCAGATTGATTCTAAATCCAAATCCTCTCTCACCCCTAGAAGTTGGGATACGACCCATTTTAACCATGTCATATATTACTCAATACAAAATATTTTTTTAGTGAAGCACCCACTTCAGAAGGAGCACTAACCCCTACAACTTTAGTGAGGCACCAACCCCACAAGGAGCACTAACCCCTATTTAGTAGAGTAGCCACTCTACAAGGAGGCTACAACCTCCCAAGATGACCAAGAACCCACCTAGCCACCTGAATATGAAGATCACCTGATGTCCTTGTTTCTCAAACAATTTATTGTGATCAATTTTTTAGCTCCTTCCACTAATACACCTCTCAAACCATACCTTCTCCTTCTTCTCTCATACATGCACCTACATGTGTTGATTAGGTCGTATGACCTTAAAGCTTTGCTCCTATTCTCTTCTCAACCTCTCATGCATCTTATTTTCCATACTCTAGAGCCCTCTAACCTCTTCAGATACCTCCTCTTACTCGCTCAATTTTCCATATTATAAACACTCTAAAATGAGCTTTACACTTTTCCTTAAATATAGGACACTTGCCTTAAACCACTCTAGGTTGGCCAAGACCATTATACCATGAAATTTTGGTCATAAAAAACATTATAAGACACATTAAAAACATAAAAAACCTACATAAGAGGACCATATAGGTTGGCATAAGCATTACAAAAGAAAGTTCCACAACTAGGCCTAAAACACTAGTCAAAGCTCCAATGGTCACAATTGGAATTTCTAAGGCACAAGGCAGCCCCATCATGACTCCACAAGATCTGAACATGTCATCAAAAAATTCTCAACACCATCAAAAAGCCCAAGAAACTCTGGATCCTTCATCTTCATCATGACACACTTCATTTGGCAAGCATCTCCTATTAGGTCTCAGGCACCTAATTATTAGTCTTCAATAGCGAGTTGGTTCACACCACATATCATGTTGTCAAGGCACATCACTATAAATATCTCATCCTTATTAAATTGAAATAACTCATGGAAACATTCAATTCAGGGCACAAGACCTCAAAAATCTTCCTTCACTAAAACAACTCAAACCTGCATATAAGACTCAAGAACTAGTCTCGATCTATTTGACTTCCAACACCTCAAAATCCACTTCTAAACACTTCCATCACTTCGAACGCTTAACCAAGGACCTGACACTCCTCCTCAAGAACACATATGCATATGTCACATGAATAAATCCACACTTACATGCATGATCCACAAGCCTTCTTGACAGACATAATAGAGTTGATTAGGCCATCAAGGCTTAAGTTAAAATGCATCACTTCTGATCAAAAAAATCACTAAAACACATCATAAAAAACTTCTACAATCTATCCAAGCTAGAATATCACTACTACACCATGTAAAACATCACAAACCTTCTCAAACCTCCATGATTGCTTTTTACCTCTTTAGGCCATTAACATTAGGTCAACTTGGAAGAGATATTGCATCCCATGCTTGGTTTTTGCCTCTTTAGGTCAAGAGGAAATAATTTTTGCTAGAGGAAACAATTATTTTCATTTCATGAACCTTACAACACATGTACGTGCCTGTATTCACAAAATAGGGGCTTTTTTGTATCTTCCCATCACACCTAGAACATGAAAATGCCACCAAACTGGGCTCTAGAGAGTTCTCTACATCCTTGAACCTTTGTACCAATATTCTGAAGTCATTTCATGGAAAAACACTTCATATATTTGCTAACACTCTAAAACTACGGTTTTAGAGAGGGTTTGTACCTACTTGGCTTCTTAACAATCATTCATAAATGATAGGGAATCATTTTACCTCATTCCAACTGTAAAATGCTCTTAACTCCATGCCTCAGCACTGATGAATGGATCAGGTCCCCATGTAGATATTTCACGTGAGAGTGAGCACTTGAAAGTCGGCTTTCGAGATAGGAATGATTATTTTGAGAGATAAGTAGAGCTATAAACAAATTTTCATGCATTTTCATCAAAACCCTAATCTTGTACACCTATTATGAAATGTCACAACACTCTTCACATGCTCAAATAGACATGTTCTACTTCATACCTCATGCTACCATACCATCTTATTGTGCTAGTTCTAGGACTAGGCCTATAATGACATGGTTAAACCACATGTCTCATGTATGTTGACCTTGATATCACATTTTGAACACTCACACACCTCTGACACATCTCTCTTAACAAGTTATACACCATACCTAACTTTGGAGATCACTCACTATAACTTGCTTGCTTGAACCATGCATCAACCCATGTTATATGTGATTTAATTTAAATTGAATTACATCTTTATTTCAGAGTAAATTTACTATGACTAATGATATAAAAATGATAATATACATTAAGACATGAGAAATAAACATACAATAATGTAAAACCTTAAGAAAATGAGAGGGGAAAATGCTGCAGTTGATTCTGTGTAATATGGAGATGATTTGGAATGAGTAATTGTTGGAATAGAATGCAAACAAAGTCGTAAAGGCTTGATGAAGATTCAAAAGTACAAAAATATCAAGGACAAAAATTTCCATAAGAGGACAATAGTGCCCCAAGTGCTAGTGTCCAATCTAGGTGCTAGTGTCAACTTAAATGCTCAGTAATTGAATTTTTCTAGGTCAAAAGGTCTTTGCTCCGATATTTGTTTTATCAATCTGAATTTTTTGTTAGGATTTTGATCACACCTGTAACATGCAAAACAAATGTATACCTACACATGTCCACAAACCACATTAAATCTATTAAAAAGATGTAGAATGTGGATTTGGAATGACCTCGACGGTCACCCAAAGAGTTATCTTATGACTGAGCATTGTACTACATCTTAGAATCCATGTACTTCTATGTGTATGTGTGTGTAATGATGCCATAGGTTTCCTTGTGTAAGTTGCACTATGATAGCACACTAGATCTAGATTTCTCCAAGTATGCAGATGTGTTTGATGGAATATAATAAAATACCCCTCCTATGGTGTGTATGCATATTGACACAACCCTTGTCCCTTGTATGAGTGTGCTAAATGTATACCTTTGAAATTATCTTGTGCCTTTGGAAGCAAGTTTAGGTAATAGTAGATAATTCTAGTACTTGACCCCTTATTTGAGAGCAATAACTAAGTATAAATATGATTCCCTTGTTTGAATTTTGTAATGAAAAATGAAATCCCAACCAAAAGTTTTAAAAGGTGACCAAGAAGTAAAAGAGACCAAAAAGAGTAAGAAGAAGATAAAGAATTTTAGGAGCACCTAGGAGGGACATGAGCACACCACCACTTTTTTCCTAACTGGGCGCTAGTGTCTGAGGCCATACAAGATAAATTAGTCAAGTTCTGACAAGGCTATAAGATGTGTAAGGCTAATAAGAATGCAAAAGATAAATAAACAACACCTCAAAGGAGTTGTTAGCTGCTATTTTTATTGCTTAGGAATAATGTATACCTTACTATGCATTAGGACCTGAGAAATGTACCCAAGTGCATAGCATTCAATGTCTACATTTGACCCCACTTTATGTTGTTGAGTGAATACTCGATAACATAAAGTATATAGAAGATGTGTACTTTGTAATCATGTAGAGAAGAGTGTAGTTGATAGCGTGCCTGAGTGGAAAAGTGAAGCATGAAGTGATCGTAATGCGAAGAGTTGAAGACTAGGAAAGGGAAGTAGACCCTAGGGGTGAAGTGTATGTGTAGTAGGATGATTTTGCTTTGTTAATGTGAGCTACTTCTTGTTGTGTATTAAGGATGGACCTGTAAAAGAAGAGTGAAAAGTAGTCAAAGTCCCGTATATGAAAAATCAAAGTAATGTATGTATAAGTAAAAAATGTGTAAAGGAAAGTGTGCACATGATGTGTAAGAGAGAGTAAAGGATAGAAAATTGTCTTATTTTTCTTAGAGTTGTTAGATTTGAATGACTTGTTTCCATGGTGAGGTTTTTTGGGAAATATCATGCCAAGATAGTTTTTTGGGTGATCTCATGCCAAGAGCAAGTTTTTTGGGTGATCTCATGACCAAGAGTGAGTTTTTTTTATGATATCCAAGAGAAGAGTGTTGGGAGAGAGGTCTTTTTTGATCTCATGCCATGACAAGTTCCCAATAAGCACCACTGCAAATGGTACATCCTTGATTTTTAGATTCTAGTTTGTTGTTCTTCCCGTTGTATCTTATTGATTGCAACTCGATTAAGTAACTGAGATGTAATCCCTGATTTGTTCATGTTGTTTTGTAA
Organism: Taxus chinensis; assembly: GCA_019776745.2. NCBI lineage: Eukaryota > Viridiplantae > Streptophyta > Pinopsida > Cupressales > Taxaceae > Taxus > Taxus chinensis. Next base: position 623,776,208 of record CM034154.1, on the reverse strand, counting down.
CTGGAGGCAAGTGCCTGCTACTAGAAGAATTATACTGTAAACTATTGGAGATTGTGCTGAACTGAGAAATTGACTATTTTTTCCCCATGACATAAGCACCCAGGGGGGACACAAGCACCCACTACTACTGTCTTAGACTGGGTGCTAGTGTCTTCTATGTGCTTTGGACCCAAGTTTGATTTCTAGGCATTATCTGTAACTGTGTTCATGTGTTAATTATGTATTGTACTAATTTGTTTTAAAGCTTTGAGATGTTGTAGGGGTTGATTTTTTCACCCAATAGATGCCCCCCTCATTTGGGGTGCATGTGATGACTGTAGGAGAATGCATCCCAAAGGAGAGGACCTAAAGCTGATATGTATATCTGAAGTGGATACCTACAGGGGTAAAGGGATGTGCATGGTAGAAACCAAGGCACATGCAAACAAGATGGGATAGTAACAAGTGTTAGTGAAAATGAGCTAGCATGCAATAGAAGACAATGTAACAATCACTCAGGAAGATAAATGGACCACAAAAAGAGGTTTCATACATGGGACATCACTCATAATGTCAGCCAAAAGCATCCATAAGTAAAATGATAGTCAAGCAAGACATAGGGCATATCCCATAAATAATAGCAAACAATAACAAAAAAGTGACAGATAACCATGGTTATATAGATCCTGTCAATGAAAATGCTACACATGAAGCACCTGTTAGCATGTTAGAAATATAAGTAGTATGTCAAAGCATGTATAGATCAGTGAAAAGAGTATGTGATAGTAAGAAAAATAAGTAAATATTGTAACAATAGAACATGTGATGTGTAGTAGTATGAGAGTAGCAAAGGTAGATGCCCCCAGGAGCCTCAATGGAACTGGTAAAGAGTTGTGTCAAGCATCATGCATCATGTATGAATTTGTGAAAGGTCCTACATTCACCTCAATATACCAAGTGAACACATGTGTATATAGAAAAAGATAATGACATACTAAGTATCTAACTAGCATAGGAAAACAAAGTGTAACATGTAAGTAGTATAAGATAACAAGAGTAAATGCAACCAAGATGTGCAAATGTTGTGTGAGTGTGTGTGTTGCGATGTGAATATGTGAAGATGAGGAGGATCCAAATTTCCCCCCAATGGGATGTTGCATGTGATGAGGTTCATTTAGAAATTATCCCTCAACAGTCAAGAATGAACCATAGAACAAGAGTGTGTCATCGGGAAATGAATGTATTGTGTGTGATTGAGAATAGATGCTAGGAAAAATGTATCGTGAAGCACTGAGCATGAAGTTTAGATGATGTGATGATCATTTAATAATTGGAACCTCAATATTCAAGTATGAACTGTGGAACTAGAGTGTGTCATCAGGTAATGAGGATAAAGTATGCAAACCAACAATGTGGTGATGATATGAAACATAGTCTAAGAAAAGATGGTTATGAAAGTGACAGAGTTGTATGAGATTGAGTAGTATTGTATGCTAGGAAAGATGTATCATGAAGCATTGAGCATGAAATGTAGCAAGAGCAGATGATGTGAGGTTCATTGATGAAGTGCACCCTCAAAAGTCAAGTGTGAACCATAGACACTAGAGTGCATCATCAGGTAATGAGGATAAAGTATGCAAACCAATGATGTGGTGATGCTAAAAAAGATAGCCATGAAGTGCTGGAGTGAAGAGAGTAGTAGATTCTAGGAAAGATGTATGAGTGTAAGTGAGAAAGAGTAGATGATGTGAGGTTCATTGATGAAGTGTGACCCTCAATAGTCAAGTGTGAACCATGTAGCACTAGAGTACGTCATCGAGGTAATGAGGATAAAGTATGTGAACCAATGATGTGGTGATGCTCAGAAAGATAGTCATGAAGTGTGGAGTGAGAGAGTAGTAGATGCTAGGAAAGATGTATGATTGTGAACGTGAGATTATAGAAATAGTATATGATGTGAGGCTCATTGATGAAGTGTGCCCTCAACATTCAAGTGTGAACCATAGCACTAGAGTGCATCTTCGATTAATGTGTTGGAATTAGGATGCCCCCAAATGTGGATGTCAAGATGATCTATGAAATGAGAGTAGTAGGCAAGGGCCCATGATATGCTAAAGAAGATGAACATATGTTGTGTCAAAGTGCATGTATCATAGTATGTGGAGTAGGATTGTGCCATGCATGTGGAGAAACTAGAATAGGTAGAACATTGATAAACATAAGAGCTACTAAATAATAATGTCAACATGGTGAGGGGAAAACCCTATAGAGTCCAAGATCCCAACTGGATGAATAGGAAGTGTATAAGCAATAAGAATGTACCCATTAGGAGAAAATAGAATAGGTGTAGCATTGTGTGTGTTGGAAATAGTGGTAAAAGTAAGTGCAAACATAAGGATCAGTATGTGAGTCAAAATATGTGTAACATATGTAATTCTAGGAGGCTCATCATTATGAATGTCAAGCAATGGAGGTAGAGAAACAAGACTCATCAGAAGAATATGTAGGTGCAATTTGGCCCATATGCAATAGATCATAGACAAAAAAATGCAGGAAGAGGGGAATTGATCTCCCATGGATGTAACAAGATAATGTGAAACCATAGTAAATGAATTATGCATAGGATCTTGGAGAGTGTTAGGATTAGGAATCATTGTAAAACCAACATACAATGCTCTAACTTGTGATGAGGAAGGTGCGGAGAGAGATGTAACATTGGAAGCACTAAGCATATGATCAATAGAAGTGTATCGAGAGTGAGACACAATGGGAGGAGTATCATGGGTATCAATAGAGAATTGATCATGTAAATAAGTAGCACTAGGGTGCACCTCAAGAGGAGAAGGATGTGTAGTGTAGGTAATTTCATTAGCATCATGTATGAGGGGAATATCATTAGGAGTAGTGATATGAGGTGTGGAATCTACTATAGCAGTATCCATGGAAGAAGGTGTAGCAAGGGCATTGTGTGCTATGGCAGGGGTAGAAAGAAGTGTATGCATAGTATGTAACCAAAGATGGTCTAGAAGGATAGTATAAGGAACATCATGAGGCATAACGTGACATAAAACATTAAGAGTGCAAGATCCCATAGTAAGGGGAAGAGAGAATGTGCCCAATACTTGTTTAGGTGTAGCATCAAAGCCACAGATACAAAGAGTAGATGGATTGAGATGAGTAGCAGAAAGTTCCTATTTGATGTAGAAAGGATAAAGTGCATATGTTAAGACCATATGTAGGATCAACTAGGACATGTTTAACAAGAAGATTATGAAGTTGAACTTGGATATACAATAGGGAAGCATTGGAAGCAAAGGGATGTGAAGCCATGAAAGATCCGATATGGGCATGTAAGGGATGGGTTCACCAAATGATTTAATTTAAATTGAATTAAATATTTAATTTTAGAGTAACTACTATAACTCATGATATACAATGTAATAAAGTACAAGTAAGACACAAACAATAAGCATATATAATATGAAACCCTAAGCAATAGAGAGAGAATGTGACTTATTTTATTTCTGAGTGATATAGAAGTGATCTGATTTGGAATCTATGGAAACAAAATGAGGAAGAGTGTATGTTAAGGCTCACTGAGGGTTATGGGACTCAAAACTTATGGATGACAAAAGCACTCATGGGAGGACATGAGCACCTGGGCGCTAGTGACTAATCTAGGTGCTAGTGTCCACTCAGTTTCTCAAGTTTTTGGTTCTTTGACTAGGATGGAAGAACTTTGATGTTGACCCTCTTTTTTCAGCTCTAATTTTATCCCAATGTCATTGGTTGTGCCTGTAACCTTCAAAATAGATAACTAGCTGCACATGCCCATAAATCACATAAAACCTAATAAAGAAGATGCAGAAATGGGGAGTTAGACTGACCCCTACGATCACTCGAAGAGTGATCTTATGACTGAGTGTTGCACTTATATTGTATCATCTAGAATCCATGTAGTTATGTGTGTTTAATGATGCCCTATGCTTCCCTTATACAAGTTTCACTATGATAGTGGGCTAGATCTAGAATGCTCTAAGTCTGCAAATGTGTGAGATGGAATAAAATGAACTTCCCCTCCTATGTTGTGTATGAAGAGTGATGTAGCCTTTGTCCCTTGTATGGATGTGCTAGATGGATGCCTTTGAAATGCTCTTGTGCCTTTGATGCAAACTTAGGTGATATTAGATAATGCTTAGTGCTTGGCCCTTATTTGGGAGCAATAACTAAGTATATATGTGATTCCCTTGTTTGAATTTCATAATTGAACAACTGAAAGGTTGACCCAAAGTACTAAAAGGTGCCCAAGAAGTAAAAGAGACCCAAAAGAGTAAGAAAAGGATAGAGAGGGTCAGGAATGCCCAGGAGGTACAAGAGCTCCTAAGTGCTTCTTTCCTAGCTGGGCACTAGTGTATGAGGCCATAAAAGATAAATAAGTCAAGTTTTGGCAAAATTGTAGGATGTGTAAAGCCGATAAGAATGCAAAAGATAAAGCAAATGGCCAAAAGGAGTTGTCAACCACTAGTTTTCTTGGTTAGGAATCATGTATACATTAGTATGCTTTATGACCTAGAAATATACCCAAGTGTATAGATTTTGTGTCTACAATATGCCCTAAGACACCATGCCACTTCACCAATGCAATATATCATGACACCAAACTATGACACTACCAATCAACCTTCATCCTTCTTGATGATTGACACCTCATGTTGTCTCCTATGCTCACTAAGACACCCTTTGACATCAATGTTACTTAACATCAATGACAACAAAAATGACACATGTAAAAAAACTTAGTGGTCGCTAGCCTTATGTAAGTTATTGGTCGCTAGCCTTATGTAGCTTAGAAAAATTGGAATCCAAAAATAGTGAAATTAGAATCCAAAAATAGTGAAATTGGAATCCGAAAATAGTGAAATTGGAATTCCATTGCATCTAATAACAACAATATTGGAATCCAATAGTACTACAAATGGAATCAAATAATAGTAATTATGGAATCCAATAGTACCAAAAACATAATCCATTATACACAAAAAAAAAAAAAAAAAGTGATAAATTTCTACCAAAATTTGTAATATTGGAGTCTAGATTCATTGGAATATGCCTAAATTTACTGAAATACTTGTTAAGTTATTACTATTACCTTAGATAGTTTAGTTAATTTGTTATATAGTTTAAACCATATGTATTTGTATTTTTTTCATGTAGGTTATAATGTTGTTATATTATTGTTTGTAAATCTTATTGATTATGCTTCCTGAATGTATTTGAAAGTTGTTGTAACTAAGTTGGTTAGTTATACAATGTATATAAACATTGCATCCCCTACTACTCTATAAATATTTTCCATATAAGTAAAACCTACCAGGATTTTGTCCCTATTTACAACTGACATTTGGTATCAGAGCAGGTTCCTGAGCTGGTTTGGAGAGGTTGTAAAATAGTTTAGAGGACTTGGAAAATTTTGAGTAGTGAAGAGGATCCATTGTATCCCTTTGCCTCCTCCTATCCTCATTCTCAGCCTCTCACACTCGCAAAGAATTGTACTAGGTCTCTGAATCAATTTTCAAGTTCATCTTACCATTGGGAAAGGAGGAGTTACACAAGCACTACCTCTTGCACTTGGCTTCATTTTGCAAAAATATGCATTAAAAATATAAAAAACAATAAGGGGATTTATCTCTAAATTTAGAGACAGGTTTAGCACTAGCCAAATATAGTTGAATTGCTAAATTTGGCATATTGATTAGAGGGTTCACTTCAAAGAAAAGTTGAGTTGGGTTGGTTAATAGGTGAGTTGAGCCTACATCCTAGGCGATCTAAGCTAATACAAGGTGAATTGTCAAATGGGTGAGCTATCTTCCTTATTCCATTGTCGAGATGATCAAAGCATTCACAGATCTAAGAAGGGTGAGTCATTTCATCCCTAGCCAAGTCAAGTTTGAGCCACACATGTAAAGCCTAAGCTAGCATCATTGCAAATGTGAATGGTGAGCTAGCATTTGTCCTTAGGTGAGATAAGTTTTTGAATTGTTGAGTTCCTATTTGGAGGACGAGCTAGCTAATGGGTGGACAAGTTGTGCAAGACACAAATCACATTTAGCAGCTCCAGATATATGCATTGGTGAGTTTATCAGTGACCTGAAGTTTCCAAACTTGCATACATAGATCAAGCTCCCTCTCTAAATGCACTACCCTACATTCACAAGCAAATGGCCATAAGCGGCAAGCAAGTATACATGTGTGGGATAGTTGATCCAAATCGACATATAATCCACTAGTGGCCAAAGAAAAACATAAGTGAAAAGTTACTTAAGAGTGAAGAGCTACAAAATTGGTCAAACCATAATTCACCTCCACCTCAACAAGCTTGATCGAGCTATGTGTTAACAAGTAGGCATTGTTCTTTATCGAAAGCCATTCGGTATTTATATTAAAAAGATGCCATTAAATATTATTAGCACTTAGAGCACTATGGTGGATATAAAACTTTTGATAAGATGTTGTAAAATAAGAGGGTAAGGGGTCAAACCCTCCTCCCCCCATTCATATTTTTAGCAAGCCCGCCAAATCTTTAGTGAAAGTGCCAAATCTAGACTCTATTAAATTGTACTTAGCTATAACTAGCTCAATTAGAGGAGAAACACCCTATCTAAGGGTAAAAACAAAATTCTCCCATTTTTCTCGTAAAGAGATATATTTCAACTTTTGTAAAGGAAAAGTGTTTGTGATTTCTCTATTTTCATTTTGTTGTGAGAACTTATTTGTTGTAAGTTGTCAAGTGTATAAAGGTCGAAAGGGCCCAAAAACAAAGAAATGTTTACCTGCCATACAATTTTTTTGCAAGGGGGATGAATTGATTTATTTAGTGTATTTTAATTATTTCAAATTGTACTAACACGTTATTTAGTAAAGAAACTCGTAATCTCCCATAATGGCTAACAATGCTCCCAATTTTTTTTTTGTTTGACTCGTAACTCCTCCGTAACAACAATTATATCATGTGGAAGACAAAAATTTGCACCCACCTTGAATTTAAATATATTTGTTCTGTGGTGGATGGTTTTGTAACTAGATTGGACTCAAATACAACCCAACAATGTTAGTTTGATAGAGCCAATCAAAAGGTGAAACTCATCATTTTTTTTGGTGTGTCCAACGAAGTGCAACCACACATTCAAGACACCAAAACAACCAAAGAAGCATGGAATAAACTCAACACTGTGTATGAGGCCAAGAATAAAAATACCATTTTGATTTGTAGAGTCATCTACACACACTGAAATTTAATCCAAATGAAAAATTCAAGGATTTTCTGACGAGATCTGCAACATTGATGGGATCACTCTTAGCATTGGGAGTAGATATCTCAGATGATGTTCTCATTCCTATTTTTTTGAGATCACTTTCTCCCTCTTATAGAATATTTTTTACGACAATCAATTTATCTATTCAAACCATAAATTTTGAAAAGTTGGGGAACATGTTACAGTAAGAAGATTCCATGTGAACAACAAAGATGATGAAGAAGAGAAAACACTCGCGTCTCATCAAAAAGGGAAGAAACAAGTCCAATCTTCCAATAAGTCCCAAAAGCAAAATAATCAGCAAGGGGACAAGCAGTAGAAAAAAATATTTTATGTGTGGTAGAAAAGGCCATGATTTGAAGTATTGTTAGTACAACACATTCAAAAAGGGTTTGTCAAGCGATTTGAAGCTCTATGATCAACAATCTCAATAAGGACAACAAAACAATAAGCAAGGGTAGAAGAAGGGGAACTAGTGGAAGAAACCCCATCAGTAAGGAAATTTTGTTGACCATGAAGATAGCTTGAATGATAGAGACTTCCTATATGGTACCCAATCCAGTGAAGCAACCACGTCTACAAGTGCAATATAGTACATTGATTTGGGTGTTACTCAACACATGATCGGATGTAAATATTGGTTCTACACAATGTGAGGCACACCCTCCAGGATTCATGTTTCATTGGGTGATGATTCATCATATGGTTGTGAAGGTATTGGCAGCATTTCCTTACCTCTTGGAGCACATAATTGTAGATTATCATATGTATTATGTGTCCCTGGTTTGATGATTTTTTTTATTATCTTCCAATTAGCTTCTAGATCAGAATTTGAAAATCGATTTTGACTGCAAAGTCGGTAAGAAGATGTGTTTAATTAGAGATAAATCTAGAAGCTCGAAAATTGTTACAATATCTTTCAATGTGGGACGTATGTTCCAACTTGATTTTATCCAGAGAGATGAAGTGCACTTGTGGCGAAAGACACCTTAACACAATTATGGCATTAAATACTTGGCCACATCAGTTTCAGATATCTTGACACACTCTGTCGGTATGACATGTTGAGAGGATTGTCACCTCTTGAGAAGGATGCAGATAAGTGCCAAAATAGCCTAGTAGGTAAAAAACATCAAACACCATTCCATATAAATACATTTCGGGCTCTAGATAATCTTGATTTGGTGCATGCCAATCTTTGTGGACCCGTGAGACATAGTCATTTTGGATTTTAGTATTTCATGCTCTTTGTTGATGATTTTTCACATAAAATGTGGATTTATTATCATCATACTAAAGATGAAGCTTTTGAGTATTTCAAGAAATTCAAAATTGTAGTTGAAACAAAGTCTAGTAAAAAAATCAAAACTCTTCACTTAGATCAAAGGGGGAATACACCAACAATGAGTTCAAATCCTTCTTGGAAGATCATGGAATTCATTGATAAATTCCTCCTCCACATACACAACAACACAATGGTGTTGTTGAGAAAATTAATTGTACTATCATGGAGATGGTGTATTGTATGATCGATGATTAAGACTTGTAAAGACATTTCAAGCCGAAGCAGTCAAAATAGCAGTATATATGCTAAAAAAAGTTTGCACTATTGTTCTTTACAAAGTAACACCACATGAATCATGGTCAAGATGGAAACCATCTATTGCACATATTAGAGTATTTGGATGTGAAGTGAGCATGCACATTCCTAAGAAGAAGAGAACGAATCTTGAAATGAAAGCTAAGAAATACATATTCATAGGGTATAGTGAATAAGCTCTTAAGTATATACTAATGGATCATAAGACCAAAAAGATATACAGAAACATGGATGTTGATTTTTTTGAGGATAAAAAAGTTGAGGTTCGTTCCAAAAACTTACAAAATATTCAAATTAACCTTTTTTTGAAGACTGAAGATGATGTTCCCACTGATGATGGGGATGATGGCGATGATTTTTCAAGACCACAACCCATGTGAACAACTTAGTGTATGCCTAAATGGTATGCTAATATGATTCGAGATTCCAAAATTAATGGTCCTCCAGACACATCAACTCCTGGAATACGAACTCATAGAAAATCTTGTGATGAGGTAAATTTTACCTTAACGAGTAAAGTTTTTGAATCTATTGATCCTTCTACAATTCATAAATCCCTACAGTATAAAGCTTAGAAAGATTCCATGGATGTTGAGTATCATTCAATGATGAAAAATAACACATGGCAGCTTGTCAATTTTCCACCAAGGAAGAAACCCATTAGATGCATATGGATTTTCAAAAAAAAGTATGAAGTATATGGTACAATTGACAAGTACAAGGCAAGACTAGTAGCAAAGGGATATTCTCGGAATGAAGGTATTGACTACGAGGATACTTTTTCTCCCACAGCTAAGATCAAGATGATCAGGATGGTATTTTCTATAGATGCATAGTTCAGATGGACATGAAAAGTGTCTTTCTCAATGGATACTTGTAGGAAGAGGTATACATGACTCAACTAGAAGGTTTTATCAGGTTTTTTCATACTTGGAAAATAAGAAAAGTTATGTAGACTTATCAAATCATTATATGATCTAAAGCAAGCCCTCGAACTTGTATATCAAAATAGATGAGCATCTCATTCAACATGAATTCCAGAGGAATCCCTATGATCTCAATATCTACCTCAAAAAGAGATGGGGGAGATTGTAATTGTTATTGTCTATGTTGATGATCTAGTCATCATTGGAATCCCAATGAAGATGATCGATATAATGAAGAAAGATCTTAATAAATCCTTTGACATGACAGATCTATGGTTGATACAATATTTTCTTAGTTTGGAAGTATGGTAAAAAGAGAATCACATATTTGTTTCTTAGTTAAAATATGCCAAGGTCATGCTTGAGAAATTTTGGATTATGGATTATATTCTTGTTGCCATACCTATATAGACAAGACTTTAGTTGTCTTGTACAGATCCATCTCCAAAGGTAAATGCAAATCTCTATCAATAGTTGATCGAGAGTCTCATTTACCTCACTTATACTAGGCCACATGTCAACTTTCTGGTTAACTCTCTTTAATGGTTCATGCAGGAACCCAAATTTTTTCACTGAAAGTAGCAAGGTTGATCTTGAGATACACCAAGGGTATTATATATTTTAGCCTAAAGTACAAGAAACTGATCAATTCTTCTTGACAAGATATTTGGACTCAAATCATGTAGGTAACATTGATGAAAAAAATCCACTTATGGATTTGTTTCTTTTTAGGATCTGGTCCAATATCATGGGGAAGTAAGAAACACAATTTTATTTCTCAATCTTCCATAAAATTTTAATATCACGTTGTAGGTGGAGTTATCGGTGAAGCGATATGGCTACGTCACATACTTGAGGGACTTGGACTACCATAGGAGAAACCTCCCATCTTGTATGTTGATAACAAAGGAGTTATAAAACTTGTTTGCAATCTAGTGTTTCATGAGAGGATAAATAAAATCAAGGTACATGTAAATTTCATCCACGAGCATGTTTTACGACATAACATTTAACTTCGGTTTTACCCAACATATGAACAACGTGCAGATATTTTCACTAAGTCACTTGTGCGTGAAAAATTCAAGATGTTCAGGGAATTCCTCTCTTGATTACTTGAGATGATACAAAATTAAGAGGGGGATGTTAGGTAAAACTATGGGTAATAGTAATTTTGCATGGTAAATAAGTTATTACTATTACCTTAGGTAGTTTAGTTAATTTGTTATATAGTTGAAACCATATTTGTTTGTATTATTTTCATGTAGGTTATATTGTTGTTATATTACTATTTATAACTATTATTTGTTATGCTTCCCAAATGTATTTGGAAGCTTTTGTAACTAAGTTGGAAACATTGCATCCCCTATAGCTCTATAATGATTTTTCAAATCAATAAAACATACCAGGCTTTTTCCCCTGTTTATAATTAACACCTAACATGGGTGAGGAGAAATAAAAGTAGCTAAATCATTATCAAAATCAAATAAATCATTAAGTGTTGTATAAAGTAATTTGAATTGTAGTTATATAGTACTCTTTTTGATAACCAGCAATAGGCATAGTAGCATGTGCCCTTTGTTGTATGTTGGGAGAATGTATCAATGTATCTTGTGGGTCATGCTTAGAAGGTGGCTATAAGGATAGTGCACATCACACTAGACTAAAGTACAAAGGTTGAGATTGATTAATAGATTTTGGAAAAGGTTGATCTTGAATAGTCGGTATTGATTAATATCATGTAATTGGTCTTGGGATTAAATCAACCATAAGTCGAGTTGAGGTTGAATAGGTGAAAAAGGTTACACTTATGAAGTTGGAAATATATGTTGGCATGGATTTGTAGATTTTTCATTATTATTTTCTAACTAGTATGACTCTTATTGACCATGTTATATATGACCTGACATTTTAAAGGCTCCCAATATTGCTTTATAGTAGGATTTGTATGGTTTTGGTATTTACAATACAAATAGTTTCATTTTAATTGAATCCTACCTCTTTACATGTTATATCTTTTGGAAGTATTTTGTTGTTCAAGATTACAAGGATTTGAATTTGTGACAACCATAACTTCATATGTGTAGAGTGCCTTTTCCTTCAATATTATGTAAAGGACCATTTGACATTGAATTTGTAATAATTGTGTTTGAGTTAGTGGTCTCTTTAACTGTCAGATGTATATTGTGGTTGAAAAAATCTATCTTTGTGAGATTTTCTTTAGGTAATTCTAGGATAGATGTTTCTTTGGTGATATGTTAAATAAATGATGAATGCGAAAGGAATCCAAATCAACTCAATATTCTTTGAGTTAAACTGGTGTATAATTGGGTTTAGCTAAAATATTATTAGTCTCATCCTTTATGTATTCTACATTATTATAGTTATAATTAATAACATCGTCCTCTTGATTCTTTATGGTTTGTTCTTCTCGCACAATATGATTACTTGATGCTATTATTCGGTGCATTATATTCGTTAATCTTGTATATTCCTAACTCCTACATTAGAATATTTATTTTTGGTTATATAATTGATGATTCTGGAATAATATTCTATGGTATGAAATTATCATTTGGTTAAACTACCACATAGTCCTTTTATAGACCATTAATTGTAAGACATCTATAAACATATCCTACTTGTACGTATTTGAGACAATCTATGTAATATAGAGGGAATTTATTTAATTGTATGAATCCAAGGTCTCTCAAGTAATAAATTATAATTCAAATTGTCTGGTGTTACTTGAAATTTTGTTTGAAGCATATTTGTTCTTATAATTATGTCCAAAGAGATCATTCCCAAAGCTTGTCTTGAAACATTATCAAACCCTTTAATCTTCGTATAAGAATCCTTAAGAGTGTTATGCCAATACATATTTTTGGTGAAATTTATGTTACATATGTTCAATCCCAATCCATGATCCAAAAGAACACACTTGACTCCTTTATTAAAAGTATGTAATTGAATGTGCAAGGGTAAGTCTAGATAAATTATATGTCGCAGTGAAAAATCTTCTTTCTAAATTTATATTTGATGTTCACTTTCCTTTACATAATTAATGATGGATGTCAAGTATGTGGGATCATAATTATTTAATATATTTGTATTACACAATACTTGATAAATGATATCCTTGTATACAATAGTTCATTTAAGTAACTCTAGGATAGAAATTTCAGCATGGGTATTTATGAGTTGCTCCGTAAGGTCATAATATTTTATTTTTGGTTCAATAATCCTAGGTAATTGGGGTAGAATAGTATTGTTACTTTAGTTTGTGCCACATTTAAAACCTTAATGGGAGTTAGATTAGCTAAATTTATACTACATCAGGTTGTGATCGTAGCCAATTCTTGTGCTTTTTTTTATCATAAAGTGTGATTATAGGGCCAATATGGTTATTGGCCTTTACTTTAGAAAAAAGGAGGGATGAGGGGTCAACGAAGCTCTCAGAGCTTGCTCCCTCTGATAGATCGCTAGAAGCATTCCATATGTGTTATGTGCACCATAAGCATAGGGTATTGACAATCCAAACCATTACCTATCACGTGAGTTCATATAGGGGTTTTTAATATTATTTAAAATGGACCCAATATATTACCCCATATAAAGGGGTATAAGGGATTAAATTCTAAAGGTTTTTACAAATATATTGGGGGAAGGGTATATGGAGTAATAGGGAGGAGGGCGGAGTATCCATGGGGAAAATGAAGAATCCTTAAATTCTTATCGTTTTCATTGCGTTTTTTTCAAAGTAGTGACATGTTTTTAAGAGAAACAACATGTATTTCCAGAGTAATGACACTATATAACTATCAATAGCCAGGACATCCTTCATAATATCATTGCTAAGGTATATTTTTTGTCATTTAATTCAATTTTTTAAGGAGAGTGGATGTCAAAGATTAATAAATATAATTAACAAGAATACAACCACATATGAACCTTCACATTACTATACAAACTATGATAAGTATATGACAAATGTAGATAAACACGAAAGGAAAGAGATCAAATTACATATAATTACTTATTTTGTACTTTTCAAGTTTAATATTAATTTCATCAATGTGTTAAGTGTAAAAGGGTATAGTCCCTTTCAAAAAACTATTTACCAATAATTAAAAAAAAAAAAGTGGAAATATAATTATTTTTTGTGAAAATATAAGACATAGAATCCAACACTAAAGAGGTGGAAATAAAAAGGGGTATTAAAAATGTCAAAGGGAAAATGGGTAGTTTGGATATATGGTAAACTAAGGGGTAATTTATAGTTGAAATTTTATACTGGGAAGGGGTATTAATAATAGAAGAATGATAAATAGATTTGGAAATATGCATATTATTTAGTATCCTACGAATGCATGTGATAGGACATACATTTACATAGTGAATCACCCACGACCATAAATAACTTGAGGTATATTAGTAACAAGTGAATTATCCATGAAAGCATATTAATCAACATCATATATACCAATTAACCACTAAATGTTTCTTAATGGTGTATTATGATTCTTTTTTATTGAAGGAAGGGGTTTGAATGAAAACCATAGGTTGTGAAATTTCATAAAATAATGGGTTTCATCAAAATGTTTTAATTAAATTAGATCAACACATAATCTAACTAAAATGGAAATGATAATCGAAGACAAATAAAAATACAATCCTAAAACAGTCTCAAATTATGCTAATTATTGATTGATTTTTTTATATCTTACGCTGCTCAAAAGTTGACAGTATGTGGTTAGGGTTCGGGAATGTTATGAACTCAATAAATTATGTAGAAAAAGTGTAATATAATGTGCTCAAATGATGTGCAAAAGTATAAAATATGGTCGTTAAGGTACTCTGAAAAATGAGGATATGTAATTATGTTATCAATGGGTTCATAGTAGTCTGGAGAAATCTATTCCTATTTGCACTTTTTGTACAAGTTCATTTGTGTTTGTACATCTTTTTTTCGAGTCTAGAATATTGTGATATCAAATCTTGTCTCTTTTTAAAACCTTTATTTTTTTACCTTGACCTAAAAAAGGGTTTAGCATGACTAGATCATACTCACCTTACCACACCCCCATGGTGAGTGAGCACTACACTACATATTACTACTCAAAAAAGGATCATATCTCATGTAGTTATCCTAAAACTATGATTAAATGCAATAAAAATGAATATGTAATAAATAATAAGCCCTTGATTTAACCCTTTACCCTTGGGAACATGCACTTTGGACCATATACTTCATAATTAAGCTCAATGTATGATTAAGGTCTATGCTTAGATGATTGTAGATGTATAGTTTGGTGCTTTGATAATATACTCCAAGGAATGTGATATGTTTTAATTATTTATAGGTCCTTCCTAGATGCCCCTAATAGGTTATGGTGTGTCCATATTTACAAATGAACTTTCATTAGTTTTCCTACTTAACCGATTTTAGAATCTCACTTAGGCCGACTAATTCAAGTTAACTATTATGGGAGATGACCAAGTTCAAGACTAAACTTATACATAGCCCACAAATATATTCATGGATGAAAGAAATAAGAAGTGAAATGTGGAGGTGTCTAGACATATATTTAATGATAAACTTCTGGTAGTTCTAATAATCTATGAAGTGGAGAAGGGAAATCGACTAGTGAATTAGAAAGTGTAAGACAAATGAAAAGATGAGTGAAATTGGTCAAATATGTGTAAATGGGATATACACCAAAATAAGTACAAAAAGTGACAATACCAAGTGCTCAGACCAAATTTAGGGCACTACAACAAGGTGTAGGTTATTTCTCTTTTAAAAATTACTGGAAAATAACTCCGCATCATTAGATATCAATCTCAAGGCCCTTATCTTAGATTTTTTGCATACTATATTAACTAGTGACTTCCTTACCTTTTCCACAAATTTTCCATTGATTGGTGACAAATGATGTCAAACCATTTACCCTGCATTTTCAATTGACTTCTCCAAGTAAAATGAATTTTGTAAGCAATCGTCAAATGGTCAAATTTAAGGTTGAAATTTCCTTGCGACGATCAATTAGACCTCAAATTTCAAGTTATAAATTAATCGTCAACAATTCACAAATATTACAGTCCACCACGACTACCTTGACTGCCATTATAGACTATTTGTTGATGTTATTAGTGAGATAAATATTTTTTGTACTCTTATTCTTAAGAGTTAAAGTGAGTGTGATAAGGATGCCCACAACACTTCAATTTTTTATAGGTAAATAAGGGTTGTGTGGGTCCCTTTACCTAATATTAATAATTCAAAAAGTACACAATTGGTATGATATATGATTAGAGCTTGGATCAAGCATTGTTATCCATCATATGCATTATAAGCCTAACTTTAAAAGTCTTATCATACAAAAATCCCTTTATGGGAATACTATGATCTATAATCCTTACTGTATATTGAAATTCATGCATGTGGAGCAGAAGACCTCATGGGGATTCACTTTTCCCCCACAACCCATGTCAAAACCTTACTTTTTATCCTACCTCAAAAGTATTTTGTGGGCCTTCCTAGCCACTTCCAAATGGGAATTGATTTTTTTCTTCCTTTAGGGATATAGGATCTTCCAAGGCTTCTAGATTAGGCATCGACAAAGAAATGAAGTCATCCAAAGTGCTCCATTGCTTAACAATCTTATTAACAAAGTTCAAAAGGGAGAAGAAATGATTTTCCAAGTCTATAAAAACTACAAAAGTGACAACCCCATTACAAAGTGCCCTAGACAAAGATAACAGGGAGGACCCCTTCCCACCCAAGTTCAAACCCTCCAACAAAGCATCTAAGTTGACCCAATGCTCTAATTTTACATTTATAACACCCATTGCCAATGTAGCCATCTTATCTAGATTCACTTTCAACATGTTATCGATGAAAACAAAAATAATTTCCAAGTTCACCCATAGGTGGCAACTTAGTTCTATGTAGTTCGATCCCAAGATTGCCTTAGTAACATCCCAAATTTCCAATGAATGGGGCTTGAAAACAATCTTTAACCGCGACTTCATAATGGTGTTTTCAAAAAGCCATCTCCATGTGATGGTCACACATATATACCTTGGATACAAATATCCCCCAAGGTAATGGCAGTAACATATTTGAAGGAAACAACTAAAAACAACTAGCTTGATTGGGGAAAATCCAAAAGACATGTGATACACATGGAAAAAATGCCTCAACCTCCGCATCCGATGAAAGAAAGGCTTTGGCAGTCATGATGGTTTTTGAGTGAGGGGGGATGGCATTGCCAAGCTCAAAGCATGCTAAAATAAATGGCCACAATGATTAAATCGAATGGGAGATTATGTTGACGTTAGATCATAGGACAAGAGGGGGGTAAGGCAAGGCCAAGTGTCTACAACATTACCCACCTTAGAAATGGTATTTTGATCTACCTTAGCATTTGCCAAGTAATTTGTGACCCTAATAACCTTACAATAGTAGTAACGTATTCCCCAACATCCAAATTGTGATAAGAGATGCCTTGTTAGGCATAAAATATTATCATTTTTCTAGGTCTTAAAATTTCCATCCTTCATTGCCTGAAGAATGATATGAGAATCCCCTTTCTATGAGCAAGTTATTTCTTCCCCATTGTTTTGCGATTTGGATTGCCTATAATAAGATCGAAGCTTCAACTTCATTGTTACTCCTAGATGATAGGGAAAAGGAGAAACATGAATGAGGGAGCTCAAACAATCCCATTTTATACAACCAATACTCAAAATTCCTATATTACTACGCAAGGCACGATCGGTATTAAACTTTAAAATTCTTGGATCAGGTGGGATCCACCTAGAGTTTACTCTGTAGATGTCCTTCCCAATAGGAAGAGTTACGCCTGACCCATTAATGGGGGACAACACTTCAATATTATTAAGCTAACAAATCACTATTATTTGTAATTTGCCGCACTATTATAAAGTAAAAACAATTTACAATTAACTAAAGGTCTTACGGGATGATTTTTATAATATATGCAATTTCCATCAGTAAAACTTTTATTAAAGCAAACAAATTACACTTTGAACAAGAACATCGATGTTTCCAAGTACTATCGCAACAAAAATAGCAATGTAAGGGTTGGTAAAATGTTGAAAAAAGTGTACCAATCGAGATGGACACCTATCACTTGTATTTGGTGAAACAATATCAATGTCTCATGAGGAAACTCATGTGTTGGCTCATGGTTGCATTGCACAAAATATTTTGAAAAAGTGCTAAGAAAATCTATAAAAACTGCCCAAAACTTGCATGTTGTCGAGCTACTTACCCAAAACTTACATGTTGTCGAGCTACTTACCCAAAACTTGTATTTATCACAACAAGACAAGACTTGAGATTACACCCATTCTTATCACTATAACAAAGTAATTTCAGTTACCATGCGTTCAATTCAACAACTTTAGGCTCCTTCAAATATAGTCACCCCGCCTCATTCTGTTTTATTTGTCATCATTTAACATTCCAGCAACTGCATCCAGATAAAGATTGGAAAGGATAGTTTTCAAGGCTCTTGTTCCTTTAAACCACCATTTTCTAGATGTTTGTGTATGGGTTTAGTGCTAGTTGGGTTATTGTTACAACATTGAAGGAATTGAGAAAGAGGAAGGGAATAACACAACTCGAATAGTACTAATAACAAAATATACGAGTAAAGCATAGACATATAAATAATAACATTAGCCCTAGTATCACACATGGGAAGTTGTACATTGGATAAAGAACGAAAGATATATAAGGAATTGTTAATAGTTGTGATATGTACAACAAATTGTTACTTGTTAGATCATATGAAACATGTCATATCGACACCCCTTCCCTATCTTAAATTTGGGCCTCCGATTCTCAAATAAATCCACCCACCCCTATGAAATTGGTCAAAGAACAAAGGACAAATTTAAGAAATGGAGATAAGCTAAGGCACCCCCCATGTGATTGACCAATGTGGCTCCTTGCACCTATGAAACCCTTCATTAGATGGCAATTTAGGCAAAGAATGTACAGATTCGAAATTGTCGCCGGAAGAAATCCATAACTAATTTAGACAAAACTATATAAAGTTTTCAAAGCATGGGAAACTACTGAAATCTAGAGTTAATCATTTATCTCTTTGGGGTCAATGGTTACATTATACTATTCCATTTCAAACTTATTTGAGAGATGAAAAATTGCAATAGTGGAATTAAGTGGTGTGATGCTCAAGTCTTCGGTTATTTTAAAGTTTGTAGTTATTTCAATATAGCATTGTTGTGTCGTGGATTCAGACGTCCCATCAACAAAATTCATGTCACTGATGATTTTATTATTGCAATGACATTCCACACCACAATGGTTGATTATTATGTGCACGGAATTACGAATGTTATAGATGTTACTACAAATATAATATTGTGAAGGTTCAATGTTGAGCGTCTTATTGGTGTAGTTTGATGCCAATTTCGGTTGTAAGAGTTCCACTTTACCAACTTAGATGAGTGACCTAGACATGTTCTCATTGGAGATTTGTGGTGCAATGGTGAGTTTGGTAAATTTAGATGCTTTCATACCACATAACTCCACGACAGAGTTACAAAGGTGAGGGCCTTTTCTGCGGCAAATATTTAAACTCAGTGCACACTTGAAACAAAAACAATGGTAGGAGGAGCTTTCAAGAAGTAATTCATTTCGTGCGAGTTGTTGCAGCTAGAACCGTTGACCTTCAGGGTGTTCACGAATAGACTTGCATTCAGCTTTACATCGGAATACAAGTTAAGATTGAGGAAGTGCAGTGCACGTTGTACGTGACAACAAGCCAACTATATAGGTAGTAACTAATAAATTGTAATAATTATTATGACATCATCCTTTACTCAAAATTGTTGAAGGCTCCAATAACGTCTCAATTTGTAGATCAATTAAATTGTAGATAAATGAAAATTTGTAATTATTTTGTTAAAAAATGTGCAAGTTCATTAGTATTTATTATTAATGTGAGAAGTATTTAGTTGTTTATGAAATTAATAAAAATATGTAATTGGTTGAAAAGCACAATATTAATAACTAGTTGTTGATAGGTTTATTAGAGACAACTTTCTTTGTAACTGAATCTTTTTGGTAATCGTCCTTTATTTAAAAAAAAAAAAACCATGTTGTCATAATCAAAAATTTAAAATTCACCATCGCTGGCATTTTGCTATAATAAAAGAAAAGTAACTACCCCTTGCATGCTGCATGCTAATCAATTTTTAGTAATTAATCATTATTATTATTTTTCTAACTGCCATTCTCATCGTCATAGTCGTCATAAAATATTTTCTTTATAGTTGTCGTTGATGTCTTCGTCTTAATTCTAAAATAATAATAATAATTTTCTTAATCGTCAATAAAGTAATTTTATGTGGAAGAAGAGCTGATAAAGCGATGTTGGCAATTAATAGACAATCATTTGGTTCATATAATACACAAACATCCTCCTCTCCCTCCAACATCTGAATAGTCACCCCCATAGAAGGCATGTGTTACGCTTTTTCTTGAATGCACAAAAATCCAATATTCAAGACCCTCATAGCTTGTTTCCAGTTGAGCGGCGCCGCCCTCTGATCATTCATTCCTAGATTGATCACTTATGTCTCCCTTCCACTGCATAACTTGGAGATCGCCTAAGCAGGAAAGTAGAAGTGATCTGAATCCAATATATACATGTTTGCAGCTCTTACGACTGCCTATTATCTCCAGAAGCACATTTGAAGAGCCACTAATGGTGGTCATCAAATGACTACCTTTTTGGCTTATCAAGGTCGCCATTCTAAAATCAATGACTTTGGCTACAAAATTCTCGTCCAGAAGGATGTTCTAGGCTTCACTTCAAAGTGAACTATTTTATACCTGCACTAATCCTCGTGGAGATACACCAAACCCCTCATAGTACCCAATATGACGTTGAATCTGATGGGCCATGTCCGTTGTTTTTTCCTGTTCTTGAAAAGCCACTGATATTAAACTATATTAAGGTAGATCTAATGGAGTTTCTAATGCCTTCCATGGAAGGATTGTCTGGTGGAATGGAAAGCACAACTCATCTTCTAACCCATCTAATGCCTCTTTTCCACATGGCACTTGCGAGATCGGAGAATTTACTAGAACACATTTCACCATATTTAGTAGCTTTTGACTTAGTAGAATCATGGGTTTTTGAAGTGGCTCGTAAGCATCATATCCCTGGAATATTATTTTCAATGGTCGGACCAGTATTCTTGAGCTATTCCTTTTGTCATGCTAGGATGTTTGAAGAATATTTAGATTTAACCACACTGCCTCCTCATTATCCCTCCACCAAAATTTGATATCGACCCTTCGAAACAAAGTTTATTATTGTTTTCTACACCAACATGAAGAGGAGTTCTCATGGTTGGTTTACTAATTGCTCTACAATTCTTATTAAATCATGCAATGAGTTAGAGGGAAATTTTATAGAATATTGTCAGAAGGTTATGCGAAGACCAGTGGGACATGTGGGTCTTCTTCTACCTCGCCGATATCTTATCAAACCAGGACTGGATGGAAATAAAAATGATTGTATATAATTGTTGGAGAAGCAAGAGCTTTCAATTGTCGTTTGGATCTAAATATTTTCTTTCAAATGAACAGATAGAGGAGATATCTCTGGGTTTAAAGGCCAACCAACTACCATTTCTGTGGGTACTACACTTTCCAAGTTATTCTGATGCAAGTAAAAGGTAATGGTGATCTTGTACACGTTCCAATTTTTTAGAATCTATAGCTTTCAAATATTGGATATAAAAAACACTTCTGTATTGGTATTCTCTTTTTGATTTGTAATGATTTATAATCTTCTAATTGTGTATAATAACAGGTAAATACCACTCTTTCTTTCATAATATTTTTATTTTGTATCAAAACAGACAAATATCAACATTGTTTCCAAATGGATTTGAAACTCGAATATGAAACAGAGGATTGGTGTTGAGTAATTGGCCACCTCAGCAGGAGATTCTATGCTAACCTTCAAATGGGTCCTTTCGAACCCATTGTGGGCGAAGCTCTTTGTTGGAGGGAATGGTTGCACAATTGCCAATGATTGCTTTTCCCATGCAGTTGTACCAGGAGTGGAGGAATTGCAGGTTGTTATAGAAATTGAGAGAGGAAATTATGGTTTTGTTAGTAGAGAAAATGTTTGCAAAGTTGTGAGAATGTTAATGGTCGAGGAACATGGCAAATATGTGAAATCCATGGTTGCAGAAATGGGAGATTTATTCAAGACCAAAATATTGGATGATGAAAGAAGCCAAGGATCTAAAAGCAATATGTAGAGACAAATTTTTGGCATAGTTGTCCTCCATTTATTTTATTTTTAATAAAAATTAATGCCAACCCACCGATGTCTGCATGATTTCAACTGCCTTTTACACGCTTGAATTAGAAACTTTTTCTGTTGAATAAAGAAAATCTAAACGTTCCCAAATGAGGCATAAAGTTGTTTGAATGGGGTCGATATGAAAGATGTTTAGTCTAACTTATTTACAAAAACATGGTCATAACCAAAAATTAAATAGAGTGTTTGGGAAACCCTAAAAGCAAATTTCACTTTCACTTTAAAAAAATCAAACAACGCATTTACCTCTCATCGCACATTTTCTCTCTCACCTTTATTTCTTTAATTGCTTAGGGCTAACATTTCCTCATTTTGTTGTTGCATGTGGTTTTAATGAAACATTGATGATGTTGATGAAGACATTGAAGCAAAATACGAATAAAATGAATATGTTGATTTGTCTTGATTTTTGACATTTGTGTATACATTGTGACATTTGCACTATGTACTTGCTCTAAGACTAAGCTAAGTTTGACCACTAAATATCATGACATTTGGCATTGAATTATCGCTATTTTTTTTGGTTATTCAACTTATTTTCAAATATTTTTTCCACTACATGCATAATATGTGGTTAATTTTTACTTATTTGGCTATATTATATATATTTATGTGTGTGTGTGTATATGTGTACAGCGGTAGCCAAAACATGTTCGGGGCCCTGAAAAATTTGTCATAGTGATGCATCCCTGTTAAAAAACCTTTGTCCTTAATAAAGAATTATTTTCTCATGGATTGTTCTCTTAAAAGTTTACAGATATATGACAAATTGGAAACTCTTCACAAAGGGATAATCATCCATCACACTATATTCTTTAACATTGTGAAGTTGCAAGTATCGTGTTAGGTGTGCATGGAAAATGTGAAAGCCTCTAAATACGAGGAATTTATAAGCAATACTTATTCTCCATTAAATACTTCACAATTCTTTGTTTTTTTAAAATCAAGCAAATCCTTGTTTCTTATTAACTACCTTTAAATCAACTTTTATGGCATAATCTTTCTTTCTAGCATTCAAATTGTCAAGAAGAGTACTACTATCCTTATTAACACATTTCCAATTGCAATTGAACTTCAAAACCTCCAACGGCTACTTGAATCTTGCAAGGCTGCCAAATCTTGCATGGTTTACATCATACATCATACTTCCATAAACTTTCCATTTTCTTACTAATACCCTACTTTCAAATACTCCTCCTATATGTCTATCGGCCTCTCACAAGCACCTTTGGATGCTTTTGCTAGTTAACTGAAGTTGAAGACTATAATTTGGCAGTACTAATAATTAATAAAATTTACGTATACCTTCAATTCAATTCTATATTTTAAAAACTTTTATTTTATATTTTATTAAATCAAAATTTAAAAATTAGAAGATTAAAATAATATTTGGTACGGCGAACAAATATCACAAAATTTAAACCGATTTAATCACTCGAATAGTTATAAAATGAGACTATTAGTGAAGAAAACCACTATGTTTTAAATCAAACGGAGAAAAAGGTTTAAAGGATATCAATATAAATATAAAATTAAATATTTATATGAATACATTTGTCATACATAAAAGCACTTACACATTTGTTTGTATATATGAGTACGTGCACATTTGTTTGCATATATAAACGGCTACATTTGTTTCTTGGTGGAATTTTGATGGATGAATTTGTTATTATGATTATTTTGTAGTTATATTTGTTTGGAGCGATATTTGTATTTGTGTTTTGTACTATTACATTTTGTTTTGTATTTTTTAATGTTGGATTGTATATTTTTATGTTATTTTGCACATGCGAATATTTATTATTGTTTCTAGTAATATTTGTATGTGTGTTTTGTATTATTATATTTTGTTTTTGTTTTTTTAAATGTTGGATTGTATATTTTTATACTATTTTGTATATGTGAACATTTCACATTTTATGGAAGGATTCTTTGAGATTAGTAATTGCACATGAATTGTAAGTTACCTTATAAATTATATTAAGTTGAAGTTAGTTTGTAATTTTATTTCTATGTCAATAAAATAAATGAAAGCAATGTATTATGTGAGACTATAAGTGTTTGAGTCATTTTATTGAACTCTTTGTGCTTTGTGTATGTTTATAAATTTTATATACATGTCTACATGAGTATTAACAACTATGATATTCGATAAAAATATATTTTCCATTATATTTTGATTGATGTCCATACCCTATTCTAAAGCTACCATTTTGGGATGGGTTGGTAGAATGATAATAAACTTTATGGAGTCTGGGTTTACACCTTCCAAATGCATTTGCTTGAAAGAATCAAAAGCTTATTTAGCGAAACCATTTTGTGCATATCTTGCATTCTTTGCAATCCACAAGAACACATCTCATCGATGCATTTTGTCAAATAGTTCACAACTAAAAAAATGGCTTTCCATCATACTTTGATGGATGTCCTTGTGCATATCTGTCATTCATTGCAGTCTACAAGATCACATCTCTCTTGGCAGAGGCTTAGATTCACAAATTAATCTTTCGTAGTTCCCATTCAATAAACAATTATCTATATATACACGAGTTCTCTCCTAATAAATAGGAGAGCTATAATTGCTCCCGCAATAACTAACCTACTAGATTACTGTGAGTTATTTAAACAACTCATAACTACTAACCACACCAACAACCCAATAATGTACACACTAACAAATATATTTTCCTGACATTCCCCCCCCTTAGTGCGAACATGGGAAGAAAGCACATCTGAAAACTGGTAACATAATTATATGCCTCTGCATACTTTTAGGTCTGCATACTGTTGGCTTGGATCTTGTTGCACATGACCAATCTGCTTCACCACAGTGAATCCCATACCGGGTGATCACACTTCCACTGATTTACCTACATACAAGAACTCAACAGTTCTCGCTTTCACTTCTAGTGAACACTAGATTTCACTAGACGATTGATGTTAGAAGTACGATAGTCGAAGAATCTTTGCAGTCAAAGGATCACTCCAGTTCAGCTGCCCTCCTATACAACTATTCACATAATCCAAAATGCACATCCTCCACATTTCAAGCATTATTAGGGAATGAATATCGTTTTATTTATGCACACGCCACTCAAAGCAAACAACTGAAATAATATAAACAGGTGTCACCAGTGTTGTATGTGACCCCATCGTTGGTAACTGACGAGAGGCGTTGATCGCCCTCTATCCTCCGTTGCCTCCGACCTCTAATTGTCTGCTGCTAGATCAATTGAATATTACATTGAGGCTCATTTCAACTCAGACGTTGGATTCCATTGAAAATGCATTCGAATTTTTTATTTGGTATAGCTGGAATGGTTTGCATGTAGCCAAGTAGCTTTACTCTTAGTGCAAACTAGAGGGCGATGTGAATCTTCTATCTTTACCCGAAAGAAACACTATGCATGATTAGGTGTTGACACGAGGTTGGAAGGAGAGGATTGCAGACAGTGATAAAGAATACAATTTTTGATGCAAGTAATATAACTTGCAGTGAATGAATTTTGAGCAGGTGGGAGTTGTTGTTACACCAAGTTGATGTAGTAGTAATAATAAAAAAAATTGTTCAAAGATCAAATTCCAGTGTTTAACGCCTTCAGATCCGTAGCTACCATTAAAATGGCCCTCACAATTCCATTACCCAGTTGCACCCTTTAATCTATTGTCTAAGGTTTTTTTCCCGCGGAGATGGTGACTAAAACTTCAGTGCAGATCCATGCCTTGGGATCCAAAGAGGAGTTAACAACACGTGATTTATGTATGGAATATTGCTCGCAATAAGGGCTTGTACACATGTGTTGACAGATAGTAGTCAAAATGTCATGGACTTTGATGAAGTTGATCCTCCAATCAAGCCCTCAGATCTTAGACCTCACCATGCTAGTGATTGCAAATACATTTCAACTATCAACGCACCAATGTGATAGAATCCCCGCTTGAAAGATAAAGTCACGTAATACCTTGGAGATAATGGTGATGTGCATAGGAATTATTTGATATGTGCTAGTCTGTAGATATTTGTCTAGTCGTAGAGAGGAAGATACAACAGAACAAAACTAAATGCAATCCTCAGATATACATATTTCTTCATAAACAAAATTTCTCTTACGCACAATCAAGATCTATCACACTAATTTAATCTAAAACAATTTTTTTATTTTTTTTTGAAGAACTTCCATAATCGGGGCAATGAAAAACTTTAAATTTGCCCCAAAGCTTTATTTCATTCCTCCATGTTCCCTGCTCTAATACCAAATATTGGCAGAGGCTTAAATTCACAAATTAATCTTTCATAGTTCCCATTCAATAAACAATTATCTATATATACATGAGTTCTCTCCTAATAAATAGGAGAGCTATATTTGCTCCCGTAATAACTAACTTACTAGATTAGTGTGAGTTATTTAAACAACTCGTAACTACTAACCACACCAACAATCCAATAATGTACGCACTAACAAATATATTTTCCTAACAATCTCATCACATGACGTTTTATCAAGAAGTTTATGCATCTTGTGTATACTTGCTCCATACATGTCTATTGTGACACGTGTAACAACATTTAACAAAAAAACATGTTTCCATCACGATTCAACAGATGTCCATGCCCTGATCCAAAGCTCCCATTTTGACACAGGGTGGAAGGATGTTCACAAATATTATGATTGTATTTGCTATTTATAGCTTGCAACGCCTTTTCAACTAACCCATTATGTGTAAATCCTACAATCATTACACTCCATCGAACAATTTACATGTCATGCACATGCTCACACTTTTTGTACATATACTTACCATTTCACTCACAAACAACATGTGACAAAAATCCCTTCTCGATTATGTTTTGGTGAGTGTAGATAACATGCTTAGCATAGGTTGGGAGCAAGCCGAGAGTATGCTCTTTATAGATGACAAGCGAGAAGGATTTATATCGTTAGTTATAACCCTATATAGCCACACATCCCATATCAATCTTTGAGATGTAATGGATTGTAGACGAAAATGGGTAAAGAATCCTTTTTTCAGATATATTATCATCTCCCAAGCATTGTCGATGTAAAATTATACAATGTTAGATAAGCAAGGCAAAAAATAAGACTGAATTTGTTCGAGGCATTTTATCAAACAATTCACATGCCTTTTGTATGATTCCATGGTTTGCATACATTTATACACGGGCACTTACAATTATAACAAACAAAAAACAACTTCCCATTATGTTATGATAAACATGCCTTGTTCTAAAGCTCCCATCATGACAAAAGGTAGAAGGATTATGGAAAACATTGTGAAGTTTGGATTTGCATTGCCAATTGCGATTTTAAAAATATTCTAGGGTCTTGTCAACAACCCATTTTGTCCATATCTTGCAATCATTGTAATCCATGAGACCATATTTCTTTCATGCATTTTATTCTACAGCTCACATGCCTTGTTAATGCTTCCATATTTTGCATACATATCTACTAGGGCACTTGCAACTACAACATCTAATAATAGTTCACGTGTCTTGGTGGATGTCCATACCTTGTTTTAATGATCTTATTTTGGTAGAGACTGGGAATATGCTAGGAAAGGTGAACCAATAACGTTGGATAATTGATGGTTGCATTTGGTGAAACAATATCAATGCTTCATGAGGATGCACAAATCTTTTGTAAGTTGTAAAAATTGCATAATAAGTGTTTACCTTAGGGGGAGGAGCTTTAGGAGGGAGTGCACATGCTTGGTGCATGTCATGATTGTTTTTCATACACATTTATAATGGATTTTACACTAGGGGAGGATGTTTGGAAGATGACATGTGTTTATGCTTTGAAAGATGACCATAATTTTAATGGAGGTTAGGAGGGTGTAAGTGATTTATGAAAGTAAGAAAAATATTAAATGATCTGGTGATTTGATACCTACCAAATGCATTCACTTACAAAGGTGAACTAATTGGTTGGGCCATCTATTTGTTCCATTTGGTGAAGGCCTTGTCACCACATTTTACATACATATCCAACAGGGCACCTGCAACTACAATATCTGCCAAAAACACTTCCTATTATGCCTCGATGGATGTTAACACGTTGTTTTGAATATCTTATTTTTCCATGAGACGTGAATGTGCTGGAAAAGGTGAGCTGATTGGGTTGAATAATTGTTTGTTGCATTTGGTGAAACACTCTCAAGGGCTCCTATTAGGCATTTAGTCAAACCATTTGCATGACCGCAAGAGGGCAACCCATGACCTTTGGCAACAATGGCTTGGGTTAGGCACTGATTTGATAGAGTGGCTAGCTCATGGTTGCCAACAATTTTTTTCACTAATTTGACATAGTGGGAAATGCTAGAAAATATTTTGTTCTTAATCTCCAATTTTTACAAAGGTTGAGAGAATGTTGGAAAAGGTTTTGGACTTTGGGTTTACACTTGGGAATTACATTTGCATGAAATTTTCTAAGGTTTCTTCACAAACCCATTTTTTGCACATCCCGCAATCATTGCAATCCACGAGACCACATATCTCTCAAAAATTTTGTCGAGCAGTTCACATGCTTCCACATTTTGTAGACATATATGCCAGGGAACTTGCAACTAAAACATACGTCAAACGTCCTTTCTTCATTATGCTTTATCAAATGTCCACACCTTGTTTCAAAGCTCATATTTTTGGACATGTTGGTAACATGATAACAAAGGTGAACTGGTCATATTGAACTGCTTTGTGAGGATGCTCATGTCCTCTATAAATTGTACACAACACCAATAGGAGGGAGAAAATAAAGGTAACACAATGTTGAAACGTAATTGCCCTATTCCAAACCATGCTCCTTACAAGTGACTGCTTGTCACAGGTCTGGTGAGGGCCAAATGAATACTCCGGTTTATTTTGCATAAGGGCGAGCTCCTCCAAAGCTTGTTGTCAACCACATTGGAGGTCTTCTTCCAACATTCTCACCACGATGCAAAATATGAGCTGAAATGTTGTTCTTCGTTTGGCACAAAGCACAAGGTAAGGGAGGAGCATAATGTCCACAGCCTATTTCAAAGATTCTATTTTTCGCATAAGCTGGCGGCATGCAACAAATGCAAATTGATCAGATTGGAAACTTGTTGGTTGCATTTGGTGAAATGACATCAATGCTCCATGAGGAAGGCCATATTAGATAACTAGTTGCTAATTGCATTTGCTTGAAAGTTTTTGAGGTCTTTTCAACAAACCCATTTTTTTGCATATCCTACAATCATTACAACCCATGAGACTATATATCTTTCAAGCATTTTGTCGAACAATTCACATGTTTCCACACTTTGTAGACATATGTGCTAGGGCACTTACAACTTAAACATGTGTTGAAAGTCCCTTCTCCATAATGTTTGGCAGATGTCCACGCCTTGTTTCAAAGCTCCTATGCTAACACAAGCTGGAAGTATGCTAGAAAGGGTGAATTGATCAAAGTGAATATCTGTTGGTTGCATTTGGTGAAACAACATCAAAGCTCTGTGAGGATGCCTATGTTAGCTTGCCAGTAAAGCATTGCTAGAAACGGTTGCTGGGGAAAGCATGCCAGGAAACACGAATGCTTGTTGACAAATGACTCCTCACTGTTGGTCACCTCCAATGTAATTATAAGTATTTGTTTATAAGTAAACAACATTTATATTGTTAGACGTTCTACGATTAAAACCAAGGTATTGACGAAGGATTGTAATATCTGAGTTGTTAACAATTAATTTTTGACATTAAATTTGACTTGATTGTAACTATAAATGGTGATTTGTGAATGCCCCCCTCACCCCTAGTGCGTAATTTCAACCTTAAATTTGACATTTGTTTGACTATCACTTAAAAGTTATTTCTTTTTGCTTTGAGAAGTCAATCGAGAAATCATAATATCTTGGCTACAGAGTAGAGTTTAAAGTCACTCTTATCCCTTGATTTTTTTTTTCTAGTCCAACATTGTGGTGTAATTATATTATGACAACAATCACTAGTATGTGAGACATTCATTGATAAGATAATGAAGTTATTGATCAATTCCAAAATAAAGGCCTTGAGATTGATATCTCTACGCATTTTTCATATCATGTATTTAAGATACATTTACTGGTTATATCAATAAGCATAATCTATAATGATAACCAAAGGAGGTAAAGGCAATGAATATAATATTATGAAATGTGAATAAAAATGGCCCAAACTAAATTTAACATTCATTTAATCGTCAAAAAGTGTTTTTTAAAAATTCTTAAAGAAAACCAAGTAATGATTAACACTATCGAATTATTTATCACTATGACGCCCTCCCACAAACAAAACCAGTAATAACTCAAAACTTTTGTGGATTTTAGCAATTACCAGACGTATGCTTTCTATTTCAAGATCCTGCAGGTTTGATTAACACTATAAAAGCAACATCCACCTTGATAGATATTTACACAAACCCAGCCTAACTTGGTAAATAAAACAAATCTTCGACAAACACATCGGGCCAATCAATCCACGACCAGACTAACGAATACATACACGGTATTCTCTTCCTCATTCTCCGCACAGGAACAGTGGGTTCCTCCCTCCCACCAGAAATCACTCTGCCCAATAACAACTTCTCTCCCACATCAATACCCTGCAACTCCAGATCTCCAATTTCAAATACCCACATTGAAATTCATGACACCCACATATATTTCTGCAGTGTAATGGCCTTCACCCACAAAACCACATAACAAAATCCATTTTCCCTCACGGATCAGGCGACAACAATGGCATCACCATCCAGGGTATTCACTATAGGCCTGGTAGGAGCATGGTACAGCTCAAATATAGGTGTTTTGCTGCTAAACAAATACCTGCTCAGCAACTATGGCTTCAAGTACCCCCATATTCTTAACCATGTGCCATATGACTGCCTGTGCACTGCTCAGCTATGTGGGGATCAGCTGGTTCAAGATGGTCCCTATGCAGACCATTCGATCCAGACGGCAATTGATGAAGATCACTGCTCTCAGTACCATTTTCTGTGGTTCTGTTGTTGGGGGCAACATTTCTCTGCGCTATTTGCCTGTTTCATTCAATCAGGCTGTTGGGGCCACCACCCCCCCCCCCCCCCCCCCCCCTTTTTTACTGCAGTGTTTGCTTATATCATGACTGTGAAAAGGGAGGCCTGGCTGACTTATGCTACGCTTGTTCCTGTTGTCGCAGGAGTCATCATTGCTAGCGGGGTACTACTTCTCATCCATCTTTTGTTTAACTCATTTTTTTTTGACAATCATTCTGAGATTGTAACATTAGTTTATATAGTGTCAATTTTGCTTGATCTTGCTTTCCAAGCGTTGGTTTTTTGTTTTTATGTTGGCAATCGGCAGTTTTGTATAATGCAGTTTTATTCCTTATTATACAAAGTGGTGTTAGTCTGTATCATTTTAGGTCTAATCTGAAAATTTGAGGTTGGATGTTATGAATCCATCCAATCTTGAATATCCTGAACATCGTAGTTAGAACTTAGAAACCCTCAGGATAGCCAGAACCTGACTAGTAGTTACCGAATCCACTTGGGCTCGGATCGAACAGTGGAACATGGTAGTTAGAACTTAGAAACACTGAGGGTTAGTAATCATAGGAGCCAGACTCAGACTGGTAGTAGCCAAACCCAATTGGGCTCGGATCGGATAGCATGCCACAACTTGGCAAAATACCTTGAAGTGCAGGAGATTTCCCAGAAATTAAAGTTTTGCTCTTGCTCATTGGTGGAATTCTAAAAACCGACCAAATTGATATCTGTTACTGAAAACTTTCATCGGTAGAAAAGAAATCTAAAATCAACTACCACTGTAATTTTCTCACAAGTTTTTTATTCACGGTGAAAAGTTTTCTGACATGGCACCAACACATACTGAAACACTCTCAAATAGAATAATTATAAAATATAGGATTTTTCAGAAAATTTAAGTTTATTGGTGAAAACCTAAAAAGTGCGGAAACTGAAATCTGCATCTGAAAATGCCTTCCTGCTGGTGCAATTCGTTGACAAGTTTTTCATTCATAGTGAAAATCAGTTTTATTCATCTCAAAACCTTTGTTTTCTGTCTAATTATTTATGTGTTTTCTTTTCATTTTAATTGTTGGTTGAGATAAACCAAGTCTAGACAAGTTGTATATGTGGACTTGTTTCGGATCATTTGGGAGTCAGACTTGCAGATCTTTCAAGGATTTGGCAAGTCTTGCTACCATGAGTCATAATATTGAAATAGATGGGGGGCCAAATCTGTTAAGAGCACTTTGAAGTACTGTAGTTGGTTTTATTATTTTTGTGGAGAGTACCCTTCTCAAATTGCGTACCAAGAGTACTTTATGTTTGTCCACTGTCTTCACCAATCACAGAATCATTATGCTGGTGTTGACATTGTATATTTGAATCTCATCAAATTGCCCGGATTGTAATTTCAAGATGACTCTTTTAGACATTCTGTAGTTGAATATTCTTGTCTGTCATCACAACATTGGGTGGAATATTTTAAAACTGAAGTTCAATCGGTCAAATACTTGATGCAATACTAAAAGGAATGCTGACTGAAGTAGAGTGGGACTCAATGGGAATTAAAGAATATATACTAATCCTGTTTGATGTTGTGTTGAAGATGAGTTGAGACTATAATGTTCTATTTCTATCTATGATTCCTCAAATCAAAATTTCAACCATTTTTTCACAGTGCTGATGGAAAGTGATGCAGCGTGAAGAACAAAATACTTAACCTATACAAATTAGATTCATAATCAGATACCAAATTTTGCAAGTTTTACTCAATTCACCATGCAATGCTAGAAAACAATAGTTTTTCTAGTTCACAACATATACTTTTCCTTATTCTTCATAGTCACTGTTACATCTCTGCCCTGATATAGAGAGCATCTTAACCTCTAGACCGATATATGCACTAAAGTTAGAATCTTAAAATCCACACCATGCAATTTCATTTCAAGGTCACAATGCAAGTTTCTTGATTACATAGCTCACTTGTATTTTGAGCTAGATGTTTTATTGGTGCTATACCTTTCATCACTCCATCTATGTTCACTTCTTGCCTCACTCTTCCTCTGCCCTGCATTCACCTACAACCAAACTCACGACAAAGTATATTTATCAGTCTTTCCTTAAACTGGTCTGTTTTGGACCAAGGCACAATACTACCACCATAATCCTCTTTCTCACTCCTTTGGCTAAGCTTACTCTTCCAAGGTCTAGACACCTTTCTAACCTCTGTAAACACTCACACAATTCACTAAACACCAATATGAGAAAGCAAGAATCGATTTGTTTGATTAAGTCTCTTCAACCTTCATGAAGCTCTACTAGCACTGTAATCACATAAACCTTATTGTTGCGACTCACTGGTGATGACTCAAGAGGAACCAAACACATATTTTAGTACCTTTTATGGGATTCTTGCTCTCCCTTAAATTTTAGATCCTAACATCAAATGCAACCCTGTCAATTTCACTATTCCTTTTCTCAATTAGGTCTACCATCTTAGTTTTCTGAGGGTAAAAACTTATAGGCTCATCTTCTTTATAAGCTCTTGTGATTTTTGAGTACCCATTTGGCTAAACTAACTGCTAGCAAAAGATCTTAGATGGTTTCTTTGAAAAATTTGCACAGTTCCTTCTTTGTTAGACTTGCAACTAGGTTTCTTAGGTTCAGAATAGGGTTATCAACACTGTCAGCTGGTACAACGTCCGTACACCTTCCTTTAAGACCAAATCTTGAAAATAAGTTTAAGAACCCCTCACAGTCTTCATCTACCAAGTTTGAACATCTTTCATTGGGTGCAAAGTGAAATATGAACAAATCTCTATCTAAACCCTAAGTTAGGGTTCTACCTGGCCCAAATAGAAAAAGAATTCATATCCTTCTTAAATAAGAGTTCCAAGACCAAAGATCAACTTCCTACACTCTGTGGGAGTGTTTCACACCGTTCTCCTTCATACTGTAACCCCCCCATAGTGCTTAAATCATTGAAGACCATATTGTTTGTGTTCAAGATACATTCAAGAACTCTGTTTTTCTTTGATAGTCTCAAGTTTTGACCTTAGTTTGATTTCTAAACCCTTCTCAATGGCTTCTCACTTTCTATAGACCTTATCTGTCCTTTTCTTAGTGTCATTAAGTATTATTCAATTGATTTTATTCAAAACTCTTCAAAAAGCTGGATTTTCATACCTTCATAACTGTGCTTGTCTGAGTGCTTTGGTTTAGAGGCATTTAACAAATGAAACATTAATAAGACCAACACTGTAACTTTAAAACATGCCTTTAGACTCCTTGAGCCATGCATATGCTTATCTACAAGGTTCTCAATCTTTGACAGTCCCTTATGACAGTTTTGTCCATCTTCAAACACGAATCACGAAGAAATCCTCATACAGTCTTCTTACCTCTTCAAGAAGGAACTAGCTTAGGTTCCCCTTAAGCTTTTCTAGCTTCATAGTAATCTTCACTTGTTAATATGGCTTATTGTAATCTTTCAATAATCTGTACATTTCATCGCCAAGCATTAAAAACAAAGTATTCTCATAAATATGACAGTCTACTTTATATGTTCCTTAATCTCATTCAGAAGGATCAAAACCTGTCTTGCTATCAACATTATCATCCCAAAGTACTCCTGGTCTATCATTGTCAAGGCATAGATATCAGAAGAAGCCTGAGAATACAACTATTCCTTCTTACCCCATTCACACACATATTCAAGATTTTCAAAGCTTTATTCAAGAATAATCTGTAACACAGCCCCCCTACAGATTACTGAGCCTTTCTTGGCTCATCCCCCACCTATTTTCCAACTCTATCCTCCTCTCCACCATCCCCCCTTCCATTCGAATATTTTGTTTCTTAAGCCAAAATTATAGGTAGTTACACAAGCTTATAAAACCCTAACCATCATAAAGGTCACCATACCCAGACCTAACCTTCTTGGTTAGGTGAGAAATTCTTCGCACATCATATGAACCTTTCAGACCTTTTTACATCAATATATATGTTCTTACTGGACAATAGACCTCCTAATTTCAACTTACGAATTCAAATATTTAAAAAGATGCATTTTGGAGGGAAAACTCAAAATAACCCTTTAACACCCATGGAGGAACCTAAGAAGGTGGGAAAGCTTGCAAAAACACTCAAGATGCCTACCTAGACCTTATTCAACCCAAAATTGCTTTAAAACCCAAAAAATTGCTATTTATATAATGATGCTCCTGCATCAGATTGAAAAGTATTTATTAAAAGAAGAAAAGAACAGTTGTGTATTGCAGAAAAGCACTCATAATAGACCTTTGTTTGTGATTTTGGAACAAAAGTTTATCGCTGGTAGCATGTAGGGTATGGCATCAAACTGGTAAAACCATCAGAGGTAACTGTTTGCCAAAAGGTCACTTTCTTGCATCAACTTTAAGAAATCAAATCTGCCAATGGATATCTTTTCTGAACAGTGTCATGTATATACATTAGAGAATGCCAAGTTGATGAGGTAGGAATCTTATTAAATCTCCTTGAACCCAAAACCTGCCTTCTTGGCTTGATCTAGGCTGTTTGTTAGCCTAACTTTAACATTGCGCTATTAGGACCCTAGGCCAACACAAGTGCAGTCGGGTTTAAGCAGAGCGAGCAGGGTAGACAACACATCTGTCTTCACCCTAGATTCACAATGAATTCAATATGGGATCCTCGTGGGTAGATAGCTGCAGAAAAGTTAAATAACATGGTAAACTCATACATCACACATCATAGATGCTCATATGCACAAGATTTGATCACCATCATATTAGCATTAGGTTGAATACATTGGTTATAATAAGAGGTTGTATCTCTCTCTTTCTCTATCTGCCTCAAATGCCTACATATGTGGTATATATAGACCTAGCCTTCTTTGTCAACTATGTGGTGAGTTATGTTTACCCCACCCCACCCATCTAATTACAAAATAGGGCACAAAACTACTCGGGGCTCCTTTTTATAAACATGGCCCAAAATTCATATTAATGCCAATGTCTTTACAATATTAAGTTAGGTAGTGTCGGGTACTTTGCATTAATCAAAACATTGAGACCATACAAAATTGTGTGGGACAACACATTCCCACGACTATTACAAGCTTCGTCCCGAAGCTGAAGTGAAGACCGAAAGGTGCAAGCTAGTTAGTGTAGGTGCTACTTTCAGGACATCTACTAGGAACTTGTGCCATTGTGTGAAAACCTATAGGAGCTGGTGCCGGAGATGATTCATGAACATTGCATATAGGACGGCGCAACTAGTTTCATGAGTTTAGGCTGCAATTGAAATTGAGTCACTAGATGCAAGGACTTGACAAGTTCCATGCTTTGCCCTCTACAAAAACTTGCACTCAGTGCACCGACAAAGATGCAAAGGTCGCAGCTCAGTTGAAAGAGATGTGCGTTGTGCATCAAGTTGCTCCTGAAGTGCAGCCACTGCCTCTTCCAACTTAGCTGCCTGCTTCGTGAAGATCTATATTTGAAGCTTGCTCCACAAACTAAGAAATTTGGTTTGTCAAATTGTACAGTTGAGAGTCGATCTCGTCTCTCCATGATGCAAGAGATTACACCACAGAGCTCATACTGTCTTGCGTGTAATTATATTCCTTCATCAACTGGTGACAGTTTATATTCATATATGTGGCCACAAAAATGTTATGTTCGGTCGTGCCTTCATCAGAGTGATTCGTCACTACAACTGGTAGTGGTACAAAGAGTGCTTGTGAGACTAGAGTGTCCAAGGTAGAAAGCTGTGTTGTAGTATCTAAAGGAAAGGTGCACTTCATAGCACCTTGGCGCAAGTCGGGCCTGGCGGTGAGGATAGATGGCTGCAGGGAGAGTAATTATATTTACAAGGCCTACTCCCTAGCCAAAAATGTGCTCTGCTCCACCATCCATTGCTTCGTCTTTGGTTGTAGGGTCTACAAGGCCTGCTTATGCCTAAATGCTACAGCCTACACTACCTTATTTTACCTTTGAGCACTTTCAAAAGTTGCGCTGTGCATGCATCCTACAATGCCTTGCGTGATCCGCAAATGTGTCAGTAGACTGTTTGAATCAACCGTGCAAAGAATAGGACCACATCTTGGTTGGATAATCTAGTAGGCTCCAAAAGAGCTATTGTTGCATTGCTAATACCCTCCCCCACCATGATGCGTGGGGACCCGGCAATAGTAGCTGTGTAATCTCGTCCTAGTAAGGGGTAGCTAGGGTAGTTTTGAAAAACCAATTGAACAAGTTCTCCTAACATGCAGCCGTGCGGTGCCTTTCCCTTTCGGGAGTTGTGCATAAGTCTTTGAACACTACATAACCTAGCTTGCATATCGGTGCCGTCCAAGGAGAGTGGTTCATCATTAGGTAGCTCAATAGTTGGAGGTTGTTTTCGGGGGATTCCACAAGGGTCAAACTGCTGTGGTTTGTACAAATCCGAGGGTGCGGCCGACATTATTGGTCAGTTGTCTAGTAGGGGAACTCAAAGAGCATCTGCTCTAGAAATTGCATTTGTATCTTGTTGGGGGATTAGAGTTCATGAATGGAGAGGGGTTGGGCACCACAAATCTTTGAACACTGCATGGCCCAACCTAAATATTGGTGCCATCCAAGGAGGGTGGTGAATCATTGGACAACTTAATCGTTAGAGGTTGTTTTGGGGGGATGCCACTGTGGTCAAACTGTCATGGTTTGTAGTGAATCTGAGGGTGTGGTCATCGCTGTTGGCTCGTTGTATGGTAGGGGGACTCAAAG
Source organism: Taxus chinensis (assembly GCA_019776745.2). Lineage (NCBI taxonomy): Eukaryota > Viridiplantae > Streptophyta > Pinopsida > Cupressales > Taxaceae > Taxus > Taxus chinensis. The sequence goes on along the minus strand of CM034154.1, from coordinate 623,738,202 downwards.
AGCATCTTCTCTAGAAATTACATTTATATCTTGTTGGCGGATTGGACTTCTTGGGACAAAGAGGGTTGATTGTTACAAACTCAATCTCATGTAGGAAGTGATGAACTTCGTTTGCGAACCAACCTCCTTGATTACTTGTGCATTTCAACCTCATTCTTTGACAACATGCTTACCCTCACCAATTTGCACCAATTTTGTGGCCACTTACTTATCTTCATCATTTAGGGGCATAACTTCTTGTGAGTCAAACTGTGCCTGCTAGATTGGTAGTAGAGTAGGTGGGAGGGCCTCCCTTGTGCACTACCCCTAGACTTCCACTATAGCCCACTGCATAGTCAATGTGTAAAGGAGCTTGTGAGGTGAATAGGTTGGATTAATGTGTGAACCCACATTTATGTCTTGTGGCTAAAAAAATGAACTTGACCTCATCACAATAAGCACACCAAATGGACTTGAGAATTCGTGGCACATCTGTTGACTGCTTCGGCCTAGGTATCCATCATCTCTCGCATACATATCTCATCCTTCTTGGTTGTGCAAATTAGCAATTACAAATGCGAAAACCTATACATGGACTCTTTAATAATATTCCTAGCTTCCTCTCCACATAAGAAGCTATGATAGGCAAGCATGTATAAAATGATGAGAGAAACCTAACAAAATTCTCTCTGTCTTCCATAGAATCGTAAGAGTTTTTAACCATGTTGTTGGTGATAAATTTGCAGAAGTCATAACAAGCCCCCTTGGTGCCAATCTTATAGTATCCTACCGAGCCTTGTGAAAATAGCCTACAAGCCATCCTAACTTTGACATCCAATATGTTATCAATGTCGACACCTCTCCCTCCTCACTAGCTTTGTACCAAATTCTCAATTTGCTCCTTCCATTTTGTCTCCAACACAACCATGAGATCGACGAATTTTGGGACACCCTTAATGGAAACCATAATATAGTTGAGCCCAATGAGGGGATGGGTGGTGATGGGGTTGAACGGTATTGTTTTCTCATCCAAATAGATGACCACATGATGAAATCTACTCATAAGGAACTGAACCAACCTTTGTGCCTTTTTGAAATATGGCTAATCTAGCAGTTGCAACACTCCATTTTCCTTTAGTTGGTTGGCAATTGTATGGAATAGCCATGGTTGTGTCGTGAAGAATGACAAAGGGTTTGCTGACAAAAGGTTGGCAAATACTTGTTTGAACGTAACCTGTCATATGATTGCATTCATCAATATTAAACTCCTCGAGCTCTCCTCTTAGATTGCCATTAACAATACAATTGTAAGGGAAGTTCATGAGGTTGACGGTGACAAGCTTGGATCGGCCAGTATCATCTTGAATGAGGGCCTCCTTTTGTGGTGTCTGGCTAGGGCCATATGACTGCAATTTCTTCTCTAATGAACTCACTGTCGGATCCAATCCAGTTTTCTGCTTCATTACCACTTTCTTAGGCGCCATTCCAATCTCTAAGCCAAATATCCCTATACACGTGGCTGCAATGAATGTGTAAGCACAGTGCAGTCAAAAATTCCAGTTTATCACTATCGCAATACTCACAATACGATTGTGTGAGGTGTGGACACAATATTTTGTTAAATAGAGTATGCCAAAGCTCTTTGTTCAACAGTCACCTGCACGTCCCGTCAAACATCCAATTAATTCTGTCCAATCGAGTACATGCTATAACATGCACATGCAATTGGTATCTAGCACGACACGTGCACCGACATATGATACATTATCCCACCACATGGATATCACTTTTTCCATAGTCCTAACATTTTAGTAGTCCCACAAGCTTTTAATTACCCTTCACAATGTGTGCACACAATATATGGGGCATGCTACCTTCACACTCGATGTCTCCTTTCGGCATTCCATCCTACCATTGCTGGTGCACATTGTGTCGCTTTGTTTAGCCCTGCCATTGGATAGAACTACTGGCCCCGCCTTGTCAAAGGGGTGAACATGTTTCCTCATTTGCTTAGCGGTGCAATACTTTTATGCCATCCCAATTTGAAGATGCCACCTGAGAGAGCCATTATGTACTAGAATGAGAACTGTAATTCTTGGATTTAGCAAGGGCCATCTATCTCTTATTGAGAACCTGTATGAGGGAGATAGTTCACCTCATCCACTCAGATACTCAAGCATCTGGTGTGAGATCCACGAGGGTTCCTACTCGAATTGCTCAACCGGCCTTATAAGATATTAACACCCACTCCACCCACAATTTGCTACAATAAGACAATTTTCAATCCTCGTGCAATTTTCAGAGAGTTTTATGACATAAACATAAATCTAAGCTAAACCCAGCTATGTGATATTTAAAAGACCTCATTTCTTTTTGAAAGTAGAGAAATTAGATTACATAAGGAAGTATATGGCTTGAGTCAACTTCCATTCACAAATCCTAGTATTAGGGTACCATTTGAACAATTGAACTTGATTACGCTATTGCCAATAACCTCATGGATGACGAAAGGTCCTAGCCAACTAACCTGCAACTTGCTAGGGTGCTTTTTATATGAAGAGTTGTACATAAGTACATGATTGCTAACCTGGAATATATTACTCTTTATGTGGTGTTCATCCATGCCTTCAACTGCCTCTTCTCAATAATTTGGCTCCCTTGCACAAGAAATCTTTTCTCCTCCAGCGTGATATGTCATTGAGCCTATGCTGAAGAGAATCACCATCATTCAAACACAATGTAATAACAATGTGCAATCTAGGGACTAGGAATTCCATGGGCATCACTGCCTCGTGTCCATATACTATCTGAAAGGGGATGCATTTAATGAGCCGTTTATGTATAGTTTAATAAGCTCATAGGATCACCAATACTTTATCATCCCAGTCCTTGTGGCCTATGTTGCAAACCTTGATCAGGATGTTCTCCAAAATTTTGTTGAAAGATTCCACAGTACTAGTGGCTTGTGAATGGTAGGGAGAATTATGATGCTGCACCAAAAACTCGGAAAGTAGGACTTGCATGGTTTTGGCCACATATTGTGTTCCTTGATTACAATGATGCTTAGTGGACAACCAAACCTAGTCATGATGTTCTCATAAATGAACTACAATGTTGTCCTTACAGTGCAATCACTTGTTTTGGCTATTTCCACCCACCAAGTCAAATAATCTTTGGCTGTAATTATATACTGTGGTCCACTTCGTCACATAGGTGGTTTGATAGGGCCAGTAAAATCGATGGCCCACTTCTCAAAAGGTTTGCATGACGTCATTGGGATTGGAGGCATCTTGTCACACCAATTAGGCTTACCAATATGCTTACAAATGTCAAAGGCACACACACACGTTTGTGCACATCCGCGTGAAGGGTTGGTCACCAGAGGCTAGATTGCAATACCTTTAAAGTGGTGACCTTGCTTGCATAGTGCCCTCCGCCAACACCTTCATGATACTAGCTAAAAAATGGTGGAGTGCTTACACTCATGGGCGTAGCAATGAAGTTCGGCATCCATTCCTAGTTTATACAGTTGCCCCTGAATGAGTTGAAAGGGTGTCGCATGAACGATCAACTGCTTCTTCAATGCGTGGTGATTTGTGAAAAAAGTTAAAGTTGTTACCTTGTGGTGTAATGTGCTAGTGCCTACCCAACCGTCAGGATTGCTGCAATCTCCCTGAGTTTTTTGATTCGGCTCAATGTAGAATAGATGTGCATCTAGAAGATCATCCTTGATGCCCTTGTTAGCTGCTTCCCTTGAATTGATCTTGGAGAGGTGGTTGGGTCCTACATGACGATTTATTGGTTTGACTACTACCTTGAACTCAAATTGTTAGAACAAAATTAGCCATCTATAGAGCCATACATGCAAGACTGACTTATTCACATGATACTTTAACACTTGGTGTCGTGAAGAAAGTGAAAGGTGTTGTGAGTAAATATTGGAGAAAATTTTGAAGTGCATACACCATTACAATACCTTCATGCTTCGTGGTGGTATTATTACCCTTAGTTGAAGATAACTTCCTGCTCTCAAAGTAAATTGGGTGATCCAGGTTACCCTCTCCTAGTTGCGCAAGCATTTCACCAATAGCCGTGGCCTAGGCATCTACATGCACATGAAATGGCTTGCTCCAATCAAGAAATTGGAGAACAAGGGCAAAAGTCAACTGATACTTAAGAATATCAAACAAAACCTGTTGCTCCTCTCCCTAGTAAAACAACTCATCTTTGTGCAACAATGTTCCCAGAGGTGCCACGATATGCTCATAGCTTTTGATGAATTGTAATTTTGGTAGGATCACTGATCATGCTTGCCTTACAAATAACATGTCAAGGGAGGGTACCACATGGAGTCATGAAAAAGCACTTCTTTAGGTTTAAGGCAATTTGCGTTTGCCAACAACATTCAAACACGGGCCTCATTGTCTCCACATGGTCGCATAACAAGCCATATACCATCTAGTTGTTCAAGTATAGCTGGAGGAAATCATGGATGAATTACTTTAAAGCAGTGTTTTAAAAACCGGTCAAACCGGAACCGGAACCGGCCGGTTTGACCGGTTTGACATTTGAAATCACGAACCGGCCTGCAACTCGGATCGGCCGACCGGTTTTAGCCCAAACCGGCCGGTTCCGTACGGAACCGGCCGGTTTGGGCTAAAACCGGTCAAACCGGTCCGGTTTTATCCTGAACCGGCCGAGTCAGCACTTCTTTCCTTTTTTGGCATTTCTTTCCTTTTTTGGATTTTTGGTGAAAAAAACACAAGTACAGAATAAAATTTGCCATTTTTGGAAAGGGTCCGGGAAGATGTAGCAACAAAAACTTGCATGTGCCATAACTTTCATTTTGTGGCTCCGTTTCAGGTGTCGTTTTCTCTAAAAGTGCATATTTTCTCGAGCTCTACACATTGATGGCAATATTTTTCTTATTTTCATAAAATCTATTTTTGCACCTTTTTGGACCAAGCAACTTCTTGCAATCTTCTGAACGAATCATGAGCTTTGATTGCTTGTAGACAGACTAGTAATTAAAATTACTGGATAGCTTTCCAAAACTCGGTGAGTATTCTCCTGTGCTCGGACTAATCGTCCCACCTACCAACTTTGTCGCGACCTACTTATTCAAATGTTGACTTCACATATCAAGTTATCAACAGATGCATAGGTTTTTTTTTTGCTATTTTAAGAGTCTTTTTTGTGTTTAAACTCCAATTTGCGCATCCTCAGACACAAGACTGAAGACTATCGTAAAGGTCCCAACAAAAGAAAGCATTAATAGCAATGAAAGAAAACGCTGCAAATACATGGTTTTGGCTGCAAATTTATGTTTTTTTAAAGAAATTTGAGTATTTTTTAAGTTGCCGAGTATTCCTGAGTATTGGCCGAATATTGCTGAGTTTTGTTTTTTTTGGGGTCTGCCGAGTATTTGCCGAGTGCGAGTATTCCAACTATCACTATATACATGAGCAAACTTTGCGTATTTTGTGTGTAATTGTTGGCATCATGGTTTCTAATTTTTCAAATATATTTCTTTCTTTAAAAATGTAATTTTTATGTGTTTTTTAGTAAACCGGTTCATAGAGTTTGAACCGGTCCGGTTCCGGTTCCGGTCCGGTCCAACCCTCGACCGGTTCCGAGTCCGGTTCCGATTTTTAAAACATTGCTTTAAAGCTTTAATCCGATTTTGGAGAATATTGGAGATGCGCTTTTAGACCGAATGGCATCACATTATATGGAAATGAATCCCACTTGGTAGAAAATTTGCTCTTGGCCTTATTGTCATCCTCAATTTGGACTTGGTGGTATTTTGAGAAGCAATCAATGAAACTATAAACCTTAGGCCCAACCATGCCTTCAAAATTTCTTCGATAAATGGTGTAGGGAATGGGTTAGTAATGCATGTTGCTTTAAGCCCTCTGCGATCCACACAGATGTGGATCCGACCATCCTTTTTAATTGATATATCCACTGGGCTAACTCACTTGTACCCATCCAACAGAAAAATCACTCTAGCCTTGAGCACCTTGTCTATTTCCTCCTAGACCTTTGCACAAAAATTGGGGTTTAGATGTAAGGCTGCCTCTTGGTGGGTTTCCCGCCGGGCTTCAATTGAATTTGAATATTTCCGAGTGAGGTTTGCAAACTTTTCACCTCATGGTATTCTAACGGATATTCCTTTAACAACCCCACCATCTTTATAACCTCGACATCATACCAATAGTCCTCCAAAATGGCAATGTGCAGCTCCTCCTTTGTCCCAACGTTCACCTCTTTAGGTTGTAGGGGCTTCTTTAGATAGTCTTCTAGATTTCAATCCCGATGTTCTTTTATGCGACATTCACCTTTGCTGATCTTGAGATCAAGTTCGCGCGGGGCTTTTTAAAGTAGTCCTCAAGATTCCCATCTCGATGTTCTTGTTCATGACATTCACCTTTGCCAATATGGAGATCAAGATTGCGCGGATTTCCCTCCTCGTTGTCAATATGGAGAACCTTGTGGCATGTTGTTGTTTGTTGCAAAATATTGCATTGCAAAACATGACCACCCTCTTGGCTCGAAGGTGCCAACTCTGACGTCACAACCTTCCCCATGATTTAAAGCCACTCTCCTTTCGTTTTTGGAAACAAAGGTTCAAGGCCAAACTCATCATCTTTGTACATGGACCACAACCTATCCTCCAACTTCCTTTCAAGTGCAAACATAACCTTTTTATTACACTTCATACCACATCTGATTGGGACGATAGTGTCATAGAAATTAAATACCTCATAGAACTCCACCTTCACTCGCTCCTAGTCGACAGTCTCATGCCATATTTCTTGCTGCATATACCCTTTGCGTGATGAACTCTCAAGTGTATTGTAGTAGATATGGACCCAGAAGGTAGGATCCACGATCTAGATTGTCGTGCCCCATATGTCCTTATAGAGTGCAATGTGCTCATTAGGTGTTCCTATCATGGCATATAGTGGGAGTTTCCCACGACTATTATCAACATGGAAGTGCATGAGCATTGCATTCTTCACTTACTTCCATGTGCTCAAGTTGCTCTCGTGGGTTGCTCACTAATGGGCAAATATAGCTTTGAGAAGGTATGCGAGGCAATTCATGTGCTCCTCTTCCTTGGATATTGATCCTTAAAGCTGCACGCAGAACATTGGGGTGTCACCGAGTCCTTCAAAGTTAGGCAACTTGATCATTCCCCCTTTATTGATGTGGAACATTTGACATTTTTTCTTCTTTCCTATATACTATTTCTAGCCTTTCAATAATTGTCCTTGTGTAATACAGGGTAAGTGAGGAGTCTTCAACGATTGTTTCGTCTTTGGATCTAGAGGTACCTATGCCTTTGAATTGTAGAGGGCTGTTTTAATGTGTGGAAGCGTACCCTGCATTTGCTTTGCCATATCCATCTTATAATCAAATGTGCGACCATTGGGTTTTTCCTAGTGCAAGATAGTGTAGCAACGAGAAGATAGCTCGTGGTCGCTGGCAACCAACACTTCCATTCGACCTTTGTATCAAAACCATTAGAGCTTTTCTGATCTACCGCTCCTTTGTGATAAAGTTCCATGTCGGTTAGACACTTATAGTGATTCGGTAGATATCATCTATGCCCTCTGGTAATAAATCGACTAATTCTACATATGCTGGACTCTTGGAAGAATCAACTGTTATGATGACCTTATTGGTGTCATTCTCAAAACTCAAGATTCATTACTTAAATCAGACATTTGCTTTAGCTTCAAAATAGAAAGGCTGACCCAACAATGCGCGCTTGTTGTCTAGCTTTGCCATCTTCAACACTTCGAAGTCCATGCGAAATGTTAATCTTGTGATGCCAATTTCAATGTTTTGCAAAATTCCCAAAGGTTGCTTTCGGATCTTATTAGTCATGGATAAGACATGTGGGGATTGTTTCAAGGAGGACTTTCCATTGCCATCCAAGAATCCTAAGTAATACATTCACTCTGAATACTGTATCAATCACTGCATCCCTAACTTTGTATCCATTCATAGATACATCAACCATCAATTATGCATTATACCTACTTGTATTGGTTTTGAGGAGTTGTTGAGATTGCACGATGCTAGAAGGTGGCACAGTCTTGATTATGGTGTCCAACCAAAGCTTGAGTCTAAACAACTTTCTTTCTTGTTGTAGGGATTTTAGAATTGTATAGGCTATCTTGGGGTCATTCCTTACTTCCTTTGACTCCCGCACTTGCTCCGCAACCAACTTACCTTGATTATCATGCAAAAGTTGTGTGGCCGTATGATATATCTTCATGTTAGGATGTTCTAACCCTGTTTCGCGTCGCTGTTGGGCTTGCACTATCATGCTCGGATTAGGTGGACTTGTTAGAAGCCTAGTATGAGTGCTGCTTTTCATGAAGACTTGAATTGACTTGTTTGTGTTGCTTCCTTTCTAGACCTAAATCATGCTCATGTTTTATTGTTCGTTCTAGTTTTCCATGAGGTCATGGGCAATCTTCAGTTGTATGATTGCTATCACAATGGTCGCATCGGGGGAACTTAGGACCTTTGCCACTGATATGTTCCGCCTCTCCATAGCTGTAGCATCTTATTGGACCTTGTGCAGGGAAAGCCCCATATCCTCTTCCGAAACCACCTCAACCATCATGACCATTGCCTTGGGGTTGGAACCCTCTCGATCTTGTGCAATTTCCTGTAGAATATGTTTCCCCCCCTTTCTCTTGCAATGCATCAACCACCTGACACTCAGTTATGTCGTGTGTGGAGGATTGAAAAACCTCACACTAGTAAGTAATTATGACACCTTTTAGTTTTGGCTATAGCAGGCACGAAGAAGTGTAATGTCATTCATGGAAAATTTTATAGTGGGGGATGGCGGTGGGCCCTTGATAAGATATAGCTGCAACAAAACAAGCTCTATGCACGAGACAATTTGTTCTTTTATGCCTCACCACCTGACATTCAGTGCATCATGGTCCAACCTTGTGCTCTATTTGGGCCGCATTGGTTAGCTTCTCCAACTTTGTGGCTGCCATGACATTTGTGCCTTAAGACAAGATACTATCCCTTGTGGGTCACCTTGATATCCCACTGCTTCAAGCCTCCATGCGACCTCTAAAGTTTCGTTTTATATATTGAATGTCCTCTGTACCAGCCCACGACAGAGATAGTTGGTGAGGCCTATGATAAACCACTTTGATGCAACAATGCATCCAAATTCTTTAATAACTTAGTGACGAGGTTCTTAAATCATTTGATCATAGGCCCTTAACGACTCACCTGATCTTTGTTGAATCTTCTATATAGCTGCTATGTTTTTGGTCGCCAATTCATGGTAATCAAACTTGTTCAAGAACCTTGCTTGACTTCATCAAGGTCGGTATGCACCTAGGTTGGGTCAAAGTGTGCATATGAGTCTTGGGCGTGACCACTCTATGTCGCCACGAACAACTAGATCTTTTGGATGGGGTCTCAAACGTTTTTATCTACTAGGGGATTTCATAGGTTTGCTAGTGACATGTCACATCCTCCACCCCAGAAAATGTTCTTGTTGAGAGTTGGGAGGGTGCATAGATTACTGTTGTGATGGAGTCACGTAGGCCACCACCGCTTTTTCCTCCACCGGTGCCACCATTTGTTCCATCAAAAGCTCCTAAGACGCCATGTATACTATTGGAACCCCCTGATCCTCCTGGTTCGCTAGATTCTCTGTTGGTACCACTAGAACCATCACTAGTTCTACCATTTCCTCCACCAAGAGGGGGAGGGGCACCACCTCCATTAGAGTCTCTGCCTCGTGTGTTTGCATCCATTGTACCAACCACAACGCCACCCCCTCTAGTTGGAGGAATGCCGAATCCTTCGGTGGTAGTGCTACCCATGGTGTTGGACTGCTCGACAGGGGAAGCGGCAATTGCATTCATCCCTTCAATTACTTGTAACAAAAGGGTCTCTGAGGTTTGGTTTTGACTTGTCCGAAGCTTGAAAATTGCTCCAGTTGTCTCTCTCGCATGTCCACCAAGTCTTCTATACTAACTTGTATACTACTGCTTTCTACTACGTCACCCTCTATTCTACCTTCCCATGACTCTAACTCAGTCAAGTTAATCAACAAATGCCTTATTTGTCCAAACCCCGTGAGGTTCTAGCTCAGGTAGAGTGTTGTGTTCCCCTTCTTTAGACCTCGTGTCTTTAATGTCCTCCAACCTTGAAGGTAGGCCCCACATTGCCTCGCCACTATTGTTGTAGCCAACAACTGGTCACTCCTATTTTTCGCCATTGTTTCCCTCCATGGTTGGTGTCACCTCGTTCTCCTCCTATTTATGCACTTCTTGTGCATGTGACTATCTAGGGTCCTTTCTCCCCTTAATTTGGTGGCCAATTCCTGTTCGTGACGGCCCGCCCACCACCTTTCATGGCATAGTATTCTCAGATCCACTTCCTCCATCTTCTTCTAGAATTGCTTTGGTCGCATGTGTTACATAGCCCTTACCTTGCTTGAACCTTGTGGTGCGGGTAGGTAACTATCTGCGGCTAAGCTGTCTTATTGATGAGCAATATCTTGATCCACATGGCTAAACTCTTGATGATGATCACTATGCCAACAGGGTATGGTGAAAAAGTTCATGAGAGCCTCCTTCGTGCACTAGTGTGTATCTCTCGATGGCTCCCCTCACAAATATATCCACTGCCTGTGTCCCCGTAGTATTTTGCTTTCATAAAATCTCAAGGTTCTTAAAAGTTCACTCAACCTCCAGATTATGCATCCCCTTCCTGCGCTTCAGATATGCGGAAATTTACTCTAACACTTAGTTGGGGCGTTCGGAACAAAACACCGCGCAGAGACAATCATACAGATTAGTATCACGCCATACCGCCGGATAAATTTCAGCTGGTGCCTTTTTACACGCAAATTCAAAGGCCTGCACATTTATCCATAAGTCAATCTTCTCATGGGTCGGTCTCCACAATATTCTTGAGCCAGGCCACTCATCAAGGATCCTGGCAATGCAACCAAAATATTAGCCTAACTTTAACGCTGTGGCATTAGGACCCTAGGCCACAGCACATTTGTCTTCACCCATGATGTGCAATGGGTTCACTATGGGATACTTGCAAGATAGATAGTTGCAAAAAGTTAAATAACATAGTAAACACATACATCACACATCATAAACATGCATCTGCACAAGAAAAGATTGCTACCATATTAGCATTAGGCTGAATACATTGGTTACAATAGGAGGCTGTATCCCTCTCCTTATTTGCCTCAAACATCTGCATATGAGGTGTATATAGACCTTGCTTTCTCTATCAACTATGAGGTTAGGTATGGTGACCTACCACACTCATCTAATTACAAGATAAGGCTCAAAACTACAGTCACTTCTTTCCTGGACTGCACCGAAATGTCCCAGGCCCTCCTGTACCAGGCATGAAACGTACCTGGTATGGGTACGGGTACGAAAATGCTGTGGGTACACTTTTGGTACGTACCCACAGGTCCCGGGTATGGTCTGGGTACAGATTTCTGTACCTGGGACATACCCGGGGCCTGTGGGTACGTACCCACAGGGAAAAACTCAAAGTGAAGCAAACAAAAACTCAGGCATATAATATTTATCTTTCTCAGTTTCATAATTAAAATTGGATTCATGTCAAATGGTAAACCCCACATTCTGACATTAATTGGTTAGTACCCAGTTATATTCACCCTAGATGTCATTTCACCCCAAATTTTTTATTTCCTCGACGCATTGAGATCAACTTTTGTATTGGCAAAGTAAACATAAGATTGGATATGATTCTGGAATATTTAAGCTCCGATTTGATCTTATATGACTTGGGAAAAGGAAGGAAAATAAATATTATGCCAGATTTGATTTTAGAATAGTGAAAGATCATAGAAAAGATATGATCAGATTTGAAAAGTCGAAGTAGATCAAATCCGATATGATTTGGAAAACTCAAAATAAACTAAAAAGGGGTGTTTCAGAAGGTCACGTGCCTTCATTTTGTCATTTTGTTGTATTCAGTAATTTTAGTATTTTAAACACCTACTAGCAGCAGACTTAGTTTCTGCATAGCATATATTTTGTTAAAAAAAATCAATGTTAATATAACTGATAAGAAGTATACATAAAATCTCAAACCACTTTCTGAATAAGAACACCTCTAATCTATCTTTCAAATTTCCCAGCTAATGGATACGTAAGAATAATTGACCAGGCAGGCAAGATAACTACACCTAATTAACAGACTTGGCTGACTATGCAAACAAGAATTTCAGGCGTGTATATGCGTTTGCGGTATACATGCACAGGTGGGAGTGTGTGCAGTGTGCGAAGAAGCCACCTAAATCAAGATATGCTCAAAAATCTCAAATGTGTAAGCATAATGCATAGGAAACTGAAAGTGAAGCAAGTTGAGAACTTGAATGTATTATGTTATTAACTATTATGTTTTGAACATTATGAATCAATACAAACTCAAGTCTCAATTCTCAAAGTATTGGAAATTTATTTTCATGTTCTATGAATGATTGTAATTTGTATGAGTATTAAATTTCAATGAGTATGCAAATGCTTCTTTAAATTTATACATACATACATAATGTATGTATGTATGTATGTATATATAATGTATGTATGTATTTATGTATAAATTTAAAGAAGCATTTGCATACTTATTGAAATTTATATACATATACATATATATATATATATATATATACACATATACATACATATATACACACACACACATACATACATATATACACACACACACACACACACACACACACACACACACACACATATATATATATATATATATATATATAAACGTACCCAACAATGTACCGTACCCAAAGTTTTTAAAAATTTGCCGTATCGGCGTACTGTACCGTACCCGTACCCATACCAAAACAGTCTAACTTCTTTCTATAGATGTGGTCCAACACACAAATTAATGCTAGTGCCTTTACAATATTATGTTAGGTAGTGCTAATTATTATGCATTATCACCACGTATAGACTACACGAAATTTCATGGTCTGACACTGTTTTAGAACCCAACAATGTTAACATTAACTGCCATAAGTCTGCCATTCAGTAATAATTGCAACCTTGGCCTTGTCAGCTCATCATCTCAACTCACCATCATAATAGCCATCCAATTATGCAAGAAGTGATGCTAACTTGTATGTTGCGTGTACATTGAAATATTCATTCTTTGTATCCATTTGTGCATTAAACATTCATTAATGAAAGAAAAAGTTGTTCGTCGGTGTAGCAGAACATGGAAAATACTTGTGTATTATAATATAAATGAATGTATGTACTGAACTACCGAGAAATTAGTGATCCAGGGTTGAAAAAAGAGCAGCCATGTAAATTGTGTGAGCCGTGTTCCTCTCAGAAGTCCATTCCAAGGATTATCGCCATGAACAAAGGTTCGAGAGAAGCAAAAAAAAAAAAAATTCCTAGAACCTGAAGCATTGTTTTTTGTTTCAAGGTAATTTGTAAACTGTTTCTTTACCCTTATCTGTTTCTGGGTTTCAGACATCTCAAGTTAGTTTGGACCAAAGCATTGTATAAATAAAAGCCTTCGCCAGTGAAAGAAACACATGCATTGTAATTAGCTGTAATAGTGGTTTGATTCATATGACAAAAGTCACAGTGACTGTTTGGAAGAACTTTGTTCATTTAAGGTCATTTGAAATTTCCATGTCCAAATGGTTATTTCTAGCAACATATCTATGTGCTACTTAAAATTGTTTTTTCTACGCATGATGATAGTTAGGGCGCTGTCATATTAAGCTGCTCAAATGGGATAACTATTGAATTATCTAAGCCCCCGCTGCTATAGCAGCCTAGCAGCAATTTGAGTCATTTAAAGTAGGCCTTGAATAATATTCTATAGGCTACTTTCCCTTGGTATCCAGCAATTGCATGACAACATGCAGATCACCGTTATTTCTATTCGGGCAGGTTTGGTCGTAAGTTGTAACATCTTTCTCTGCGTGGCTGCTATCAGCTCCTAAGCAGTGGCTTGACTATGCACCCCTTCGTCTTAGTAGAGGGCTATCTTAGGGGAGTAAAATCTTATCACTACTGCTTTTGTGGAGAATAGTTACTTTTATCCTGTTAAGATTTGTTTTCTAAATGTTCGTAAACATCTACTCTCTGGATATTGAAGAATAGTACCCACCAAGCAGCCTAATGTCACACTTGCCCTAATTTTTTTTGCTTCACATATGACCTTTTCTAATATTATCCGGGGTTTTGTTGCTGGTTTCTGTAGGGAGAACCCAGCTTCCATCTCTATGGTTTCATAATGTGCATTTTAGCGACTGCTGCAAGAGCTCTAAAGACTGTTCTGCAAGGGATCTTGCTTTCTTCTGAAGGGTATGTAAAACGTCATTTTTTCATATGAAAGCATGATTTTGATGTATGTTTTGTAGTTTTTGACATCAAAGTATAATGATTCGGAACATTTAGATCAATGTGTTATTTATTTCTTGAATGGTAGGGAAGCTAAACTCTTATGAATTTTCTTTTCTACATGGCTCCCATTGCATGATTTCTATTTATGTTTTGTAGTCGTTGAGATCAAAGACTAATGATTCAAGACATTTGGATTAACTCATTATTTATTTCTTGAATGGCAGGGAGAAGCTAAATTCTATGAATCTTCTTTTATACATGGCTCCCATAGCAGTTGTGCTACTGCTTCCGGCAACTTTAATTTTAGAACCTAATGTGCTTGGTGCAACTGTAGCACTTGCAAGGCAGGATATGAGGATTTTGTATTACCTTCTTTTCAATTCAACACTGGCATATGGCGTGAATTTGACCAACTTTTTGGTCACTAAGCACACCAGTGCCTTGACTCTTCAGGTATGTATGTAGTTTCATTTCTTTCTATTAGGGGTGGTTTTGTTTAATTTCTTTTGTGTGTAAAAAACTATTTTGTTTTTATGTAACAAGCAGCCTTTGTACTGTAGTAAGTTTTGGAGATGAGTAAACATGTTGAAGCAAGCTTGTTTCATTCACTTGGGAAATAAGCTTCCTCATAATCCGTAATGGTTCATCAGCTCATCCTCTAGTCCTTGCTATTTTTTACTAAATGCCAAGTGCTGTATCCAAATCACTAGCTGTGCGTGTTGTTCCTACTTCTGAGGAATCAAGGAAAGTATCGTCTTTGTATATTTGTAAATAATTGTGCATGCAAAGAATAAAATAAAAATGAGCTAGAAAATTGCATTTATTAATCTGCTGAACCACAGTACAATAGGAGCAAATAACAACTTCGGCTGGCTCAAAGCATGAGCTTTTTATGATGGGATGATTTACCTCATATGCCAGAAATAACATAAATATGATAATACCGGTGTGCAACTACTATGATATTAATTATAGTGTATAAAATGTATTGATATTCTACCACAGTTATTAGGAGATACGTACGGGTACAAGAAAACGAGGACAACAAAAGATAAATATATAATTTGACATATTTCTCTACACATATATGTAAATTTTAATTAAACAGCCTAAGAAAAACATGTATAACTTTCTAAAGTAAAGGTATTAGATGTTGACAAAATACGAGTAATTATATTGATATTTATTTTTTATATATTATCATATCTAAGGTCAAGAGTACAAAATATTTTAAAATACACTGAAATGCAAGTCTCCAAGATAAGTACATGGGTATCAGTTTCGAAGATGTGTCTCTGGTGGCAGAAGATGAGTTGTCATGCAACACTGTGCTCTAATCTTTCCAAGAATGGTATCAGAATAATCATTATATGCAAGGTTATTTGGGTGCGCAGCTTCGGGGGTACACAAGATGTGGGTACATAGCACCCAATGCATATACAATATGGGAAACACACCTGGTGCGTTGGGGTGCGTTAGTTTTCCTGGGGTTTTTCATTGGTGGATTTCGGTGCAGGTACATTTCCAGTACAAGGCATTTTTGGTGCAGCCCAAATATGATTGGGTGTGAGCACCCAGACGTAATTACCAATTTGAGCTAGATCTACACAAAATCCAGCTGGATCCGTGTTAGAATATGTGGAGAGAGAAAGAATGAAGAAAGAATAGAATGTACAAAGATGGAATGAAGAGAAACCGGAATGCACACATTATTCATTGTGTGTCTATCCTTTTATTATGTGAAAGATGGTTACAAAGTAGTTGAAGTAGTTTCAACCATTTATTTATTATTAGTTAACACTTAACTAATATTAATATAACATTAATACACAAGCCTTATATTTTAATACCCCCTCTTAAGGCTTACTCTATAGAACATATTGATAGAAGATTAAAATAACGTAACCAACCAAGACCATATATTCTTCAAAAGCTTTCCCCTTTGAAACAATGTTTTGACCGGGTAGAACTCTATCAAGTTGCCTCCCTGACCCTCGTAAAGGTGTAGTTTCGAGATAAATTCCTGAGTTCCCGGATTCCACCTCCCCAAACTCCCGAATTACAAAGTCTCCCGAATTGTTGGACAACCATCCATACTGAGCCATCCACAAGCTCCATCAAGTTGTCTTACGACCTTGTAAGGGTAAATTCCCGAGATCCACATGCTCCCGAACTATCTGGACAACCATCCATACCGAGTTTCACATACATTGGATTCCTTCATGTCTTCAAAGTGTTGCGATTCTTTTAAAATACACAATCTCTATCAGTGAGTTCATCAATGTCAGCATCCGGTGGATTTTCAACACTATTTGATTGGTCTTTGTCTTGGAATTTTCCCTTCATCTTTTTCTTTACGATCTTATCCCTCTCTTGAAAAATATTTTGCTCAATAACTTGATAATATAAACTTTCTTCACAATTATTTATCTTTTGCTCCAAGAGTAACACAGTCCATTCATGGCCAACTAAAAAGCCCTAGTTCGTGATTTGCAACAGCAAATAGGATTTCCGTGCATGCCCTAGATGACTGTATATGTATTTTTCCTTTGTTTCAACTTATCACAATCTGAAACTCTATTTTTGCTCTAGATTTTATATTATTTAAATCAGTTGTTTATTCTCCTAATTCACGACTGAACTCCATTTTAAAAATATTTATTTTGTCTGGTAAAATATGTGAATATAGATAAGAATGAATACCCCAATAGTGCCCTAGGCCACTTCAAATGTTTTCAAATTCTGAAACAATGAAACCCTTCCATGATTGAAATACTTGTGAAAATAATTTGAAGTTCGTCCTGTCCCCTAGCAAGAAAGATTCACGACTGGCATTTTTCCTTCACGATTATGATTTCTTCTTGCTTCCACACATGCCCTCACTGGTATGGTATTATCTTCAGATCGCAACTGTATTTTATGCCTTTTCAAACCCTCGCGACTTTAATTTTTCGTGCCCTTTTTCGAACTGTAATACGATTGTGTTAGGATTTGTGCTTCTTCCTCATGCGAGAACTGTTAATAATGATGGCAATATCGATTGTGTTGTTCTCCTGAACACGACTGGTAACCTGTGAGATTCATGGCGGAAATGGAGTAGTTGGCTGTATTTTCGTCCAAAAAACTGCGTGACAGACTTTCGAAAGTTTGCTGTAAATCATTAAATACTCTCGCGATTTGCAGGACCACAATTTTGACTGTCTTTGCCTGTGACTTTGCCCTCAATGTCCCTCAAAATTTTCCTTTGAGTTCCTTGCACGACTACAATGTCTTCGAATTTCCTTCGATTCAAACTTCGTGCCCTAATGGGACTGTCACAAAAATATCTTTATTCCTCTCTTTTTTCTTGCCCCGCGCTCTGATACCAATGTTAGAATAGGCGGAGAGAGAAAGAATGAAGAAAGAATAGAATGTACAAAGATGGAATGAAAAGAAACCGGAATGCACACATTATTCATTGTGTGTCTGTCCTTTTATTATGTGAAAGATGGTTACAAAGTAGTTGAAGTAGTTTCAACCATTTATTAGCTAACACTTAACTAATATTAATATAACATTAATACACAAGCCTTATATTTTAATAATCCGGATATTTCAGTAGGCCCGGATAAGTTTGTTTGGGTTGGCCCTGTTTTTTTTCAATAATATATATATAAGATTTTTTGCGAAAAAAGACACCCACAACCTTACATATTATTTAGTATTAAATATATTAACATTTTATACTATGATATTAATGTTTTTCGTTTTATTTGCCAATTCTTGCATATTTATAAAAATATGCTCATATATATATTGCACCAGGATTTTCCAATCATTTTCAAGAAATTTTGATTTTGTGGATTTTTTTGCCCTCATGAGTGGATTCGGATTTCCGTACTTGGTAGCTATGACCCAAACAACCTTTGATTATATGCCATATTCTCCCTTGAGTTTCCTGCAACTTAAACTTTTTTTCTCTGAGACTTGTTTTCTAAGCAGTCTCACTGGGTTCAGTTTTCTTCTCTGTAATTTTAGTAATCATTGCTTTTAATTAATGTTTGATAGGTTGCCAGGAAATGGGTATGGGTTCAAAACGCAAAAATGTCAATTTTTAAAAAACCCTTGGGTACGAAATAACTTGGAAACGTTCAAACGTACACACAAACACACACACATATATGTATATATAATTAATGCATAATACTCATTTTTTGTCCTTAAAAGATAAAATACTTTGTATTCATGAAAGTTTAAGACATTCAACATGCTTAAATTTTCATATGTATATAGATGATTGTAATACCACTGAAACAGAAACAGAAGTATCTAAATTTAAATATAGATGATTGTAATCTAGATTCTAAAATATATCATCTATATTTTCCTCGAATATCACTGAAACAGAAGTATCTAGTGTTTTTTATTTATATTTTTGGAGTTTAAAAAACAGAAGCACTGCTCAAATGGTACAGAAACGTTCTGGGTACAGCTCAAGCACTGCTTAAACAATAGAGAAATGTCCTGGGTATGGCAGAGCCATATCTGGGACTATTTTGGAGTTTTGGAAATGTTTCAGTCAAGTACCAGGACCAGGACCAGTACCAGTACCTGGTATGTCAGTACGCAAGTATGCTGCCCTAGTTGGCATTTCTGGGTATCCGAGCATGATGTTTGCAAACCATCTATGACAACCTCATGGTCCTTTTCCCTATAAATGGTCTTATTCCAGTTAGTTGGGCAGAATTTGACTGTCCACCAGAGTTCACTATTTACTTGGGCCAAGTTTCATGCTTACCATCAAGGTTCCATCATAGTTTAAGGTCTTCCCCACCTGAATGGCATTTAAAGGAAAGGGACAATGTGATGTGAAATACCTAGATGATTTTGGCAGAATGGGCCCCACACACCTGCTATCCAAGCTGAAAAGAACCCTGTGTTGTATGGCACAGATCCTTATGGGCAAGTTTTAAGAGTCTACCAAAAAAGGTTTTTCATTTGCTGTCAATTCTTTTTTGCAAGTCAAGGGCAAACCATTTTTTTTCTCGGAAATATTATTCCTTTGCTAAACTATTCTCCAAATTCACGGATGTTTTTCCTGTATTGCCATTTTTGTCTGCAAATTGAGAATTGAGAAATAGAAATGCACCCAAATGCCAAAAATGAAAATAAAAATTACAAAACAAAAGAGCACTAAAAATATACAATATAACATTACATATGATAATAATATTTAAACTGTACAATAGTTAATCTATTAATTTTTGTATCTTGGTTATTATTGTTAAGAGTAACCCAGCCAAAACAAAATACTGAGACCGGGTCACCACATGGCAAAATTAATCAAAGCTAGAAATATATATTAATTACTTATCTTCATCTTTTGTCATCTTTCCATAACTAATGGCAGGGCTACAACAGGAGAACATTAGATGTTTCATTTGATGTGACAAAAGAGCCTGGCTGCTGACTATACTACACCTATTGTCTGGCTGAAGCACAAAGTGCCAGTTATTGGCCTTGGTTGTTTATATATATATATATTAGTAAGAGTATACAATAACATAAAATGCACGTGTCTCCATATGCAAGTTGACTATTGCTTTATGTTTTTGCAAAAAAAATTGGCAATTGAAAATGAGAATTTGTGTCAATTTCTACAAAAAATGTTCTGATATATAAGTTTTCCAACATTTGTATGAAACATAATAACAGTCACCTTGATATGTGGACAGTGGAGGTACAAGGACGAGGATGCCCTTCAAATCAAGGTACAAGACTAATTGAGTAAAGGGTACGGTTATATTATATATAAATATAGTCATACGTTTTCCAACATATGTATGAGACAAAAAAAAGTAATCTCGATATGTTGGGGTACGGGTACTAGAGCGCCCTTCAAATCAAGACACGCGACTAAATGAATAAGGGTATGGCTATATATCTATAAATATAGTCACAAGAAGATGTGGGTATGGGACTGGGATGTGGTGGTTGTTCATATACTGAAGTTTCCTGGTAACTATGATAAAATAAATTTTTAAGAAACACTGAAATGCATCTCGTAGGTAAGTTCCAATGAGTAAGAGTTTCCGAGATGAGTACTAGTCAATGAGATGCAATTTTGTGGTGGAAGATGAGTCTCCGTGCAACACTGATTGTTATCAATGTGGGGACTATTATGCATACAATGGGGGAGGGGGGTATCTTGTGGAATGAAAGTCCAGCATATGGATTTGCCATGTGTAGATCCACAATTTGCAATGAAGAAAGCATCATGATGATTGTGCAGGTCAATGGGACCCATAAAGTGCAAAAGTCACCTCTATATGTTTATACTGAAGAAAAGGTGGTCACTAGCACAAAATTTGGGGACTTGCACTCCGAATTGTTTCTAGATTGGCAAAGCATATGGTATGTGGATTCTGCAGAAACAGAATGCCAGGGGTATTAGTTAAGTAGAAAACTGCAAAGGGTGAAAGCAGAAGACTGACCCAAGGTTATGTCTGACGAGCCAGTGAGATAAAGAATGCTGTTGAAAATATAATGAGATCCACCCATGCATGTGCCACCGCTAGCTGGGTGAGCACAGAAGCTAGATTGAATGGGTTGCAGAAGTAACATGAATTATGAGGAGGCTGATTGCTTTCTGGTTTTTGCCAGTGTTACGCGGGGATGCGTCCCCTAGATTTTGGTGACGTCCCGGACGTCCCGAACGTTTCGGGGACTTGGGGACTTGGAGGGGACGTCTCCTATTTTTTAAAAATCTTTAAAAAAACTTCTAATGTTTTTACTTTTAAAAAGTTGTTATTTTTACAAAGAACATTAAATTATTATCTTGAAAGTACCTGCATAGAGTTTAAACCCCTAAATTTCATTGAATAAAGTTAAAATATTCAAATATTTATATTTTATATATTATTTTAATAGCCGTCCCCTTTCCGTCCCCAAAATTTGGGAATTTTTTCCCGTCCTAGAAACTTTGTCCCTCTCTCTCCCTGTCCACCCGTCCCCAAGACTTAGGTAACTATGGTTTTTGCAAAGTCCATCATATGGATTTGCCACGTGTAGATCCACAATTTGCAATGAAGAAAGCATCATGATGATTGCGCAGGTCAAGGGGACCCATAAAGTGCAAAAGTCACATTTATATGTTTGTGCTTTGTGCTAAAGAAATGGTGGTCACTAGCATGAAATCTGGTGACTTGCACTCTGAGACTTGTTTCTAGATTGGAAAAGCATATGGGATGTCGATTCTGCAGCAATAGAATGCCAGAGGTATTAGTTAAGTAGAAAATTGCAAAGGGTGAAGGCAGAAGACTGACCTTAGGTTATGTCTGATGAGCCAGTGAGATAAAGAATGCTGTTGAAAATATTAGGAAAACCACCCGTCCATGGGCCACATTTAACTGAATGAGCATGGAAGGTTAGTTTGAATGGGTTGCAGAAGTACCATGACCTATGAGGAGGCTGATTGCTTTCTGGTTTTTGCAATTCCAAAAATGTAACCATCTCGGCAGTTCCAAGGTTCAACAGGATCTTACATTGACTGAACTGAAGTTACCAATTGAATTGTGTTAGTTATTAGTTGGATCCAAACTATGGTTGGTGGCATTCTCTGGAGAAGATCACTTGTTTTGGAAATGAAACCCTTGCAATTGTTTCTTGAGATCGACAGTTGCCTCTGTAATATGTTATGTACTCAGAAGAATCTGTAAGGAGATAAGTAGGACAACAGGATATTTCTAACGATCTCTTGAGGGATATAAATTGTGAATTATGCACTATCATGTTTGATGTTTTGTCCTTTGCTGTACCTGTTGTTCTAAGTCTTGTAGGACATTTGTAATTGCCTCTGTTGGGCTATGAACTGTGAATCAGTATAATGATCTGTGATTGTGCTCTGAGGTGTTGTCCATTGCTGTATCTGTTGTTCTAATGCATGTCTGTATGAATATGCATTACCAAGCTCCATGGATTTGAAAATTTCCCCATTCCATGCACCATAATGAACTTCTGGTTTCAGGGGTTGCATGTGTGAGATGTGCACTACACTTGAACGTTTTCTCATAGTTGTAGTCTTGTAGATGCATATTCTTTTCCTACATTTTCACTTTTTATTGCATTCCAATATAGGTTTTCTTTATGTTATTGACAATTGAAGCATAATGGATTATACATAATATATATCAATGATTCGTGTAAGTTGTATTCACCAAGTATGTGTGGAAGTTCATGAATTCTCTTTAACATCTGTGCCGTCTTTTCAAATTTTAGGTTCTCGGGAATGCAAAAGGAGCAGTGGCGGTGGTTGTTTCTATCTTTCTTTTTAGGAACCCTGTCTCTGTTACAGGGATGCTTGGATATACCCTCACGGTATGTGGGGTGCTTCTTTATAGTGAAGCCAAAAGGCGCTTCAAGTAATCTTTTAATAGGGGTACGGGATTCATGCCCTTGTTGAAAATGCTGCATGTAAGGAGTCACTGGATCGACATTAAAATGGATATCTGATGACCTATGTGCCGCTGTCAATCCGACCTCAAATTGTTCATGATATGTAGTTTCTTATTTCTTGTAGGCAGATAAGGTTAGTCTTGTAACAGGAAAACAGTAAACACCGTAAGTTAAAAGGTGAGCTGCTTCTTATTCTATATTCATTGACATATGTCACATGTTTCTGTATGAAGATGTCTTTTCTTTGATTAAAATTCTTTCCAGAACTAGCCAGTTTAATTTGGCTTTCATGTTGTTCATTGTTCCATCCATCAAGGATGCACTATTGAGATTTATTCTAACATTACAGGTCCTTTATTAGAAAGGCACTTTTTATGAATATGGAAAATGACCGCTTAATTTGAGCATTACATCTCTTGGGTACAATTTGACTACGTGCATGTCAGAAGAACTTAACACCATACTAGGTTCTACTATTGTTTTCTTCATGTGTTCTACTTAGGTTTTCTATGGGACCCACAATACGATTTAAACTTGTAAGTGCTATATGCACAGTCCTTGTATTTTGTTTTTCATTTATGGTGGAAGGGAGTAATGTATGACATCCCATTTAATATACATATAAGGTTTCTGTAAAGGGAGTGTGCGTGACATCCTATTATATTTTCTTGCAGGCTTGGAATTGTTTTCCTGTAGTGTACTAATTTAAGGAAAACAGTAGGACTTTGCCCATGTATTTTTGTTTGCTATCACTTCGATTTTCACCTGACTGAAAAGTATGTATTCATTGTTCTCACGACTCTGTTTCCCATCTATTTTTGCATCTGCATTCTGAATACATTCACCTGTTTCTAAAAAATTGTCTTCTATTTGGTGAGCTTCAGCTACGCACAGGTTTTTATGCATATACTTTTTGCATACATAGCCCCTTTTTTAGTGATGATACTCAGAACATGGTGAGTTTAAGCTGACATAACATAAAATCACGAACCATTGAAGCATAACTACAAACGCCAAGTCATGGGTCCATTGGTTTGCTGGAAGCACGAGAAGCAGATCCATTGGAAGGCATTTTTTGTGGTGGAAATCGTAGAGCTATACTAAATATTTTTATTAGAACACACTGTATATTAATCAATTAAACATCAAAAAATACAGTATGGTTACAATAAAGGGTGGCCGTTTGGTATTCATGGCAAAAAAACCAAAAAACATGTTGTCAGAGGTGACAGGGTTCAAATAATACTTCAAAACACAAACAACATGAAAACTACACACACGCAGTAGTGACACTAGGGGGAAGCGGAAAATCATCCGTTGGAGGAAGGGTACTCCAAGCGAAGGGCTCTCTTGACATAGGCTTCTAGGCAACCCACCCATTTTGAGTGTGTATTGCCCCAAAGAGTTAGATGCAGCATGATTCCCCACCCTGGTGGTGGAGACCCAATCATAGTAATCATTGCCTACATGTATGACAGTTGAGAAGGCCTACTGATAGATTTGCTGCAAGGTGGTGGGCTCATATCCCTCCATTAAGGAGTGGAGGCTCAACCATGGACATGTAAAGAGAATCAATTGCGATAGTGGCTTTGTCAGCGGCAGGAGGAGATCCCAATAACAACGGAGTGGATGGAACTCATTGTGCATGGGACACTCCTTTAATGATCGAGCAACTCTTGCAAGTGTTGGAATTCAAGACTCACTTTCTCGGCTTGTGCCAGGGTGTGAAGACAAACAAAAGATATAACTTTTACATTAACTAAAAACTATTGAGAAATATAATCATTATTGAAAATAACATTTTTTTTAATTGAAATGTGGCAGGTCCGCGGACCGCCTTTCCCAACGGTGAAGTGGGTAGATTTCTTAGGCTAAGCGGCCAAGGATTGAGGGGTATTCATTCCGTCCAATTCACTTGGGGCACGATCCTGGCCTCATCCCTTATTACAGTGCATCTCCTGACTTTGCTTGCAGCGAGAATTGAACCTTGGTGGGCTCTTTAAGAGTTAACTTTTTTAGCTTTCTAGAGTTAACATAAAATAATAGTTGTGAAAAAATTTCACTAAAAAATTACATATGTTGGCCATTGAGAGGAATCCCTACCGTCAAATTCACTCGGGGCACGATTCTGACCTCATCCCTTATTACAGTGCATCTCTTGACTTTGCTTGTAGCAAGAATTGAACTCTGGTGGGCTCTTTAAGAGTTAACATTTTTAGCTTTCTAGAGTTAACATAAAATAATAGTTGTGAAAACATTTCACTAAAAAATTACATGTTGGCCATTGAGAGGAATCCCTAGACAACCTTTCTCCACTTTATTGGCTTTGGGTGGAGTGGTTCCAATCCCAAGGAATCTTTAGAGCATGGAGACAAGTCCAAAAAGGATGTTTAAAAAATTCAGGATGAGCACAAGCAAGGCACTTAGGGTTAGGGACTATGATATTCTTAAGCCGTGTTCAACCAAATAAAGTGGGCGACTTTGGGTTCAACCTTATAATATCAAGCTTGATTGAGGAGTTTAAGCCGTGTTATGGGAGAAAAATTCAAGCTTCATTGAATAATGAGTTTATTGGGAGTTGAGGGGAAAGGATTTGTTATTTGATAAAGTGATCAAGGTGAGTAATTCTTGAACGTAGTGTCAAAATTGTACTACTAGTCCCACTACCAAGCAATGGGAGGTTGCAACCCAAAGCTCATGTAACATAACATATGGCAAATGTTCTTGAATCCTTAGAGGGCAAGGAAGATCAAAGACAATTAACTTGAATATCCGTTGAATATCAAGCCATCATATCTAGTCTCGATTGGAGATAGTGTTTCTAGTAGTGGCAGAACGTTTCCTGAAGTATTAAATGGCTTTGATGCCAGGAGTTTCAACCAAAAGAATACAACTATCGGACATGATAGGAGACCACTAGACATTGTGGTCAGTGAAGGACAAACTAATCATCTTTATCTTGATGAAGGCAAAAAACATCCCATGCAACTATGAAAGCACTTGGCCTGCTTAGTGTTGGCCCAAAGAAATTATCTAAGAAGGTCTAGAAGTTTGTCATAAGATGCTGTGGAAGAGCCCAACATGAGTAGTAGCAAGAATTTTGATGCATCCCCAAATTTTCCCAACTAAAGAGAGAGGTCTTGTGATCAAAAATGCCATTTTCTTTTCAACTCTTTCACAACCTTATTTTCATAATTCATAGGGTTTAATATCAAAAGCAAAAACAATGCCAAGGAATTTGAACCACCCCATGTTGAATCTATTTCCAAGAGTAATCTTTTTAGCCAATACGATAAGGGCATCATACTTTCCCTGAAGCGTTCAGTTTTCGCCAACTGCACACCGGATCCCAACAATTTTTCAAAAAACTTCAAACTTCAAAGAGCTTCATTAATGGATGCTTCATTCTCGACGGGCATGAGAAAAGAATCGTTTGCAAAGTGGCCATTGATAAGTTGAGATGTTTGACTCGGGAGCATTATTCCTTGAATCAATCCTCCCTCAACTATATGAGCAAGAAGATACACAAATGTTTCTGCCTCAAGAACATATAACATAGGAGCAAGAGGGCAACCTTGTTAGATAGAAAAAAAGAGACCAAAGCTTTTAGTTATGGCTATTGATGGTTAAGCAAGTTGAAGCCTCAACTTTAGGAAGATAGTGCATTGTTGAGAAGCATGGGCCCATTCCATTCCTTCTCAAACAATAATAATGTTACTAAGAATATAGTACCCTTTAATAAAACATATTTTCTTTGCTTTGATAATTGTAGGAAGATTATGGTGAGGCCGAAGCACGAGAACCTTGGCTATGGTTTTATAGGAGACATTCAACAAAGTGATCCACGAATGCTGAAGAGATTTTAGGCATTACTGATAAGCCAAATGCGTATGGTCTGAATAACTTGAAATTGCTCCTTTGCTTGCTTAGCCCATAGAGATTTGGGAAAGTCTTTGGAAGATTCATCTTTGACCTTAAGCTAATATAGATGAGCACGAATTTGAGCACCCTTGGTAACATGGCTTTCCACTAGCTTGAGCATGTGTTTAAGTTTGGCCACCATGGATTACAATTAAGGATCAAAAGGGATGCATTCAAGCTAGGAAGAAACTCTTTGAAATTCTTTGTGCAACACACAAATGGTCTGCTTGTAAACTTGTGCTACTTTTTTGCTGAAGTGACAAAAGAAGACAACATTGCAGTTGATCTCGCCATTCCACCACTCAATCGAACTAGCAACATATGATAGGTTTGACATTCATTTTCAAACCTTCGAAATGAGTTGGACGGTTCCCTTGTGTTCTAGAAGAGATGTAGCAATGAAGTGTTAAAATCTCATGTTATTGAAATTTATTGGACCTAGACATAGTCGTATGACTTGTTTACATGACACTTTTAACCGACCACCTTCCTATTCTAGTTGGAAAGTGATGGAACTGTGGTTAGAAAGCACAATGTCTTAACAAACAGTGACAACTTGTTCTTCAGAAATGTGAAAAGTGAATTCGTGTTGCTTCGAAAGCATTGCATGATTGAGTCTTTTGAGAACCCGAGTAGTTTCAACCCGAAAATTGGAATAAACCAAGGTTGAGGGGTAAATTTCTGTCGGAAGGGGTTTGACAACCCCCAACGCTTTTAAAAATAAAACTATGCTTCATGTTCTACCATACACCATCATATCAATAATGCACTCCCTTTGTCCTCGGGGGTATCAATCATATGAAACTCGTTGTAGTCGAGCCAATATGCCAACGATAAATGATCAACTGACCACCACCATAATGCCATCTTTTAGGGTCATCACTAGGGACATAAACATTAATGAGGCCAAAAGGTTTCCATTAGCATCGAAAATGACCCAAATAGCACGATGCAACAAATCTTTGCTCGATGTAATAACCAAGGACACAAATTTTGAGGAAATTGAAATACTTGCATCACCACGACCATCCACACAAGAAGTGTAGACGCATGTAAATACACTTCAAGCCCGTGACAAAAGCCCTGAAACCTTAACTTCATGCAAACAAAAAAAATCTACAGCTCCTAGTCGCCAACAAGCAGAGTGAACAAAGAATTTTCATGAGGACTCTATGCAACTTCTTCAATTCTAGGATATAAAATTCATGAGGAAAACTCCTCCATGTGTAGTTCCCCTTATCAATATTTGAATCCCGTGTTAGTGTTCAATGCAACAAATTGTTAGTTAAAAGAGGATGTTAGTTTGACAAACTATAATCTTCGAAAGAAATGGAGTGATATTTGGCCCCATTGTCTACTTGAAGTGACTCACCTGATGGGATGTGTAAGCACAAAGAGGGTGGAGCAACCGTCAAAGAATTCCCAACATTAGAAACAATCATTTGCATTGAGCTATTTTGAGAAACTTAGCTATGAGGGACTAAGAAGATTGTTCTCAACAATTCTAAATTTAGGTTCGGTATTAAATGAATTTCCTAACTTAAGAAAATAATAAATATTAATTAGAGTTGCATGGATATGTATGTGGCTTATTTGTTAGACTCTTTGACTTATATATTAGATTAAAATTATAAGTAAACCACACACTCCCAACTCTCAGTCGTGCTTACAAGAAAGGTAAGAACTTGTGTATTTTTTTGTAGGTTGTGCAATCTAAGGAAAATAGATGAAATGACAGAAACAAAGCAAAGTAGGCCAAAGGAAACAAAGCAAAGTAGGCCAAAGGAAACAAATCAAATAAAATCATAGTATGTTGAGTAGAGCCAATGTGAAGTTTTGAAGTAATGGAACAAATCCATGTCCTTAACTATTGTTGCTAATATACATTTTTAAAGGTCGTGATTTGCATATGATTTTTTAATTATCTTTTTAACCCTTTGAAGGGACTTTTCTTTCAAATTGTTTTAAACTTCTAAATTAGAAACAACTTGGTTATGGGTTTGTATCTAAATATGGCCACTAAGATATTGGGGATGTATACAAGACATGTTGTATGCATATCCATCTCCAACAAATAAAAACTTGGCCCTAGTAGTAAAGGTGCTATATCTTGGAACCTTGGTATAAAGTATTATCCTACAATGATATTGGTATTCGTAAAATGATCCTTAGTCAATGTGGAGGGACATTATCTACTTGATTCTCAGTGTGGGTCTTATGGTACTAGAAGAACAACTAGGAATGCCCTTTAAATCAAACTTATTTTTTGTATTTCTAATGGAAGGTCATCCCATTATCCTCCTACATGATCAAAGAGTTTTGGCTTAGTTAAAAATGAGCCTCTAAAGGTAGTTGAGCTCAATCGAGATTACATCAAATTAAATTAAGACAATATCAACTTAATTAATTTTTGTATTAATTTTTTAAATATAAGAAGAATGATATGAGATGAATTCAACTCTTTTCAAATTCTAAAATGTAAATGGCTCAAAAGTATTTATTACTTGTTAATTAGTATGATGATAGGATACTTGCCTATTTGTTGATTATTGGTATAAATTAGGTGTCATTAACATATAATTTGTTGACTGTTGGTCGTCCCCTTTCACTTACTTGACTTCTTGCACTCTACAAACCTTTATGTTTGGGGCCATGTGTTACAAATGTTTTTAGTATTCCTTTTGGTCTTGACATGTTCAAAGTGCACTCGCTCCCTCTGTCTTTTGTTTTACACTTTCATCCATGTTCAATGTTAGCTTGCATAACAATATGGTCTTAATTTGAATTCAATGGTCTATAAATATACAAGCATTATTTATTTACAAACGGATATTACAAATGATATTGTTAGTATTATATTGTGCACTCATATATTCTAGTGATATTAGGGAATCATTAGACTATTATTGTCTAGAGCTAGTATTTATCATGGGGTATTATTGGTGCACAACTTTGGGTTTTATTTATATTTGCACTAATTTCATTTATGTAATTTACATTCTTTCATATATTTTTATTGAGTGGTTTCCATTATACAGGGCTCTTATAATTAGATAATGTTTATTGAGCCTTGTTAACCTTAAAGCTCACTTTGTTTTCCTTACGTTTTAGATATTGTTGTCATTGAAAATTTATTTTGTAGATTAAGATGTTGTAAAGCGTAAATCAGAGAAAGAGAACGAAACATCATGATTAGATGAACATAATTGTCAATTTACTTTTGGCCCTATCTACCCCTTTTTAAAAAGAGTTCGAAAGCTTCACATAATCGTCAAAAGTATCCCAATGTTACATAAACTCAATCTTAATCAAATATAGACTTCTAGATGAGATTTTTGTCACTTTTGAATGCACGTCTCAAGATTAAATTTAAATAATTGTCATCAAATTTTATATTATTAAAAATTAATTATTGAAACTCTACATAAAAGTTGTACTTTTAGATTTAAAATAAATTATATATTTACATTGTTTGTTACTGCAATTAATTGTATCTTAGATTTTAAAGATATGCAAAATCAACTAGTTCAAGATTTGGGTTTAATCCACCCTTTTGATGTCAAGAGAGACATGGTATGATTGTTTTTGACTAGTTGGAGTTTTAAAACTTTTTTCGGGTTGATCAATTTGAAACCCACAAAGCTCACATACATGTGTTAATATTTGTTAGTATGTTATTAAAAATCTACGGTTTGGGTTTCCATTCCAACATGTTTTTGCCATTGTTTTATTGGTAACGGAAAATCTAAGATTAATCATTAGGGAGTCGAGATAAAATACACAAAAGTTTTGCCATTTACAAAAGAGGGTGAAAATCACAAAACAATATATTTTATTAAAAATATTTAAAGAGGTGAGGGTGGATTTAGGGGTTTGCTTTAATTATATTATCATGGAGAATAAGTTTTAAAAATAACATACAATGTAATTTGATCGGTAGTTCAATGCAATGTAATTGTCTCAAATTTTATTGTTTGTATATATACAAGAAGTAAATGTTTTATGCTCTTCTTTAAATGTTTGAATCTTTTATTTGGCATGAGAATATTTCTAATATAAACACCCTTTGCTTTTACAACTTCAATAAATTTATTTGTGATATTTGATTGTCTTTTAATGCACTAGTATATCTATATATTTACAAACTTATTGAATCCAAATTAGGGCCTTATTGACATGTATGTTTATATGCAACGAATGGGGAAAAAATTCAAAAAGGTCAAAAAACTATATAAGACCCAAAACAAGGGTCAAAGGGTCCACATAAATGGCGCAATAACCATATTTAAGGTTTTAGAAGACTAGAATCATACTAGTACGATTATTATAAACAAACACTATGTGTCTATAGTTTTGACAGACCAAAAAAGTAATGAAATAATGTTTTTAACATTTCAGGAGCAATAAGAGTCATATTGGAGGAAACATATCACTTGGCGGGGCGGGGCGGGGCGGGGGGTGGGGGGGGGGGGAACCAACCAATCAAATAGTCATCACCTTGTGATATCAACTTATCAATCCCTTCATAGAGTCCATTGAAGTGGCCCATCCATCAACATTTTCAAGATCTTGTCTATCTAGTCATCAATCCAAACCCACAATCACACAATTTTTTTTTATGGTCCGATGAACCCCATCTTGTCTTTAGTTGTTACATTGCATCCCACCTCTTGCTTGACAACTCAAAAAGGGACAAAATATAAGCACTGAAAAACACATAAAATCTTGTCTCTAAAAAAATGTTTTGTTAATAAAATACAAGACACTATGAAGTATAAAAATACCATAAAATAATACAAATCACAAAATATTATCAAAATAATAAAAAACAATAAAACATATATCTAATGTAGTCAAACTCCCATAAGCATTAATCAAGCACACCTAATTACTCAACTACAAACAATAAATGCCCTGCCATTTATCTATGCACTAAGGGCCAAGGATCACTCACCTACCTCTATCCTCCAAACCTATAAAAGAAGACACGTAGTCCCTCTTTGTACCTCTCTTGATCTCTAGACTCGATCACTTGTACCCATCTTTCTCGCGCATGTATTATCATAGGTACTCTCAAAATTGAAAGTGAAGTGCATGCAACAATTATAGGTCTATGATAGTAAAATTTTGAAGAAATTCTGCACAGGCCTAAATCATCTCTGGAAATTCCTCTATGATTTTCCTAACTCGATGATATAGAAAAATCTAGTTTCCCATGTGACCTACATACAATTCAACAAGGAGCAATAACTAGCCCCCTTCACCCAAGTGACCCGTGTACAAATATATGCAATCTAATATCCACATCATTCATTGTGACATTGTTTCTGCGTCCCAATGGGCTTCCAATCAGGTATACTAATCACTTTCAATTGCTTTTCTTGATTCCTTTATCATAATCTTATCGAATTCTTATCATGTCAATTTAATTCTACATTAAAAGATCAGGGATTTGACCAAGGAATATCTTCTAACCAATAAAATTAATTAATCCATTTTCACAGGTGTTTGTGTGTAGATTCAGGAAGTCAAAAGGATTAATTTGCATTTGTTGAGAAGAATCAAGGTATTGTTGTCCCGTAACTCATTTCAAAGTATCCAAACCTTTAGCATAATCATTTTGTTTTCATTCAAACATGAGTATACTATGTTTAATCTCTAACTCTCGACTCATTTCAGTGTAACCACCTAGGAGATCAAACAAATCATCCAATTTATATATCAATCTCTCATACATATTTAATCAGCTCTACAGTGTACGTACATCATACGTGACAACCCTAGTTAAATTTGCAAATCAATTTCTCATATAGTAGAGATCATTTATGAGTGGAACAAGTCTTGATTAGGGTCTTCATTTCCGAAGACATTGCAATATACACCTTGCACACATACATCACTGTTGGAGAATACAATGTTTTTGGGGAGTACACACATATTGTGGCCCTATATATACACATGAATCCATAGAAAAATTAAGTCTACATATTAAATTTAGGCTTGTATTAAATAATAACTGATTCAATTAGTTGTACAGGGTGAAACGATACTACCATTCATGATTATAACCAATCACCCATTGTAAATTTACCTTCCTACGCGAGGGAAAGACCATGGGAACAACTATTATTCTTGTTTATTTTGTATTGAAGATGTGAGAAGGAGATACATTGTTATGGGTTATTGAGGTTTTTAATTTTCGTACAAAATCATTAAGTTCCCCCCCATTCAATAAAATTGGATAGTGCATTTTGATCCTAGTTTTTTTTTTTTTACTTGTAAAGGTTTTCCCCATGTAAATATGTGTGTTGTGAGTTATTTTCTTAGTGTATATACTATTTATTACTTATTTTAATTTATGTACAATTTAATTCCTTGTAAATTAATTAGATAAAAATTATTTATTCATTCATACAAATCTCTGACATGGCATCATAGCCATTTTGTGTTATCAAACAATTTTTTAAAGATACAACTTCAATAGAAATCACTGCAAGTTGCTTTAGATATTTACAGTCTATTTTAAGGAAGTTTAGGAAGATTACGGGCACATGAGATTCACTATGTAAACTTATGATTGGATGCGAAAAGTAAAAACCCTCAATATGTGTAATTGTATATCTCTCTTCCTTTCTTTTCTATTTTCATTTGTTACACTAATCAAACTTTGCATAGTAATGTGAAGGTTCATATGTGATTGTATTATTGTTAGTTGAATTTATTAATCTTCATGATACGAACAACAAAAAATATGCTTTGGTAATGATACTACGAAGGATATCCCAACTATTGATAGTTATGTAGTGGCTTTACTTTGGAAATACATGTTGCTTCTCTAAAAAACATGCCACTACTTTGGAAAATCAAACAATAAAAATGATCTAAATTTAGGGCTTCTTCATCTACCCCACAACTATTCATCCTCCCTCCTCCCTATCACTCCACATAACCTACCCCCAATATATTTTTAAAAACCTCTATACTTTAACCCATTATACCCCTATATATGGGGAAATATATTGAGTTCATTAAGATCAATATTTAAAAGCCTTATATGAACTCATGT
This sequence comes from Taxus chinensis, assembly GCA_019776745.2. Lineage (NCBI taxonomy): Eukaryota > Viridiplantae > Streptophyta > Pinopsida > Cupressales > Taxaceae > Taxus > Taxus chinensis. The sequence continues at coordinate 623,704,356 of CM034154.1, read as the reverse complement.
GAAAAGTAATTCTTTGGATTGTGAATCCACTGTGATTAAGGGAGACCTGCTCTAGTACTACACACAGTCCCTGATTATCTGAAAAACTTCATATTCGAAATTTGAAACACAAAATTACAAAAGAAAATTCTTACATTGAAGTGCAAAAAAATTGCAATTAAAAAAATCACAAAAAATTACATCAAAAATAAGTTCTGCAAACGTGGGCCCCATATAACTTGGAGAACTCCTTCTTAACCATCTCAATGAGGTATTCTTATGAAACTTGGTCTTTATGAGTTCATAGGAGATCATATTCCTTGTGATTCATCCCTTGTGAGCTCGACTAACTCAACTACAACCCGATATTCTCAAAGAGATCATCCCAAATATCTAGCCATTTCATACCCTCAATGAATAGCTTGATGTGTTCGTTACTAACTTTCAGAGTTATTCAAACACTGAATCCTTGTAGAATTGACTTGGTTAGAATTGAATTATCCTTGCCTTGTCGAATACAAATCAACATCCGACTCAACTCTTATATCCTTGCACCGAACAAGCTATGAGATTGATTGAGATTAAGCTCGAGCATGTACTCTCTTCTAAACTCTAACTTGGCTCTTACTCAACTTTGACAAATACCTCAACATGTGACAAAGAAGTGTTAAACTTCCCTACATAAGTTTGTTAACCTTAAATCAACTTCAAACTCCAAATTCAACTTCTTCCCTTTCCCAAACAATGAAGGAATAACTCCCTCTTAACAATAACATAACTTTGTATTCTCAAAGGAAACAACCAAAAAATCAAATGGAGCGAGTTTAGACAAAGATAATTCGGTAACCCTAAAACGAAGGTGAAAGAATCACCACCATTAACTATCAAGAAACCCTAAGTTGAATCATTTCACTTGACACAGGAATAAAGTGACAAATCCAATTGGCCATCTCACTCACCCCCTCACCTAACCAGCTCGATAAGATGTGCTAGATTTCAAATGCAATTTGACACCGATAAGCCCTTTAATAGAATCCTTGACACATATATGTTTGGCCAAGTGATGAGCGTGATCGACAATCCTTTATTTTACTAAAATTTTCAATAGTGAAGAGGTTAGGGGTTCAAACCCCCCAAACCCATCTTTTTTGTTGAAGAAATTTTTGAAAGATATATATATTTTTAAAGATATTTCTTATAAACGTAAGCACATGGGTGTGTGTGTGTGTGCGCACGCACACACACACACACGGAAACATACTTTGAGGATAGGAATTATTCTTCTTAAAATTTTAGAAACATATTTTTTGATCTTAGTAGTTATTTTAATCTTCAAAAAAGTACTATTAAAGTCCTAAAAAGTTATTTTGATCTCTTTAAAAATTTATTTTAGTTCCTAATTTTATTAAGGTCATGAAAATTCTATTTAAATTTAAAAAAATAATAATTTGGGCCCTAAATGATTTTGCTGAGTCAAAAAAAAAATTCAAGCTTATAATACATTTTTTAGATCCTGATTTTTTAATGTCCTAAGAAAACTATTTTAAATTCTCGAAAAATTATATTTCTAAGTCCTAATCGTTTTTTAATCCTTCGATTTTTTTTATATCCCGATTTTTTTTCATCAAGGAAATTTCTTAAAGGTCCTAGAAATTTTTAAAAGCTATTAAAACTAGTTTTGAATGTTTGAAAATTTATTTTAAGCCTAGAAAACATAGCTTCTCAAAACTTTAGCATGGAAAAATCCTAGGTGCTTAATGACTCAAACTACAACATATAGAAAAGTAGACTTACAACTAAGCTTATGGCTAAAACACTATGGGTTATTATAAATAGAACCGAGAAAACTCCTTTTGGTTGATGCTTATCATCAAAACTCTCAGGAGACCATGTTTATCATCCTTAGAAGTATTAAGGATAAATTCTTCCTCCATATAGGAAATCAAAAAACCCCAAGTGAAAAATGGAAATAGTTAGAATCCATGTATGAAGGAACTAGACTATTAAAAACATCAAATTCATCCTAGAAATAATGACCACTCTTATGAAGGGAGATGAAAAAGTCATAAACTATTTTGCTAAAATTAAAAACATAAGATCTCAGTTGGATGTTTTTTAACCAATTCCTAATTAGATAAATATAAAGCGGGAATTAAAAAAAGTTAAAAAATGTTACATTTTGATTATTCCAAATTAATTACTAAGAATTAACCACATAAATCTAGAATAAAACTTTAAATACTTGTAGATATGATAAAATAATACAACAATTGCTCAAAAAACACAAAGGGATAAGTACTTAGCTATGTAGAGTGGTATAGAGTTGATTTGGGTGTGTAAACTAGATGAAATAGATACTCTGAAACTATGAATGATTTATTTTTGGATATGGAACTGGAAGATACTCATGTGTAAGATTGTACAACTCAATTTGGGGGCATAATATAATTTGACACAATTTGTATGGTCTTTGACATGTGCAAAGTGGGTTTTTAACTCCACCCACCTATAAATGAGTGTCACTATTTATCGTTAGGGCTCAAGTAACTTTGACACCATTTATAGTGATATGTAACAAATAAAAAACCATAGAAACATGTAACAAAATTCACAAAAAAAAATTAAAAAGGAGAAATCAGTGTGTGGGCGAGGCTAGACTACCCTCGGTGGTCAACCCTTGCCGAACCAATCTAAGTGCTACACTACATCCCCTCAAGTAGGAACAAGCTTCATGTAGTTCACCTAGTGTTTGTGCAAGTAGTGTATGCAATCTAAGCCAACCGGCTATGTATACCCTCATGATTCTTGACTTAAAGATAACAAGATAACTATAGATTAAAAAATGTACCCAACATGGTAGTATTGTGATGTGGTGTGTTTCAAATGTTTAGACTAATCCCTTTTATCCTTTGAAGACCTATGAAAATGCGTGGAGTGACTTACTCTTGTTAAGACATGGATTTTAGACATTTAGATGCTTGGAAATAAAGGAAGCTAGAATGTTGAACCTAGTTTGAGTGATTCAAACATGTGTGGGTGCTGCTCTAACTAATGTGCAACTGGTTTATGAAGATTTAGGAGAGCCTTAAGTGTTCTAGTGATGATATTTACAATAAGAGTTCATGAGAGTGCCAAGTGAGTTATAATGTCCAAATAAATTACTTATGATAGATTCCAAAGGTTAGATATTTGTATTATGGTTGACCCAAGGAAGATGAACTAATTCACATAAGGTTTTCAATTTAGAAAAAGAGTTGTTAGATAAGAGGGTTTGGGACCTTATTGGTTAGCCATGTATGACAAAAACCTATGTTGTACGATCCTGGGTAGGAAATTAGTGAGGAAAGAGTCAAAGTCTAGGATAATGCCTATAGATGGATTATTTTCCTTTGGATAATTAATATTTCTTGGATGAACGATAAATCCATATGTTGATATGAGCAATTCAAGAAATGGAGAGAAAGATGTATTAATTGGGATAAGAGTGTGAGAATTTATCTTAGCATAGGAACAAAGCCACAATTATCATTTCCAAAGGACAAGTTGTTATATTTGGTTCATATCTTATTAGAGCTCAACACAAGAATATTGAAATAACATAATAACAATAATAATCTATAATCTCCATATACCATATGGGATCACCTTAAATATAAATATGCCTATAATAGTCCATAAAATAAGGATTCAAATAATAACGAAATTCCTACCATGTCTATGCCAAACCCATAATACAAAGTTAGTTCAATAACTAAATACTCTCATACCGTGACTTAATATTTCACAAACTAACTTCTAACCATACAACCCCAATTAACCATGTGAGAACTAATAAATGATTTCCTAACATTTCCCCGCTTTAGTGTGAACATGGGGCAAGGAGCGTTGAAAACAAAATCATATGCCACCATATAATTTTATGTTTGCATACTGCTATTTGGATCTTATTGCACATGATCACCTACATATGAGAACTTATCTAGCTTTCACTTTCAGTTGAACATATTCACCGGCCTACCATCTTCCAATGAAGTACGATAGTTAAAGGATCTCTATAGTTAGAGGATCACCACAGTTAGCTGCCCTCCTATACACCTATTTTTTAAGTTCTGGACCTTCCATACCGTATCATAACACATTAAGGAAAAATTCACGAATTACACTCTTGCAAATAGGAAATAGCTTCCGTTCTTATTCACCCACGCTATTGAAAATAAGAAAAGTGCAACTACTGCAGATGTGCAGCCCCATCATTAGCGGATGATAAGGCATCGCTGAATGACCTCCTTCCTCCGTTCCCTTTGTCCTTCAGTTGACGTGTTGCTAACTCACTGAGTAACACTTTGAAGATCAGTGGTTTCCACATTGTATTTATTATAACTCCCCCCCCAACACCCCCCCCCCCCCCCAATCTGAAACACTTTATTTTTCATAAGATGTTGGATTCCACCGAAAATGCGTCTCTAACGCAATTTTTTTTTTAATTTTCCGATTTTTGTGACTCTTTTTACAATAACTCATAAAAAAACTATTTGATATTTTGATAATGAAAAATATGTAATCCAACTAAATATTAGATTAATAATTTCGGGCCAAAATAATCCTCCCCTTACATTATCCCCTCTTCTTTTCATTTACAAAAATTTCACACTAAGAAATATTTAGCCCATTTTCAAAATCACCACCCTCAATAGTTGTAAAAGAAATTCGACAAAAAGATGATTTGGAGGTGTTGACTTTGATCAGTTTTTAACACCTCCACATAGTTGAAAAACATGCATCTTACATGGACTGCTTCCTCCTTTCCTTTTGAATAGATCCCATCCAACGTCCTCCTCAACCTCACGACTTCTACAAATTTCATACGTTCCCGTTGAAATCTGATGGAGATGATACGAGCTACACAGATCTTGTATTGACGGGATCCATAGTCAGTCTTGAAGACTTATTTAATCTGAGGTCAAGCAGCAGTTGCAGCTGAATAAATTGATAATCTTAATTGTAAAGACGAGAGTTCAGTTCAATACAACAAATACGTTGAGGTACAAAGCCAAAAAAAAATGCAAACTGATTTTTGAATGCAACGCAATCAAATGAAGCAAATCTAGGCTAGGTTTTCGAAGCAATCTGATGCAATGTTGAAAGTTTCATCAGTATTTCATGCACCCAAGAGAAATTTGAGTTTAATGTGTCGAAGCCGAGGAAAATTGGCCATGCAAATAACAAGATGCCTATAAAAGCTGGTCGAGGCTAGACATTCCCAACCAAAACTCTAAAAAACAAATTACAATAGAGCTCAACACAAGAATATTGAAATAACATAATACCAAAAACAATCTATAATCTCCATATACCATATGAGACCACCTTACATATAAATAGGCCTATAATACTCCGTAAAATAAGGAGTCGAGCAATAACCAAATTCTTACTATATTTATGCCAAACCCATAATAAAGAGTTGGTTAACAACTTAATACTTTTCTACATTGACTTAATATTTCACAAATTAACTTCTAACCATATAAACCTAGCTAATTATGTGAGAACTAATAAATGATTTCCTAAACACTTGAGTTACCAAATTTGAGTGTCTATAGATACCCCCCTTTAAGTATGGAATTGAAAATTACACAGCTTAATGAGAAACATTCATAAGTATGCACACACACTTTATCTTCACTCTATTGCTGTTAGAAAGTTACGGCGATGAAGATACGTATACCATGGTGAAACCTATAACTTTAAGAGTGTATGTCAAACTCATGAACTAGAATACTAGATTGTCTCTCCAATGTACTTTACGCTAGATAACTCTCTAGAAAACCCTACAATGGTGTCTTGGAAAAATTATCTCTAGACACTTAAGGAACCTATTGATTTCCTCCTTAATTCTCTTCTACTTATTGTAATATTCAGGAACTCCTCATTCTTGATGCCCATAGCACAAAAGATACTTTGACTTGCGTCGAGATACCTCAAAAGTCTGAGGGTAACAAGTATGCTAACTTTTTAATCCTTCCATGAAGAGGCTAGAATTTAATTGAAAGCAAGGAGTTTAAGTACGCATTCACTTCTAACACCAAAGGGGTTGAGGTACCAAAGAACCCTGTTAAGAGATAAGAACAATGTACAGAAGTAGCTCATTATGCTTGATATCTCCCATCATAAATAGGAAGGCTCAAACTTAGACTCTTTCGTCCACCCATGTTATACTAGCCACTACAATTATCTTCCAACCCCTTCAAGACCACATAGATATAGATGGATTTTAGGGCTCGCACTGAACTTGTAATTACTAATACTACGCATTGATAACACTTTAAAATGGAGTGCAAAATGATTAGAATCACCATGTACACATATCATACTTCGAGTATGAATATGCATTTGCTTGAGCAATACAAGAGATAAAAAGGGTCATGCTCCTTAACCATGTATCTGTTATTATATATAAGTAGTGACAATGGAGAAATATCCTAGTAATCCACCACCCTAGTGAGAACCTTAACTCATCTAATCATGCATTGCTTGAAAATCAATACTCATAATAGACCCAGTCTGTAAATTGATGTAAGAATCTGACAATGTTGGATAATTTTTCCTAATTGATCAGGTTTCCCATAGGATGTCATCCATGTATAGTAAGGGACTTGATTACTCACTCCTATGTTCTTGTCATCCAATCAACTGATTCTAGTCCAATGTGAATTCTATAAACTTTTACGAAAAAGATCTCATGATTTAGAGAGAGTACATGTAACTATGTTACTAACATATGTATGTGTCCTCCTATAGTTTTCTTGTACCAATTGTAGATGTAATTATAATGTATGAGAGAATGCATGACCTCAATCAAAATATTCTCCCAACCTGCACTGGGACAAAAATTTTGAGCATGTGAATCCCCTCATAGAAATGTTATGGCCTATAATCATGTTGGATAGCTATGGATAACCCGGGTTACCATCGTATCATAACGATAACCTTTCCTGGTACCATCATGCGTAATATCCCATTCCTACACTTGATGGAACTGGATTCTATGGTGGCGACCCATCAGACTCAAAGTTAAGCAACATGGACCCACCCTACATGCAGGGGTATTACCACTCGATCTATGTTCTATAGAACCCTAATAAGTGCATAGAGGATAGCATATTTGGTTCCATCCCAATTCCCTAATTTACAAGGACTTATCTGCATGCCCAACTACAACCTTGGAACTTTTTTTTAGTCTTAATTGATAGGAAATAAAATTTTACTACCCTAATAATTGCACTTCCAACCCTATTAACTACTTATGGATTCACTAAATGTCAAATGACTTGGATTCTAGTCTGAGTAGCTAAAAAATATAGCACAATATTGGAATCCACAATCATTACTATTTTTGGATTCTAAAATGTCACATATATTGGAATTATTTGCACTCCAAAATCACATATATTGGAATAAAAAATCACCTATATTGAAATTAACTGTACTCCAAATATCAAATATATTGGAATCTAAAAATCAAAATATTGGAATCCATTAATCTCCTTCTGAAAAGTCCAATATATCTGGTCATGATTTAAATTTATGAATATGTGAAAAATGTTTAATGATTTCTAGGGGATCCAACATTGATATGAGAAATAATGTCTGCCAGTAACCGCTAGCCTGTATATAGCAGATACATGCTCTATTTTATAAGGGCTAGCGACAACTAGACTTAATGATTGCTTTGGTGTTCTATGAGGTCTAGCCGTTGCTAGGTTTAATGACTTCTTTGGAATAACGCTATTATCAATTTGAATATGTTTTTAAGATTAAACGATGAAAATTTGAATATTTCAAATGCCTTTGAACAAGCGGTCGCTAGGCTAATGCCATTCATGATATGTGAGACATTTTCCAAATTCAATTACCATGGTTTGATTGAACCTTTGGGAAAGCGGAGGATTACCAAAGATGTTATGAAGAAAATTAAAGAGGGAGATGATTCAATTTAGGAGAATGTAATTAATTGTAAATCCATTCCAGATATATTTTCATATTTAAAGTTAGATCTCATATTTACTTCATTTATTATGGTGTGATTGAACCTCAACCCAACCAAATAATTCCTAAAGATGTTATGAAGAAATTAGCAGAGGGAGACAATCCAATGTAGGAGAATGTAATTAATTGTAAAACCATACCAGATATATTTTCACATTTAAATTTAGATATAAAATCAACTGTAAGAGACATGACATAAAAAATTTCATATTCAAATATGGATATGAACTTATTTAAAATTAAATGTAAAACTATCCTATATATATTTTAGTATTTAAATAATAGCTATGAAATAAATTTAAATTCCTTTACTAAAGGTAGGTAGAATTATAGTAACACATTTGATGAATAATTTTAATTTATAATGTAACACTATTCCCAAAGATGGGCTTCCAAACCAACAATACAAAACATAACAAAGCTCCAATATAAAACCTCCCTATAATTTTTTTTGTGATCTAATATAATCCTAAACATATTTTACGTCCTTCAATGGTTGCAACAAAGGCCATAACACATCTAATAAGTATGTTTCTTTTGACTTAGAATCTATGTTAAATGTTTCAACAATTATGTAGTTTGCAACATCATTGAACTTGTTTTTCTCTACAGATTCATCTACAACGCACTATATTTTTACAATTTTACGATGCATTAAACCATCGACCAAATGAAGTTAAGATTCTTGAGATATAATTTGGGATTCCCATAACCTTCATAATCAGAGTATTTGGTCTCAATGCAATCTTCCTGTGTAAATATGAACTCGAATTTTACAACCTCCAAGCCGATGTTTTGAAGTAATGAAGGCATCATGTCATCAAAATTTGAATTTCTTGCCGATGTCCATATTGCTATGTTGAAATGTTTTTTGCACCATTGCACAGAACTATTTCACATTACGTATGAGAATTTGATTATTTTTTGAGCTCGATACTCACCAAACTTTTTAAACTATTTAAATGTTAAAGATACCTTATAGAGGGTGTGTGTCAAAAAACCATTTATATTAAATATGATCAGTTTCATGTTGCATGTGTTCATATCTACAAATGAAAAAAAACAAAATCAAATGGTTTGAGGGTGGAGAATTAATTAAAAAATAAAAAAACAAGTCCCTTTCAATATTGTTATATCAAAAATCAAATGGTTCGTAGGTGGTGACAAAGGTAAAATCTAAGGAGCGATTCCTCATTTCTTATTGTTATACTAGGAATATTATTTTGTGAATAATTTATTTGAATAGAATATGATGTTTTAGGGTGAAAATTATTTACATGCCATATTGTAGTTATTTCATTGCATTGGAAAGTGGTATATGTTGTCTAATATCGAAGAAAAAAATAATATTTAAGCATGACTCATAATTAAGTTAGGAATACATATTTCATTAATAAAACATGCTCAAAGATTTGTTACATTAAAGATTTTCTGTTAATTCACATTTGCAACTTATACACTCACACTCTAAACTTATAATAAGGGAAGATTTAAATTCTCCCAATGTATAATTTTACAACTGTAATTTAATATTACAAAGGGGTGAGTGCAGCAAGTTGGGGGACAAAAAAGGGGTCATAAGTGGACGTCATATTACAAATAACAACATAATATCAACTTGTAGGGATTATTTGCAATGCATACACTCAAAATTAGAAAAATATATATTAATATGAATCGTAGCATCCGGAATCTAGTTTCTAAAATACTATTTTTTGTAAAAAATGGACAAGATTGGCTATATTAAACACTCAAAATTCAATGACTTGGTATTTTTTTTTTAAAACGCCGATAAGATTATAGTCCGTTTGCCCACAATTTGGATGACCAAAAATTGATATATATTTTTTTCCTTTGGTGAGAAGTTATATGCCACTATCATATCTTGGGATGGATTTTATTTTGTATTTTTTTGAGTAATATTATTTTATTTATGATTTTTTCCGTGAAAGTGGTATGCGAACATAAAGAAAACAGAGCACTTTCCGTTTGCCCGCCATAACTTCATAAAAAAATATTGAAATCAAATAATTTTTTTTTTGAACATGTATATAATTTCACCACAGTTGGGATGGTATAAGTTTTATCATATTCTAATAAGTGAAACAAATTTTGCAGTCTTAAACGTAGACATAAACATTCACAGGAAAAAGTGTCTTAAAGACCTACTATTAGTAAAAAATTATAAAATGATATTTATCCTCTTCTATTCACTTTAAAATTATTATTTCTACTAAGCTAATAGTCTCCCCTATGCAATGGTACCATTTTTATGACATAGTTTTTACTTTTCGGCATGGTTCAAGTCCGTGGAAGACTAAATTTGATGTTTTGCTGTTTTTAATGTAAAATTCAGGATTTGATGTCCACTTAATTGTCCCCCAACTTGCTGCACTTAACCAAAGAACTTTTAGTAAAACATTATGAATGTCTTGGTATTTAACATATGTTAAGCTTGTATCAGATCTCTATTTCAGGTTGTTGAGCTGCATCCAATTATTTATCATCATTTATCATATTTTTCTATCAAAAGAGGGTTAATGCCCTCCACCACTAGGGATCCCTTCGACACTTCTTGGGATTGACAAGTCGTCGAGCAAACCCTTCAATCTCTATGACTACATATTTTTGTGTGTTATTTATCTCCTCTGCTTTTCATGCCAACCAGAAAATTCATCTCACAACAGAGGGTTTCCTCTCTTGCATTTTGTGTCTTTACACATCCTTTATCATCATCTACATTGTAGGAGACAACGTTTCTACTCCAAACCCTCCCTAGATATTTTATTGCAGGTTCCATTGACCATTTCTTGCAATGTTCTTTTCACTAGGTGATCTAATGTATTCAGGAGTCAGGATCTCTCATGAAACACACTTATTGAATGATTATTTTATAAGACTCTTCATCATCAGTGGAAGAGGGTTTGAGATGACTAGAATCCCATATCTAATTTCATTGATAACAACTTGTATACACTGTGTCAGGAAACCTCACACTAGGGCTTCACAACAAGAGACAAATCTTGGAATGACAACTATCACCATAAAGTTATATGGAGTTGATTCATACAGTAAACCCTCCAAGACCTATAACAAACAAGTAATTCTTGTAGGACCAACTACAGGTAGGCAAATATATGTATTTTGATATCGGTTCTGCCACATGTTGATTCACAGTCTACAGTCCAAGTTGCAAAAATTAACATTTTAGGCTTGCAGATACCACTTACACTTTGGGCACTATGCGTGTAGGATTGCAATCTTCATTATCCTCTCCTAGAAGTCATCTGTGGAATCAGCTACGTGCCTTTCATACATTATTAATATTGAGCTTTCAATATAGCTCATGTTATGGTTGATTGAAAGTGTATGTTGAAAAGATTTTTATCTGAATTACGTGAGATACAAATGGTGAGTTCAGTATTAACACTTATTAGGTAGCCATCACTTACTGACTGAACTTCCAGCTTGGCTTGCATCAAACCTAACTAGCTAATGGTAAACCTAATGTAATATGTGTTACCCAAAATTGTAATTAAGGGTTCAAACATCAATGGTGAACTCATGTTTGATCGAACCCTTCAACCATAATCTGAGGAAGCATTCCTTGTGTATTAGGCCTTGGTGATATGGTAAATTCTATTTGAATTAGGATTTCTATATGTGTACATGATTGATATTTTAGCACCCGCTAGGGGTTGTTTATCTTTTTTGAACCATCCATTGGTGGACAACTACTTTTGAGATATTCATTTTGTGATTAGCGATCACTAGGCTATGTCCCAAAAATATTATGTTAGACTTAGCATAGCATTCTACCATCTACCATCAATTATGTCGATCCCAATGGTTTATGTAGATAACCATTATTTTAGAAACTATTTTCAAACTATGTAGCATTGGATGTGACCATGAACTTTTGAAATAGGTTATTTTACCACCTCCCTCTTTGACAACAGGATTCCAATGATCTAGAAATAGTTGAACTACTCTTATACATATAGCTATGATGTTTCTTAGAAATGTGATTATGATCTTAAAAATACCACCCTTCCTAAAAAGGAAATGCAATTTTACCCTTGCTTCTAATCATGCTGGCTACCACTGCTCACTCCATAAAAAAATTCTTTAGGTCACAGTTGATGTACATAATCCTATAGAATTTGTCCACTCAATTTGATGGGGCTTAGTCAGCTGTCCTCTTTTTTATAAATCGCACATCACTAACATTCCACTGATCTAACAAATGACATATTCACTGGATGACTTTGGCTAAGTTATCATTTCCATATCAAGTTCAAACCTGGTGAGTCATCTAGTATTGCTCACCCTGACCACCATGGATCAATGGTCAATCCCTAATGAGGATACCCAAACATATTTGATCAATTGATTGCAAGGAGAACCACCTTTAAAAGTTGATCTGTCTACTCTCACAGTTGCACAAGATTGTACATCGATTCCTATTGTTCATGGGTTCGTTTATCATACACCCAGATATCTATTATTTCCAGCATTTTTGGTTGCCTACCCCTTTAACATGCACCTCATTTATGAAGTTGCCAAATTTCGTATATACCTATCTTCATGTGACCACATATTAAGGTTACTGACAGCATCCCATACTATACTCCTTTTTTTTCATGTATCTTCTTCTAAGTAAGGCTAACACTCATTGCAACCTCCTTGTTCATAAGGTTACTAAGTCTACGAATATAACATTATAGTTAGAAGCTTAAGGTGCATTGCTTCTTCTAATATTATTACAATTCCACACAATCATGTCATAATTCACTTGCCTACAAAAAGTGGTTTCAATTATCCATTACTTGTTAGTTTTGTTTCTCCTAAATTTTCTATCTAGGATGGCAATAAAATTGGGATGGTTGATGAGCATCTTCACTCATGGTCCAATGTTTCCTGCTTTGATTGACTACATGGTCATAATGACATATTCATCTTACTAATCCTTCTTTCCTAAGTCTTTAGGAAAGGATTGAGCTTCACATGTAAATCATATTTGTTATATGACACTGCAAATCAAAGCATGTTGTAAAGTGTCAAGGATTTCATTTGCACCTCTTATTATAGTTTTCCCTCACACATGGTGAGCCACTTGTCACCTTAGGTGAGTTCATGTAGGTCTTAGATGTCCCATTAGAGTTATATGATAGATTCTGTCCTAGAATCTATCATTATGTGTCTATGCTGCATCATACAATTAGTTACATTACCAAGTGATTAAAAGGTATTGTAACTCCTTTCTCGAATTGTTAGAGGTCATGACTGAGTAATGCATTGGATAAGCTTACATAACAGCTCCCGCTTGTAGATCCTTTTTTTTATCTATGAGAATGCTAGAACTGATTTTGAGTCCTTATGCATGAGGGGTTTTTGTCAATGGTTAATTCTTGTTGATTACTTCAAGGAGCAACATAGGCTTCATTTCCATATGAAGTCGCTAATGATCTATTGATGTGAAGCAGGCTCTTGACTTACGATCCATCCTAAAGTTTCATCCTAAATGTGACATGGGTTACACAATAACCACCTTATTTTGGTAAATGTGTACTCGTTAGTTGATTGTTGCTAATTACTTCTGGTTTTGATTTTTAATTGCTTATTTTGCAAGTTTTATTAAAGTGATTTGCACGCGTTTATGCTAATCTAGGTTGCAAACTCAGATTTTAGGAGTCTATTTTTTTGGTTTTTCTTTGATGCTTCTGCAGTTAGTGAGTTCACTTCAAATACTAGATTTGTCTATTATATAAAAGTATATTTGTGAAGAAGTTTATTTTGGACGTATTTATGATGTTTTCTCGAGTGACGATGAGGTGATAGGAGATTTCAATCATTAATATTCACTCCTGAAATTTTTTCTAGTTTTTCTCTCAGAACCCTGCTCTCCTACCTTCCTTAGGTATTGAGAATGCACTAAGGATAGGGACCACCTATGCTCCTTTATTATACCTCAGGTGAGCTCTTCCTAGCTTAGCCAAATTAGTTTCTTGAGCTCCTAAATGAGCTCTCTTCATAAGAACTTGGGTTTCTGGATAAATATAGGCTCTCAGCCCGTGCTCTTTGCATCCAAGCTCGCCATAATCAACCTATTTATGGTCATTGTCTTGGCTCGCTCTACATCATCGAGCTTTATTGATTTTCCTCAAAAGTGTAAGATAACATGAAAAGTTAAATTCCTAACAATTAGTTTACTGCTAAAAATACGTAACACCACTGCAACATACATTATGCAATGCAATCATCGAGCTTGGAAAATGATCTTTACCTCTCATGTCTTGCTTGTGTCTTGCAATGGCATGGTACGATGAAAGTAACCAAATAACCTAACAGTGCAACCATTACAATCACTACACAGTCGAACAAACAACTTTTATTTACCAATTGCACCAAATATACATGTTGGCAAGCTATCAATTATGACAATGTTCGTGTAATAATCACAAGGGTTGAAGCACATACAGCCTCAAGGTCGATGACACATTTAAGGGGATTTATCGGAGGACACAAGTTAGTCCTATGGACACCTAATATTTCGTGTACTTTGACACAACCCCTGACAACTCACTATTGCTACGGGAGCACCGACAAATCACTCTCATTCTTACCATTTCTGTTATAATGGAGGTAGATTTCACGCTGATTAAATAAGTCGTTTCTTACCATAACATGCAAGTCAACCGTAAAATGATGCATTGTATAAGATTGCCTAACCTCTTTGATGCATTCGAGGAAAATGCAAATTTAACCACCAGGGTTTAGCATCGTATATGTTGTTTACCAATCTTTCAAATTTTTTTGACAACTAGCATTATTATAGCTAATTTTTTTGCCTATTTTACCTTTTTTTTGATTTTTAAGGAAGACCCTATTATTAGAAGAGATCAATGAACCCTCTTCTAGACCACTCTAAAAGTCACCCCAAGGAAAAATATCCTCCACAGGTATCTCAGCAAAGGCCATCGAGAAGCAAATTATCATAGCCTCCTAATGTGACCCTAAATGGTTTATTAAGGCTCTTCACATCTTAATCACTTGTTAATTAACTAATAGATGATTAGCAACAAGTGTTAGATCATGATTAGCAGAAATACTTATTGTGATTCAGGGCAAACCTTAGTGAGGAAAACTAGTTAATTAACAAGTGATTAACCAAGATACTAGTTTTCCTCAAAGTAAAAACTATAAAAAGGACTAACCACATACCTTTGAACTTTACACTATGATTTGATTCGCATATCATATGAGAAATATGATTAATATCCAAGCTCAATCCTTGCCTCAAGTCTTTAATGGGATTAGTAGATGGATATCCAACATGATCGTGTAGTCATTTTTGGAGAGACCATCTCACCTTTTTTGGAGTAACAAAAAAACCCCAATTTGATTGCTCTTTGATCTATTTAATTCTAAGTTAGTTATCAATTGAATATTAAGTAGGCATGCTCCTAACTAATATATATTGATATATCATGTGAAAGTGGGACCAATTAATGTCAATCTGTGTGATAAGGAGCTCACGTGAGAATACATATTCTTACATGGGAGAAAAGGAGCTCACGCACAATTGGTTGAAGAGATGAAAGGGTGTCTGAGTGCCTATGTTGGTAGAAATTTTTGCATTTTTTGAATTTTTGGCACACCCGGTGGGAGCATACCCCATTGCATTCATTTTTTAAGCTTTTAAACTTAGTTTCAAAGTTTTTTATTTCAAAATTTTTAGATTACTTTCAAGCTTTTTAGATTACTTTCAATATATTTTTAGATTACTTTCAAGCTTTCTACATTACTTTCAAGCTTATCTAGATTAGTTTCTCAAGATTTTTAGATTAATTTCAAGTTTTTAGAGTACTTTTCAAAGTTTTTGTAGATCAATTTCCATTTTGATGGTTATTTCAACTATATTAGTGGTAGAAGTTGTGTTTTCATGTTCTTTGTAGGATATAAGGAGGTGAAGTGTTGTCGACATTCATGTTAGAAAATGACTAGTTTTCTAAAAATGAATACCCTAAATGCTTGGTAACTATAAAACCTAAATTTATGTTTCCATTGCATAGTTCAATTTAATACCTTTCCAACGCAAAAAAACGGAGTCATTTTGAGGCCAAGAGAAAAGTTTATGGCCTCTGGAAGATAGTTTGAGCACCTGTGCATCCAGAGGAGCACATGTGCATGACTGTGAGTTCCTATGCATGAATGTGAGGGCCCTTCCTACTAAATTTTTGGTTATGAGTGAAAAAATCACTATGCATGTAGAAAAGCACCTGTGCCTCACTGGAAGCACCCATGCATCATTGAATGTGTGAAAAATGACAGAGGGGAACTTGTGCATGACTGCGAGTTCCTGTGCATGACTGTGAATTCCTGTGCACTAAGAAGGGTGCCCATGCATCAAGGTAAAATTTTCTCAAAATATAGAATTTCAATTTAATTATTCCTATCAGTTTTTAAGGGTTTTTAGATGTTGTTTTTGTCAATTTATTGATTTTAGTGCAATATTCCCAACAAAATTTTCCTAGGGTTCGATAAAGGATTTTTGAGGAAATTGGGTTAGGGTTTGAGGAGTGATTATGTTTTCATACTTTGATTGAGTTTGGAATAGAGTTGTGTATGCTCTTCTCTTGCACCTAGTGTGATCTTGAGAACCAAAAGCACCTCTAAACCCCTCTTTTGCTTCTTGGGAGTAAGTAATGACACTTATCATTCATTTTGTGCTTAAGATAATACCCCTTCATTTTTTGTATATGCTTGATCTTTTAGTTTAAGATATTTTTCACTTGATAACAAAATCAAGGCTAAATTTTTTGTATGCTCTTCCCTTGCACCTAGTGTGACCTTGGGAATTAAAAGCAATTTTAATCTTTTCATTAAGAAGCACTTGGATTAATTGGGAATAAACCTTGTTTTTTTGTAAAGTTTGATGGTAGTTAGTTGATTTACAAGCATTTTCATGGCCATATTTCTATGATATTGGGTTATTTTTTGTGTATGCTCTTCTCTTACGTCCTTGGATGATCTTGAGAACAAAAAACAACATTTAATCCTCTTTCTATAATATTGTAGATATTTTTGAACTACTAACCATTTGTGTGAAGGACCTAACACTAGCCAAACAAAGGAGAAAATATCTTCAAACCAAATTCTAACATACATGTATGATGTAGGTTATCAAACGGTGGTCTAAACCAAATTGCTTAATCCAAAAGATTAAAAAATTCACCACTTTACAAAACATTGGAAACTTCCTTTGGCATAAGCCTTAAGATAACAAGAGGAATTCTCCTAGGAACATCAAAGTAGTTAACACAAGAAGAAACCTTGTGAATGAAATGGAAAGTGCTCCACACTACCCAATTGATTAGTACACCTTGAAAGATTATAGTAAAAGTTAACTCCATTATGCAACCCAAATGAAAATACAAGTGAACGCAATTCGGTTTCTCATTGTATTGAAGGGGGTAAAGTAAATCTGAGATACTCCAAGATTATTCAGTGTGAAACTTTCTTGGTAAATCAAGCTCGCTCTAGAGGTAGTCTTGTGACAACCTAGGTGAGAGAACTACCTAGGAAGCTTGCCGGCATTGGAGCCAATGTTTTTGTCTTAGTTATTATACTTGAGAGCTCTCACAAAGTGAAAAATTTGTTAGATTCAAAATCTTGTTTTTCAAACAATGGAAAAAATCTCTTAAATTAGTTGTTTAGAAAACTACATCTAAAATCCATTTGGATTATGATAAATCCCAACCTCAACGAAAAATATACACCCATAAAAGAATCAGACAACTCCATCTTTGATAAACTTATGGCTACTTGTATTATGACGCTCCCTCCCATCTGAACCATCGATGTTTCCACTTCTAAGATTTCTTTGTATAGAGAAAACGACTAATGTAAACATCACCAAGTCGAATGGCATGACATCAAAAGGTGTTGATCATTTATAAATGTCCTCTAGGATCTCATTGAATGAGGAGAGATACAACTAGATAACCCAAATGTACCTCCGAATCAAAATTTGGATATTTTTAAACAACCTTTTCCAAACCATCCTCTAAATAGTAACCAACATTAAACCAATGTCAGAGGATCTCATCACATTGTCAATGCTATTAATGAACTCTCACATACACCCAATGTATCACCGATCTCTATGAATTACACCCAAAACAGACAATCAAACTACCCATATCCCATCACTACACATATTTGAATTCCTTCCATGTATCAACCTTCAAAATCCATCACATCCACTTCCAAAGAAATATCCAATCCAACCCCTTCGATACCACAAGAAAATAAACCCATCATTGAGATTTTGAATAGTTCCAATCTTCATCCTTCTTTCATACCATCACCACTAGAGAAGAGTAATCAATATGGATATGGAAAAATACTTGCTTCCAACATCTCATGTACCATATTTTCAATATCACTCTTCTATGATAAGGGTATTGATAAGGTATAATATTGGGTGGTTGTATTCCATGTACTAGCTAAATAACATGATCAAGATTTATTTAGTAGGTAAATTTATTGACATATCCCCAAAAATTACTGAGTTGTCATTAGTAATTGTTCATAAATATGATGGTATAAGAAATTTTGATGGTTAAGAGTCTAGTGAAAATGGCTGTGTCATAAACCCGTCTACAACCTTATTAAGCATTTTCTACATTTGATGAGAACTTAGCAATTATGTATATTTTCCCTTTATCTCTCATAGATCAAAATTTTACCCTTCATAATGGAACATCATGGAAAAATATTATAATTTCATCTCAACAATTCCAATTTAGTAAGTCATTAGACCCCTAACATAATGTTTACTCCCTCGAGTAAAATTTCATACATTGGGAACTCTAATAGATAATCTCCCATGGATAGTTTAATATTATGACACTTTTTTGAACAAATAAATTTACCTCTATATGCAACCATGACCTAAAATTTAGGGTTTGAATCAATAAATCAATTTAAGTTTAAGGCCAACTCATGATTGATGTAATTGTGAGTACTTCTAGAGTCAATTACTACTATCACATTTTATTTTTTCACAGACCAAACAACCTTCAAGTTTTGTGGGGTTCTAATTCTTAATATTGCATGGCAAGAGATAGTTGGTTGATACCATTCATCCTTGATCTTAGGAACCTATTAATTTTCATCAATTTCTTCCTCATATTTTTCCTCATTAGGACCCTCAATTTAGAATAATTTCTTCTGAAGATACCTATGTCCCTTTCTTCAATTGCTATCAAAACTATAACATAGACCATTTGTTCACTTATCTTTATTTTTTTGAGGATTCAATCATATCGATTGGGGAAATGATGGTGCTAGAATCATGTGGTCCTTATGAGTAATGAGACCCCTTTATTTTACTAGATCTATTTCCTCCACACGATAATTAAATATCATGGATTATGATATCAAACAAGATTAAGAAGGTGAACATAGAGTTAAATGTTATCCTTGAGTCCACCCAAGAAGAGATTATTTATATGATCTTATGAGATTTCATCCACTGATTCAACAAAAATATTTTTTTGTAAAACCCTAATTGACATGTACAGATATAAGCTATGATAAATAATTTCTAGATACAAGATGACAAAAGTAATAAGATAATAAGAATTTAAACCTTAAGTACAAGAGAAAGGGTAGAACACTTAGTTGGTTTCATAATAAATCCTGAAGTGTGCCATACTAGAAGGTTGATGAACAAGAGGAGGAAAGTGTCATAATTGAGCTTAGAAAATTGTGTGACCATTAGATCTTCATGGACTAGGGTGCTTGGATCAGGTTAGAGGTTCTTTGGGTGATAGTGACTTCTTCTAGGCACCCATGATTGTGAAAAACCTTTGAAAATTTTTATTATGTGTCATAAGATGGTCACTGGTCTTTGCTATTGATCACCTATGTGTCACACTATGCCCAAAAAATTCACTTGTAACCTGAAAAGAGAAAGTGAACTTGCAAAACCCCAAAACACATAAAATCCTAAAAATGAAAATATGCAAATGGGGAGTCAGACTGACCCTGACAATAACCTGACATAGTGAACTTACAACGAAACATTGCAATACATTTCATACTCCATGTAGTTCTCATGTGTGTGTGTGTGTGTGTGTGTGTGTGTGTGTGTGTGTGTGTGTGTGTGTGTGTGTGTGTGTGTGTGTGTGTGTGTGTGAATTCATGCCCTAGATGTGATAATTATGCAAGATGCACTAAATAATGAGCAATAGCTAAATGTGAGCAATGTAGATAGATGTGTGGATGTCAATATGAACTTCCCCTCCTATGTGTGTATGTAGAAGAATGTTAGTCCCTTATCCCTTGAATAAAGCTATATGGATGCTTTGATGCTCTTGAAATTCCTTTAGATGCAACCTTAGGTGATAGTAATATATGCTTAGTGTTTGGTCCTTTATTATGGTCACATAGCTTTGTATTTATATGATTCCCTTGTTTGAAATTACATAATTGACATCTAAAAGGCTGACCCATAAGCAAAATAGATACCCAAAAAGATGAAAGAATCCCAAAAGAGGCAAGCAAGATACAAATAGGTCAGGGGCGCACACAGAGGGGACGAGGGACGCTTGGGTAACTAGACGTCTTGGCTAGGACGACTAGTGTCCAAAGCCATAGGAAGATGAAAGAAGTGAAGCATTAAAAATGGGCATTGTAGGTTTGTAAGAGGCCACAGATATAGACAAGAGAGAAAGACAAAGAGGCCAAAGAAAATGATGTCAATTACTAGTTTTCTCTGCTTATGAATCATATGAATAATGGTATGTGATTAGGACCTAGAAATGTACCAAAAGTGTCATGATTTAGTGTCTAAATTTTCCCCCACTTTATATTGTTGAGTGAATACTCGATAACAGAAATTATATAAGAGATGTGTACCTGAGTAACCACATGTAGATCGATGGTGAAAAGCATGTGCTAAGGAGACAAGAAAAACTTTTTGAGTGATAAAAATGAAGCATGGATGCTAAGCTAGGAAAGAGGAAGTAGCCCTATGGGATGAAGAGTGTATGTGTTGTGATCATATTGTACCTATTTTTTTTTTCACTTTATGTGTTGTGACTTGATGCTGATTTCTACTTCCCATAAGGATGGACCTGTAAGAGAGAAGAGCAAAAGAGTAGTCAAATATCGTGTATGCTGAAGAATTTTAATCCAATTATGTAAAGAAGTGTGTAAAAATGTGAAAAAGTAGTAAAAGGAATATGTGCAGCATGATCCGCGATAGAGTGAGAAGGATCATAGAAAGTGTCCTTAAATGCTATATAAGAACACAGTTTTTTGGGGCAATCTCATGCCAAGAATTGTTTTTTGGGTGATCTCATGCTAAGAAATGTGAGTTTGTTTGGGCAATCTCACGCCACAATAGAAGAAGTGTTAGGGAGAAATGTATGGTGTTATTCTCTAACCCTGACTTCTTCCCAAAAAATTATACACCACTACAAATAGTGTGATCCTGCTTCATTCAAGTTTTATCCATTTGATTCCAGTTTGATCCAACATAAATAGAAAAAGGAGATAATATGCATGTTGTTTGCTGGAGGATTGTGCCTGTTTTATGAAAGACCGTTGTGTAAACTACTAGAAATTATGCAAATCTAAGAAAATAATTGTAACTTTTCCTCATGGTAATAGGCTACACTAGGAAGGGTCAAGGGAGCCCAGGTGCTCTAGTGTCTGTAGGATGGGCACTCGTGTCTATGAATAATGTGCTAAAGACCCAAGTCATGATTCTGGGCCGTTTCTGAAGACTAAATACTGTGTATGATTCATGTAATGAACTATGTTGTAGGTCATAACTGTGACTTTTTACTACTAATTGGGGTGATTTATTCACCCAATGTATGGCCTCCCTCATTTGGGGTTCATGTGACATGTTTCTAGGAGGATGCAACCCAAAGGAGGGGACTTGAAAGTGCGCTATGAAACTGATAGCCCTGCACATGGGATGAAATGTGCTTGGTAGAAACCAAGGCACATGTAAAACAAAGTGGCTGGAAAACATGTGTTAGTGCAAACAAGAGGAATACTGCATATAGAATACAAAAGTATAATCTAGCAAGTAAAGAAGATAGTATAGAGCTATGAAAAGTGGGTTTCAAACATGGGACATTGCTCACAATGTTGCATAAAACATATATGGGCTGCAATGCAGCCAAAAGCATACATGAATGTGCACAATCAAGACAAAGGGAAAATCCTAAAAACAATGGAAAACAATGGTAAACAATGACAAACAGTAGCAAGCAAAGTGTAACAGATAACCATGGTGGCAAATAGTTCCTGTAAAGAAAAACTTATGCACATGAATGCACCCATTAGCATGTTAGACAGATATAGAAAGTATGTCACAGACGTGTATGATCCAATGATAGCAGTATTTTGCTAGTAAGAATAGAAAATAACATAAAGAAAAAAAAATAGACACATGTAGTGTGTATGAAGGTAGATGCCCCTAGGAGTCATTGTGGGATTGGTAAGAGGTATAGTGTCAAGCATTTATGTTGCATGTTTAAGGATTTGTATAAATCTATGAATTCACAACTAGAAGGCCAAGTGAACACATGCATGTGTGTATAGAAAAGATAATGACATACAATGTACTTGTCTAACATGTGTAATAAGGTGTACATGTAAGCATAAGTAAGCAAGAATAAATGTGACCAAGATATGTAGTATGATGCGAATGTGTATGGAAAGGAATGCAAAGTTAACGTTATAGGAGTAACATGCCCCCCTTGAGTGAATGTGAATGGGTATGAGATGAGGTTCATTTATAAATGAACCCTCGATAGTCAAGAACGAACCATAGAACAAGAGTGCATCATCGGGGAATGGTTTGAATTGTATGCTAGAAAGATATGATCAATGAAGCATAGAGTATAGAGTGTAAAAGGGGTGAGGTTCATTTCAGATTTATACACTTAGCAGCTGAGTATGAACCATGGAACTAGAGTGTGTCATAGGGTAATGAGTGCAATGTGTAAAATTAGATGCAAGAAAGAGGTATTGTGAATGCGTAGAGTGTACCGTGTGTATGATGCATAGTAGGAGATGATAGAAAGAGATGTCATGATTATAGAAGGTGTGAAGTGTGTAGCGATGTGAGTTTCATCAATGTAGGATGCCCTCCAAATTTAAGTGTGAACCTTAGCACAAGAGTGTGTCATAGGTTAGCGATGATATCAAAGTGTATTAGATTGTGTGATGATGTATAGATCGCAAAGTATAAAAGTAGATGAATTAGACACCTTAGATTGATAGAATAGGGGGAAATAAGTATGATTACCCCCAAGTGTGTGTTGATGTAGAAAATAATCAAGTGACATCATCTCAGAGATCATCAGTGTCATGGTCGAAGTCAAATGAAGATTCATCAGAGATTTGATAAACGATAGTATGCGGTTGATCATATAACAAGCCATTACGACGTAAGTTGTACATGTCCACTGCATATTATTCATTAGTGAAATGTGGAAGGGGACAACCATGTGCATAAAAATGAGTAATATTTTGTGAATAGCCAAGGAAAAAATAATTTCAAATAAAAACAATACTGAAGGGGATAGTGTAGTCACAAAATCATACACTTTAGACATTTATTTATCCTGATCTCATACTACTATTTAGAAGGTTCTTGAGGAAAAACACTGCTAATTAACCCCCATATTTTGTCACTTTATTTTATTTTACTTTGTCATTATGAACCTCTTACAACCATATGCCTAGTCAGATTCTATCATCCCGAATTACTTTAGCGTTGGCTGGGGCACCCAGTTTAGTACTGGGGCACATGTGGGCACCCTGGTCCCACCACGGGTGCCTCGATCCTTCTAGAGCTTTCCTGCCCATTTTTGGGCTCTTTTTAGCCATTTGACATCTTTATATTTCTAGTGGTCGACCTTTTCGGGGTTAATTATGAAATTAGACCAAGAGAACCATATAAATATAAAGTTATGAGACCATAATGAGGGACCTAACATCACTTACTGCTATCACTCCATTTAGAGTTGCATCCATCTATTGCATTGGAGATCACTTGCATCTACATAGCTCCATCATCAATGCACAAGGCTAGGAAATTTGCATCACACTTCATAGGGGGAGGGATTCTATTCCATTCCATACACACATTCTATTACATTTTCTACACATAGTTATTGCTCGCTACTTCACAAAGTGTGACAGGCACAAGAGAAAACCTAGGGAATGTTCACACACACTTTACACATAGAACTACATCAGGTTTGAGATGTAGTGCAATACTCAGTTAGTAAGTCCACCATTATGGTAGATGACATCAGTATGAACCCTTTATATGTATTTTTATTTTTTAGGGTTTGATGCTTGTTTCGGGGTCTTGCAGGTCTTTCTTCCACCTTGAGTTATTGGTGACATCCATCATAGTACGACAAAATTGATGTGATAGACAAAGAATATTTCAGATCACCTTTTGGCCTTGTGAAGATCAGATTCAAATATTTTACACAGACCAGGGTGCCTAGATTGTAGACCAAAGCACTCATAGGAACCCTAGTCCTCATCCATGCGCTCCATTCTAGCTAAATCCTCCACCTCCATCCTTTTCAACACTCCTACACAGTCGTTCCTTCTTCTAATTTTTCTAGTCTTCTCTATGACACAGTCCCACCACTTTTTCGAATCAGTTGAGTTCTTTCCTCTCTCTTCTTGCACATTAGGGTTTCTATTTTTATTAGTTTCATTACTTATCTCATTTACATATTGTCTTACTACATTTATTTACTACGTTTATATGTCCTCCTAGATTATATTAACTCTCATTTACTACATCTATTTAGTACATTTTTAGTTAATCATTTTGGTGAATCCGAATCGATCATACATACTTCCTGGTTCTATCTTCTTACCTCACCATTCTAGGGTTTATTTTCCTTCACCAAGGCTTACTCTCATGAGGAATTTACTGAATCTCATCTTAAAGCCATCAACGATCACCTTGCCAAACATCCCTAAGATCTAGATTTTATTTTTCATTTTGCTTGTGAGGAAGCTACTAACTTGACAGAACTCACTGCTTCTACTACCATACCCACTTTTGTTCTCACTCAACCGCATGCTTCTACTCTTCCTCCTTTTTCAACTATTCTCGTTTCTATTCCTACTCCTTCCAATCACTTTACGCTGCCCTTAGTTTCTTAGGTACGGAAAGTCTCATCTGTTGGCAATCAAGACATAACTTCTCTTTATCAAGATCTTTAAGCTCAATTTCGTAAGTTGCAACATGCCACCTTGAATGGATCACTATCTTTAGATTCTACTTTGTTATTGCATACTCCATTCGCACCTACTATCTCTACTTATCCACTCCCTCCTAATTTTTTCACTCCTAAGCTTCCCATTTTCAATGGGCATGGTGACCCACAGGAACACCTTAGATAATTCCATATCACTGGTCTTGAATTTGTTAAAGATCATATGATTTGAGCCAAACTATTCCTTGTAGTCTCCATGATTATGCGACGCGTTTGTTTTACGACTTACCAGTTCACTTAGTAACCTCCGTTACACATCTAGCTACCGTATTCCTTACTCATTTCTCTATCAACATCGGCTCTAATATTTCTTATGCCTAGCTAAAAAAAATTAAACAAGGCTCCAATGAACACGTAGCCAACTATGTTTTAAGGTATAAAAATAATCTCGCTACTATGAAAAATGTGCTTATCGAATGATATCTTTAAAATCTATTTATTCAGAGTTTATTACCACCGGTACAAGAAAGTGTTCTCTTTGAGACCTCTCCTTCATTCAACCAGCTTTGTCATACCCTTAAGCTTCATGAGACAAAACTCATATCATTAGGAAAGCTTAAGTATCAAGAACAAACTTTGTTTTCCACTCACTTTCCTACCAAGAAACCATTCAAACCATCTACAACTAAACCAACTAATGCTAAAGTCACTGTCAACACTGTCACTCCTACTAAAGAGGTTCAAACAAAACAAACTCAATGCACATTTAGCAACCTTCCCATGGTTCCGTATATTAGATTGAGAAAAAATATTGAAATCAATATTATTACGCTTCCCCCTCCACTCAAGTTATACCCATCATGACCAAAATGTAGGAACTAAAATGAGAACTTTCTCTGTGATTATCATCGATGCATAGGAAATTCTACAAATAGATCCCTAAAAATCTGAACAATCATCCAAGACCTAATCGATAACAACAAACTAGAGTTCCTAGAATCTTCTAGCTCTTCCCCAACCAATAACAATGGTTAACTGAATATTTTTAACAATGAGTCTTAAAAATGTGACAAGAAGACAACAAAATTTTCTGATAATGGCATGTATCACACAATATCACCTCCTGGATCAGGAGCTTTGGATTTCTTAGTTGATGACACTGAATTTTTGCCACTAATTATTTCTTTTTCCAAATCTGATTATCATGCTAGGTTTACATCTAATCATTTACAAATCCATACATATATTGGCTCGACCTCTATCAACAATACTAAGGTTGACCCGTCCTAGCCCATTAGTGCATGTTCTATGTCACTCTTTATGGCTATCTTGTATCCTCTATCCTAAGTCAAATACCCTTTTGCAAAACCCTTTAGCGTTGTTAAGATACATGTTACAATTGGCCCTCTCACCATGATTTTACCTTTCCTCATTGGAAATACAATTAAGGGATGTGACATGCTTCTCGGTTTCAATTGGTTTCTTCACTCAAAATCTATCATTTGTGACTCAAATTCATTTACAACAATTAGGTTATTTCTATTGATGGTGTTCCTCCATCTACTCCATGGTCACCACCTCCTCGTGCAGCACCTAGTTCATGCCCTACTTCATCTAGCGCATCACATCCTATGCTGCTTAAGGCATAATCTACTCCTAGTTCACCTACTCATGTATCATCTCCACGACCACACCTCTCTACTAGCCCTATACATTAGCTTAGGCCTATTCCTCATATAGTTACTGCATCTCAACATAAATCACCACCTCATTTTATTCTACGCAGATCTTCTTCACCTTTGCATTCCATATCACATAAATCTCCATCACCGACACATTTTGTGATGCCAGGACCTTCTTCATACTTTCACCCCTCTCAGGCACATAAAATCCAATCAACACTGCAATGTTTTCTTTACCATACCTCCCTTATTAAAGGATGGTCATACGCTTTCACCTCATACGTCAGATGAAGGACCTCTATCCCTCACCATCATTAGCTAGTTCACGTGAAATTGGGGGGGATAACACGTCACCCCCCACTCCTAATTTTAGAATTATTACTACATTTTCATATGTTCATTGGTTATCCTCATCATACATTCTAGCATCATTACCTAATGACAGACTCTGGTGCTATAGTTCACACTTGATTATTGAGGAATTTCTACACATGAACCCCACACACTGCACTATAGGCATTACACATTGTGTTTCATAATACATTACGTGTCATACACCATACATTCTATATTTAGTCTACAAAATTTTGACATTTGTGCATTTATACATAATACATCATGCTAATCCTCATTATGCATACACCATTATCTACATGTCTTACATCCTACACCATTTATCCTATATACTGCATTATTCGTTTACCTACATACCATTCATATTAAACCACACACTTTCACACATATTCTACATATTATATTAGTCTTCATCATGTAGGAGTCTAGCATTACATTACTATTCTTTCTAAATATATTACATGTCAATCCATTCATTAGAATTTACACATTTTATGCGTCTCGCATTGCATTATACATACCATATGCTCTAAGGAATTCTACACCTATTGCATGCTACACTATACCTTACATTACTATACATCACACATAGTCACATTTTCTATTCATCTTGCATTTTACACATCCTACACATCTTGCATTTGCATTTTACATATAACATATTTATACATTTACCCATCACGTCCTTACATATTCTACTCATCACATGGTTGAATTTTTACACTACATTTCCCACTACTTCTTACACTACATTGTCCTCTACACGCTGCACCCACTACCCGATGACGCACTTTAGTTCCTTGGTCCATAATCGGCTACTGAGGGTTTACAAATCAAATGGACCTTACACATTTACTATTCAACCTTTCACCATGCAACATTCCTAGATTAGTGACATACACTTTAGGCTAAATCGTCACCTATTCTATCATTTTGTAGTGGTATACACCTTAGGTTACATCACCAATCCCTTGCTACTCATTTCATAGTGACATACACTTTAGGCTAAATCATCCCATATTCTATCATTTTCTAGTGGTCTACACCTTAGGTTACATCACCACTCCCTCTTTTCATTTTATAGTGATATACGCTTAGATCTAAATCATCACTCATCCATTCATCTTATAGTGATATATGCTTAGGGATAAATCATCACTCATTCATTCGTCAAGTTGTGATATATGCTTTGGCTACATGGTTCACACATAACTTTTTTATATGTCACATATCATCAATATACACAGACACATTCATCACAACATGCTAGACAGAACACACACTATTCGACCATTTCCCGATGGCACACTCTCATTTACAGTTCATTATTGACTACTGAGGGGGAAAATAAAATGAACCTCAATGCATACATTTCCATCCACTTGGGGGGCATGTGGATCCTATCAATCCATTTTACATTCCATTCTATCCATCCACAACATAATACATATATGGTTTCTTTTATTCTTGCTTACTCTTGCTTTTTCATGGTCACTTTATTACACATGATAGCTAGCTTACTTGTATGTCATTTATCTATATCATCCACACATGCGCAATCATATATTTTTCTAGTTGTGATCACAGATCATACATGTATCTTACATACAACATGGATGTTTACCTTCTACCATTACTACACTAGTCACTGGGGGCATCCACATTCGTCTCTTTCAGGTCCTATTATTTCATTTTGTAATTAGCACTTTACATTACTTGGTTATAAACACTTTTTATATACTATTTATATTTCTAACATGCTAACGGGTTCATCATGTGCAACATTTGTTATGCAGGGATATTTGTTTCCATACTTGTTTGATTACATTGTCTATTATTGTCTTCCATTCTTTGCTATTGTTTTTGGGCCTTGACCTATGTTTTGTGTGCACACTTATCAGTTTTTTGCGGCCATGATGGCCTTGCGTGTCTTGTCTAATCGCGAGTGATGTTCCATTTTTTTAGCTTGTTTTGTATGACTTACTTGTCTTCTTGCGTGATTACATTAATTTTATTGGTATCTTACACACTATTTACGTAGCTTATACACTGTTTTCTACATACTTGCATGTTTACACTTATCTTTGGCTAGCCTTCTTGTTTGTGTGTGCCTTGGTTTCTACTAAGTAGTTTTCAGGGTTATAATGTACATGTAGTTGGTCCTTTTTTAGGGCCTTATTCTCTTATTAGTGACATCACATGCACCCCAAATGGGGGGGCATCATTTGGGGTTTACATACTAACACAACACATTTACACCAGTTCATTTTAGTGCACTTTCCGCGCTTGGAATTGTGGGTTACATACAACGAGTGGGCTCAGACCACTCCATGAACCCCATACACAATGTATTTTACAGGACATGATGTCCTTAGAATTATAGGAAGAAGTTACATGATTGAAGGTTACAATGGGTATGCCTCTCTATACTACTTCAGCCAGTGGCGTCAGATTTCCCAAAAAACTAGGACGTACAGAGATCTCTACACACATTCAGGGAAGTTGTTACAGCTTGGAAGACATAGAACATTTCCTCCTTACACTTTTTCGGCCTATGACATGAGATCGCCCCAAAAACTCGCAGTACATGATATCCTTCTATACTCTCTCTCGACATGGATTAAGTGGACATGTTCCATTTACATTTACATTTACGTATTTTACATTTACATACACATGTGTCTTTTACATACCATTTTTACACTTACATACATACATATTTGACTACTTGATCATTTTCTCCTTGTAGGTCCACCCATATGAGAAACAAACAGTTAAATGGGGGAAACAACAACAACATTGATAACAACAACATTCTGTAACATCACACATGCTTTACCAACCATGCATGTACACTACACACCATATCATATACACACATGTTCCGCCCTAGGTTCACTTTCATCACTTTTTCTTTTGACATTTTTCATCTTTAGTTTTCATGCTCCTCCATCTCTTTTTATCATTCCACGCTTTGTCTAGTCCTTTGGCATGCTTTCTTCAGCAATCTACATCGGTATCAGGTACGCATCTCTTTCTAATTTATGTTATTGAGCTTTTTGATCACCAACATAAAGTGGGGGAAAAATGTAGTCACAAAATCATGTACTTTACACATTTATTTATCCTGGTCTCATACTACTATTTAGAAGGTTCTTAAGGGAAAAATTATTAATTAACCCCCATATTTAGGCCACTTTATTTATTTTATTTTTTCATTACGAACCTCTTACACCCATATGCCCAATTAGATTATGTCATCCCGCATTATTTTAGCCTTGGATAGGGCACCTAGATTAGTATTAGGGCGCCCATGGGTGACCTGGTCCCACCATTGGTGCCCTGATCCTTATAGAGCTTTCTCGTTTCTTTTTGGGCTCTTTCTAATCTTTCTTGTGGCTGGCCTTTTTGCGGTTAATTACGAAATTAGATTAAGAAAACCCTATAAATATAAAGTTATGAGACTGTAATGAGGGACCTAGCATCACTTACTGCAATCACTCCATCTAGAGTTGCATCCATCTATTGCATTGGAGATCACTTGCATCCACATAGCTCCATCATCAAGGCACAAGGCTAGGACACCTGCAACACACTTCATAGGGGGAGGAATTCTATTCTATTCAATGTACACATTCTATTACATTTTCTACACGTAGTTATTGCTCACTACTTTACAAAGTGCTACTGGTATAAGAGAAAACCTAGGGCATGTTCACACACACTTTACACATAGAACTACATCGGGTCTGAGATATAGTGTAAAAATTAGTTAGTAAGTCCACCATTGTGGAAGCTGAGGTCATTCCGACCCCTTCATATGCATTTTTCTTTTTTAGGGTTTGATGCTTGTTTTGGAGTCTCATAGATATTTCTTCCATCTTCAGTTATTGGTGACATATGAAAAAATACAACTAAATTGATGTGATAGATAGTGAATATTTTAGATAACCTTTCAACCTTGTGAAGATTAGATTAAGTGCTTTTACGCAGACTAGGGTGCCTAGATTATAGACCAGAGCACCCACATGCAACCCAGTCCTCCTCCAGGTGCTCCAGTCCAGCTAGATCCTCCAACTCCATCCTTTTTGGCACTTCTGCACAGTTGTTCTTGATTGTGCTTTTTCTAGTATCCTCTGTGACACAGTCCTACCACTTCATCGAATCAACTGAGTTCTTTCATCTCTCTTCTTGCACTTTACGGTTTCCAATTTTATTAGTTTCATTACTTATTTCCTTTATATACTGTCTTAGTGTATTTAAGTGCTACATTATATTAATTATCCTTTACTACATCTATTTAGTAAATTTTTAGTTGGTCACATGGGGAATGAAATGTCGATATGATAAGGATTCAAAGTTCCCTTGATGTAGTCAAACTAAGACTATCCTAGAGTAAGTGGAGAAATTTGAGGAGTGCGTGCGGCAAAGACTGATAAATGAAAGACACAAAGAATTTAAGCATTAGTGATATAAAAATATCCATGATATATATGAAGAAAATGATTCGAAGGTAGGAGATCATCGAGCATGAACCCAATCCGAGATAATCCATCACATGTGCAAATAGTGTCAGAGCAAGTGGGATCGAATGGAATGTGTAGCCAATAATAATTGTTTACGAAAATAGTACATGTGAAAGGAGGAAGTGCAGATGCAGGTTACTCATGAGCAGATGAAGAAGGTAGTATGACATCCAATGTATGGAAAAACCTCCAATAAAGTATCATAACATTAGTAGAAGGGGGGTTTCTTGAACTGATATTTGCCAGGACCAGTAGCAAGAAATTATCTTTGAAATATGAATCATCAATCTCAGTAGGAGTGAAGTTAAGACTGTGTAATGTGTCATCATTAATCTTTATGAAATCAACCTCATCATCAACATATTTAGTGTTGATATATTTGATTAAGATAGCATCATCAATGATATTAGTAGGAGTGGTGCTAGAGGTAGGAGTGATAGAGGTCTTTGTAGGCGGAATGGAGGTGGTGACTGGAGTAGATATAATAGGTGAAATGAATTATGTAGTGTGAATGGGAATGGACAATATGCTTGTAGAGGTGGAAAAAGGATGTGAAGTACTAGATTGACCAATATCATGTGTTAATATTGCTATGCGATGGAGGAATGGGCATAAGAGTGGTAGGGTCTATGCGACAAAATTTGAATGGATCAGGGTCGGCTGTGATAGTATGTTCATAGCCATCATGTAAGAATTTAATGCACCAATGAAAAATAAATGGGAAAACATGCATTATGTGAATCCAGGGTCTACTGAGAAAGAGATGAAACTAAAACGATGCATTGATAACGAAGAATGTCGTAGTAAGAATCCTAGGCCCAACTTGTATGGGTAATGTGATAGTGCCAAGGCATGTGCGAGTAGCGGATTCATAGCCACAAATGAGAAGGGGATTCTTAGTAATGAGATTTTCAGTAATGCCAATTTTATTTAAAAGGGAGTAAACACATATATTAATTATGGATCCATTAGGAATGAGCATGCGCTTGATACAAGTGGTGTTACTAATAATAGTAATAAGAAGAGGTGCACTTAAATTATCAACAACAGATGGTGATATGTCCTCATGACTAAATGATATAACACGTGGTATATTTTTGAGAGACTGGATAAGATGGGTGAAGGCCACCGAAAAATTATTACTTTCAATTTGAATAGAGTGAAGGGAAACCTCTAATGTTTGACAAAAATCAGGTGTACTACATAATAAATCATAAAGGAATATCTTGGCCGATGTATTCTTAAGTCTTTCTATGATACTATAACCCTTAGAAGTAGTAGTAAGAGCTATAGAAGTGATAGGTGGTGGGATATAAATGGTTTGAGCTGTAGGAGGATGAGTGTAGTGAGTGGTTACTGCATTGATAGTTGGATCAACACTAGGTGTGATAAAGTGAGGAAGATGTTGAGTATGAACTTGTATAAAATCAACATAAGTAGTAAACGTGATAGAAACTTTGGTCTGGGTGAAGAAAGAATAAGAAGATTGATCCACGAATTGTGAAGAAGAAGATAAATTTTGATACATGGTCATAAGGTAGGTTTGAATGGATGGGTTCACCAAATGATTTAACAGAAATAAATTTTTTGTAAAACCCTACTTATAGTGTAAAAGATATAAGATATGATAAAAAAATTGCTAGATACAAGATGACATAAGCAATAAACTAATAAAAATTGAAACCCTAGGTGCAAGAGAAATGGTAGAACACTTAGCTAGTTTCACAATAAATCCCAAAGTCTGCTGGACTAGAAGACTAATGAACATGAGGAGGAAAGTGTTGTAACTGAGCTCAGAAAATTGTACGACTGCTAGATTTTCCTGGACGAGGGTGTATGGATCAGGTCAGGGGTGCCTGAGGTGCTAATGATTGCTTCTGGGCACCTGTGATTGTGGAAAACCTCTGAAATTGATTTCTTTTATGTTGCAATATGGTCACTGGTCTTGGCTGTTGATCTCCTGTGTGTCGCACTATGCATGCAAAATTCTCCTATAACCTGTGAAGAGAATGAGCACTTGCAAAACCCCAATACACGTCAAATCCTTAAAATAAAAAAGTTATAAATTGGGATTCAGAATGAACCCAATTGTCACTCGACTGAGTGAACTTATGACCAATCCCTGCACTGCATTTCAGACTCCATGTAGTTCTCGTGTGTGTGTGTGTGTAAAAGAATCATGCCCTAGGTGGATTTTGTGTAAGCTTCACTTGATAGCAAGCAATAACTAGATGTAGCAATGTAGATAGATGTGTGGATGTCAAAATGAACTTCCCCTCATCTGCTTATATGCAGAAAATACAGTCCCTTGTCCCTTGAATGAAGCTAGATGGATGATTTGATGCTCTTGAAATTCCTTTGGATGCAACCTTAGGTGATAGTAATATATGCTTAGAGCTTGGCCCTTTATTATGGTCACATAACTTTATATTTATATTATTTCCTTGGTTGAATTTTGTAATTAACAACGAAAATGATGAACCATAAAAAATAAGATGCCCAAAAGATAAAAGATTCCCAAAAGAGGCAAGTAAGATACAAAGAGGTTGAGGGATCACAGAAGGATGGGGGCACTTGGGCACTAAAATATTGGTTGGGAGCTAATGTCCAGAGTGATAAAAGAGGAAATAGTGAAGCATTGACTGGGTTGTAGGGTGTAAGAGGCCAAGAAGAAGGCATGCATAAAGACAAAAAGGCCAAATACAACTGTTAATTTCTAATTTTCTCACTCAGGAATCATATGAATAGTGGTATGTGATGAGGACCTTGAAATGTACCCAAAGTGTGTGATTTAGTGTCTACATCCACTCATATGGATATATTTTGGAATTGTTGGATATAATCCTTAACCATCCTTATTTGTCATAGTTTCGCTATCTAGATAAAATAATGCTTTGTAACATTGTTATTGTAGTGTGTTTGCAACTCATTAGTGAACATAGAACATGTAATAAAGAGACCATTCATTTTATTTTTGTCACACATCCATTTATACAAATTACCTATTTTGGCTTCACATACAAGGATGCCATTACGACTTTATGTTCACTTGGGACTTGATGCGGATCAAAAAATTCTTCATTTGGTTGATCCAAGTGATATGATCATTCCCATTGAAATTTCACATTTCTAGATTTGGAATCATGTTCCTCCACTATCCATAAGGTCCACTAGTTTTTGTAGAGGATCCCCTTGGTTTCTTTCATTTGAATATGAGTGTGAATTACTTGATGAACCCATGTCAATTGAATTGGAACTCATGTCAGTATTCATGTTTAAAATAGTGAACATCAACTCCTTCCTCATTAATTCAATCCCTACCTTCATTTTACCATTCATTGCTTTAAGATCATGGGCGATGTTATATTATAGTGATTTAAGGTTACCTTAAAATGCTTAAAGATCACAAGTGAGGTCATCCGTACTCACCATATTATTAACCTTTTCTTGAAGTTGGTTGACTACATCTGATACCCTAGAAGCTAAAGATTCAAAATCCATATCTTCCTTATTTGGAGTTATCCCTAGAGTATTTTTACCCTTCTCTTGGCCACTAGTTTATCTCCATATCATGATATAAGGTTTGGGTCTTGGAATACAAGGATTAATGTAGGAATTTAGGGGTTTGGATTTTTTATGGTTTAGGTTGAATAGAGTGAAACATAGAGAACAAGCCCTAGATAATATTTTGCAAGCTTCCCAAAAATATAGCAATCTTAGAAAATATCCAAAAATGGTTGCATGTGGAGAAAATTTATGAAGCACCCTAAAATGGGTATAACTTGTGAAAAAAAGTCAAAACATCTTGAAATTTGGAGAGAACCTTAGCTAAGTGATTTCTCCAATTCAATTTAAAACTTGCAAAAAAATTCGCCACTAATTTACAGATATAGTTAAATCTTTTAAATTAGTTTTTTGAGCTAATTTTGGCCCAAATCAAATCTCTGATACCACTTGTAATGAAAATAACTTAGATATATGTGAATATTAGCAGCAATATAACTCCAAGGAAAACCAAAATATAGAGAAATTGTCACAATATGAAACATAATAAGCACATGTAAGCATAAATGAGTGTGATATGACATGATAAGAGATTATGTTAGCCACAAGTCATCCATCCATATATTGATATATAACCTAAGAGTAATGGCATAATAACAGTGGATGGCATTGCCATTTAAAATGTGTACAAGTCAACACATTTAATACCATAAAATTTTGTGGGCATTGTGATAAAAGTATTCATGTTCCTTAGTATATACTTGGGAACATATTACATGCATGTCTATCATGACATGCATGTCATACAATTATTACTTATTAATTAATTGTTTCAACTAGTGGTCTTTGCATAATGTTGATATATTGAGTTTGAGATTACTAACATATAACATTGATATAAGAATTGTATGGTTATATTTTGACTAAAAAAATTCCTTCCTTCTCATAGAATATGGAAGTATACATACCACCCTTAAAAGAGTGTTAAAGTCATAAATTAGTGTGGAAATAACACCCACATTTCAAATTGGAAGGATAATATTCATAGTCTACTAAAGGATACCACACTTAAAATTGACCAACACAAAAACAAAAAGCAAACTCCAAACTATACCATGTGGTTAAGATATTCTAAAAATATTTTTTAGGGGATAAATATAAGTCAAATGTAAGGTGGACATTAATTGTTAACAAGGTGGAAATTAATTGTTAATGAATCACATTTATTAGAGTCCACCATCACCCCCTTTCACTATTATAAAACACATATCACCATAATAAAAACTCATAGATATTACATTTCACGACCACTTCCTATCAATTAATATTTAGATTATGACCTTGGATGACATTTTAACCCTAAACACTTCCAATGATCAAAATTTCACATGCATAAGTTACCTAGGTTGGATTAGGGTCAATTGAGGGGGGAAATAATTCGTACAAGTAATATATAAAAGAACACATACCCAATTCATTATAAGAGTCAAGTATCTCTCACATATTTGGCTATTTAGGGGATCACACATACAAGGCACCCAAGATAAGAACTATCATTAACCTATTACTCATTGAAGCACATCAACAAGGAATTATGTCCGAATACATCTCATGTTATTTCCCTAGATCCCTATCACATGCTATAACCTACACCAAAGATCATTGCCAAGTTTTGTGAGGTCCTATGTGGGTCTTCTTTGCCAAACATACTACTATTAGACATCTTGCACACATTCACTAGGAGGGAGAACTTTATCAGTCTAGGGCATTTTCAAAGTCTTTCTATATAGGCAACTCTGAACTCAAGGAGGGTTAATAGATCTCGACTTAAATTGTACTAACCCCTTTGGGGAGAGATAGTGTTTGAATAAGAAAGAGCTTATATTTGATTACAATTTAAGCATGATCATAATAATCTAAGAACATATATACAATAAATAGATAAAGATTCTAGGTGCTAAAATCAAGAATCCACTTAAATTAGTAGAGAGAAAAATAGGTCGCATAAGCTAGAAACACCCAGATGTTTGTGCCTAGTTTTTAAAAGAACCTTCCTTATACTGACTTTCACTCTTTTAAATTTTACAAACAAATAAACGACAATTTGTTGTAGCTCATTTCACCATATTCTAACTTGATTTGAGTGAATATGATTCTAAACCCTAATGCTGACTTTCCTTTTTAAACTTTCAAGAGCTTGTTTATTTCCATATTTGATCAACACATGATGATATGTAGATTTATTGTATTTTTTATTCCTAATCCATCATTTACACTTTGAATTTTTCTTCATTAGATTAACACCTAGATTAAGATTCTTAGGCTTTTTAAAAAGGGGAATCAAGTCTATTGGTGACATTTTTTTGTAAGGTTTCTCGCAAGTGGCTCTCATTGGATATTATTATAGAAAAATTCGACTTTAAGAATGAGGATGTATGGTCTGTCTGAGAAATTCAAACTTCCATACCTGATGATTGTCTTCACAAGATTGGTGTTTTTTTCTAGAGTTCCACAGTGGAGAGAATGACATTGGTCTACTACTACACCCTTCTACAAATACAAATGTCATATTTGTTATCAACTTCTTTCCCCTTAACATATATTCAGTGCGAAACTGCCAACAACAATTGGCAGGGAAAGGAAATTAAAGAAAGATAGTTGAATGACGGATGCGATCTCATACTTGATACAACAGATTCTCTTGGTACCAATGGCTAGGGGACAGGCTAGATAGCCCTCCTCCTCTTCCTTCTATGACCACCATATTCGCCATTATTTTCTAAGTGCCTTATTTTTTATGGTCTTTAATTTTTGGGTCATTGGTTTTAGCAATCTTTTTTAGTTGAACCAATACTTTTATTAAATTTATAATTACTATATATAATCTTAAGTTTTGTCTTGTATTGATAATGCAATTTAATATATAAATATTTAGAGATATTAATTTTAAAGGTTATTATATTAAATTTTCATATATATATATAATTTTATTGTGTATTTAATGTTTTTTGTTTTAAATTGAGAATTAATGGGGTCAATAGAGCTGCATCAATGTGCAGGGTTAAAAAAACAACTCCAAACAGCCAAAATATTGTGATTTTTCTCCATTTAATATGGTCAAAATATGAAGATATGGAAATTTAAATTATATAAACAGCTTAGAAATATTTTAGTGTACCACCACCGAAAGTTTCCATTGTAAAACACCTATGGAAAAATCATGTCAAGCATTCAAATTAACATTTTCTGAGGTGCAGGCCATGAAGAATAATTGACGAGGATTTTCCGTTCCTGCACAAACATGTTGCCTAACTTAGCCACACAAGGGCCGCCTTTTATCCTGCACGTCTCTGCACCTTCTTCTTCTTCCTTATTATTATTGTGATGCTTTCCCAGCAACAATTTCTTTAGGTTGCACAGCTTAATCTTATTTTTCAGTGCCCTCTCTTCCCCTCCTTGTTTGCAGGCCCCTACCCTTTGCGGATTTCTTTTGATTTGCCCAACACAGGTTACCGTAGGCGACGTTGGGTCCTGGGATTCGAACTCGGAGCCTTTGCGGGGGATTATGGATCTGGAACTAATTTCAGCTCCTCTGGGGGAGCGCAACGTCGTAGAAGAATAGTGACAAGCGATGGGCAACACTCCAACCGAGGTTCGAATCCCCTGCAAAGGCCCTGACACCCTATCAACTGGACGATTCGCCATTCTCCTCCTTGCCTGCAAACTCCAATCCTTTATTTATCCATTTTTTAATTCTCATGGGCAACCATTGCGTTGCCGATATGTGATTATAAATGATTTTTGTTTTTTCTCAAAAACAAATTGCCAGAAGAAAACAATATAAAGTCCCGTTTTTCAAGTCACAATCTAATTCTTGTAAAACAGATGTCTCAATTCTCTCCAGTAAATTGAATTACAAAACATTTCTATATGGTGCATTAATAAGATCCATGACAATAGGATATATGATGTTTGATCCGAGTGTCAGATTAATTTATCTAATGAATGAGAGAGGATTCAGTGTCAAATGAATCGATTTCGGGATGAGAGTAAGATAGATGAGGTTGGATTGGAGTCTCAAACTAATTTATGTAACGAATGCGATGATATTTTAGTGTCAAATGAATTGATTTCTCGATGAGAATGAGACAGATGAGGTTGGAATGAACGAGATAGTATTCTAGTATCAAACTAATAAAATTATGAACGACCATAAAAATAATGTTGAATTCGAATCCCAAATAAATTCGATAATGTGAAAGATATCAATAAAATAATTAAAACGAATGAGATGAGATTCTAATATCAAACCAATTGATTTCTGAATGAGAATAAGACAGATGAGGTTGGAACCAATAAGAGTATTCTCGTGTCAAACCATTCAAATTCTGAACCAGCATAAGAATGAGGTTGAATTCCAATTCCAAATAAAATTATGTAAAGCATATCAATAAAACAAATGAAGCAAAATTCTAATGTGGAACTACTGGAATTTCATATATATATATATATATATATATATTTGCAATTGAATGATAAAACAATCTCATACCAATAGAAAGAATGAGATTGGATTCGTGTCTTGGATATAACAAAGGTCTCCATTCTTTGAGGTAAATTGAGGTGAACATTGTGTGCAAATGATTATCCAAATGTTATTTTTAGGAGGTGGGTAGATAGTATATACGTGTGGATCAGAATTCATATTCTTTGATGTTACATACAATCCAAGTTTATTTTTAGCTCACAGGCCAACCACTATGATTTGAATACCTAAACAAATCACAGTGAAAAATTGCGTTTAATCTTAAGTTTGGGTATTTATTGTTATAGAATCGAAATTTTAACAATACTAGATAGTTGTTAGACAACATATTATTTTACTGTAATTAGCATAATGTAAGGAATTAACCAATTCTAATAATAAAATTCACATTTAATGGATTCTCTGTACTACAAGAGGATTTGTCGTTCTTTATTGCATGTTAACCCCAACATAGCCTTCACTTATTTTATTTATCACTTTTTCTTAACAAGACATCGATGTGAGTGAGTAGTTAATTTTGCTTTGTATGAAATGGAGGGATTGAACAAAGCTGAACGTTTTTACAAGGGGCATAAAAAGAATTGTATACATAGTTTATTTTTTAATTGAGGGTAAATGAGGGTTAAGGGGACCTTCCTCCGATACAACATGTTCCAATGGAGACATATATATATCAATGCTGATCTAAGGAGGCTACCTCTTCCAGTGGCAAGGATGAAACCAATCTAACAGCGCTACAAAACAAAAAACAAAACAAGATACCAACTTAATCTTGAGACACCTTCTAATGGGATCCTAAGGGAAACATTTTTTCCTTTCTTCTTTTTGCTCACTATAGTCCAGCCCTCTCTAGAATTTGGATTCACATTTTCACAATCGTGAACCGAGATGATAATTTCCAAATTCTCCTTCTCCACGAGAGTATGAAATTGCGATGAGAAAATAGGAAGAGAACGAGTTTCCACATTTGACTCAGGACTCAGAGATGAAACCTTTTCTACAAGGGTAGAAGAAGGAACCGCCAGCTCATCCTTAGAAGCAACAGTCTCATTCTTTGAATCAACATATGAATCACAATCCAAGTGACTATAAACCACCAAGTGTCTAGGATCTGAATTCTTCCACCAAGAAGATCTACTATTACCTGCATGTTTCTTCTCTTTCTAACAATCTGAAGCTAAGTGGCCAAGAGAAAAATAAGTCTTCCATCTGAAGGGGAACCCTTTATAGTCTAAATTTTGAGTCTAAATTCTATCCTCAACTTTGAGCTCAATAGTGGGCAAAAAATCAATAGAAGCATTCAGGATAATAATATAAGGTCATCTTTGGGTCAAAAACTAAGCATTTTCCTAAGGTATCCCCAATGGAAAGCAAACAAATTTCACCCCAAAATTGGAGAGGCAATTATGGAAACCGAACCCAAACATGTTTGACATGGAAAGTGTCAGTCACAAGGTTAAACAGAGGGAATCACAACTTGATGAGTAGAAATCGAGACTAAAAATCCCAAACTTTGCCAAAAATCAGATCCTTATATGAGGTTTTATCAAAATCAATAGTGAAAAAACCTATAGCTGTAGGGTAAATGTCCATTTTTCCTTCC
The DNA here is from genome assembly GCA_019776745.2 of Taxus chinensis. Taxonomy (NCBI): domain Eukaryota; kingdom Viridiplantae; phylum Streptophyta; class Pinopsida; order Cupressales; family Taxaceae; genus Taxus; species Taxus chinensis. The sequence goes on along the minus strand of CM034154.1, from coordinate 623,662,831 downwards.
AAAATAGGCCTTTAATGAGTTGAGATCCATTCGTGAAGTGCTGGAAGACCCGAGAAGAGATTATTAAATATGCAAATAATCACATTTTCCTAGAAATACACTTCATATTTCAAAACCTCTGCTCCAAAACAAACAGACAGACAAGTTTTTTCATAAGCCATAGGTTTTGAAGGGAGGCGGATGTAGGACTTAGCCGCTTGAAGAAAACTCTTTCCTCCCAAACTGCATTTAATTTATGGTTCATTTTTTAAGAGAAATATTTTGACAATTTAATTTGCATGGTTTACATTTTAATTATTATTTTTGAATCAAATTTTTAATCAATAAACAATGATTGCACCATTTTAGTAATAACTTAAGTTTTTCACCTCTCTCTCACCTACCTTCACATGATACATGTAGTGGTGGAAGAGTGTATGATTGACAGATGCAACCCTTTTGTGGTACCTTCACAAAACAAATTCTCAGGTCTAGCTCTTGTTATTTCTCTATTTGGGCAAGTTGAATAAGAAGAAGGAAAGAATGATGGTAGGTATCCCATACGTGACACAATGAATCCCCTTGACATAGAAGTGATTAAGGGGAAAAAGCTAATAATTAGTCCTCCTCCACGTTTTTCAGCTATCATATTTGTTGTTTTGATAAAAATCTTTGTGCCTTGGTTTTTGTGTTGCCGACGGGCCTTACTTGCCTTACTTGCCTTACTTTTAAACCTTTTTTAATTGAAAATTATTTTCTATTAATTATATATAAAGGATCCCCTAGTATTATGAGATTTAAGGAGGGTGTAAATTTTATTTTTTCTATTGGTTGTGGGTCTTCAATTGCGTTAATTTCTTGATCCAACTTTTCATGCCAATATAAGTCTATACTAAACCTCTACAAGCCCTTGTAGGCTCTATTCTAGCTCTACCCTTGTAGACCTCCTTGATCTATGCATTAAGCTCGACGTGAATTATACCTAAGCCCCTTTCCAAGCTACTCCTTTATCATCACTCAACTCTCCAATTTCTTAGTTTAATTAGCTCCATCTCATCTTGCATCATGTTGTCTCATTGAGCCTAAGCTCAACACAAGTGAGCTTGAGCTCACCTAATGACCTCTACACACATTAAAGAAGTTCATTATACAACATTTTATTTTGGTGTGAGGGTATTTATTAGTCTTAAAATTACATTACCCTAGCATAATTGTGTGTTTGTCAATTATGTTCAAGGGTAGGATATGATTGGCATGTTTCTCTATTTTTTAGTTGTTTTCTATTATGTTCCCATTGTTTTTCTCTCTCCTCTTATCATTCTCTCTTGCCACTTTGTTTCCCATATGTTCTAATGTTTACATGAAACCATAGAGTCACTATACTGCATCCCCCCTAATCATATATGTATTGTTTTAGGTCCACGTGAATCATATAGTTGGAGTTACGGGGACTCAAAATTATACTATTTTTTTTATGTGGGTTCTTCTGAACCTTCTTTTCGTCCCCCAAGGTTTTTGGGCCTTCTTTGTAGGTTGTCTCTCCCATTGTGTGTCATCTTGCATGCCTATAAGACCCTAATTTTAATTTGGGAAGTCTATAATTGCGTAGGTGCATTAGTGCATTTAGGATATTATCAAAATTAAATCAAGACCCTCACTCTGAATTGAAAATGATTAGAGCATGAGAAGATTTGAAGTGTTTATTTCTTTACAATTTACATTCATTATAGTACAAAAATTCATATAAAGTAGCCATTTCATTTATACTTAGTGTATTATTCGTGATATTGTACATTATTGAGGGGCCTGTTAATTATCAAGGAAGTAATGCTCTTCTCTGGTTTATCACATATCCCAAAACAAATATTTTTCGTAATCATTTTATAAACCTAGCTACTCTAGGAGGGTTTGGAAAAAGGAGATGAGTTTCCTAGAGATGAAAACAATCATCAAATCATGTTTTACTTGCATAATAATTTCTAGAATTATATCTTGACAACCTCAAAAGAGTATCTTACCAATTCTCATAAGGTCCTCCATTTGATGCAAGTTTTTCAAGTTCTCTCTATCATTCCATAAAAACCTTGATTATACTATTTATCGCGCCTAATGATTATTTTTTAAATTTGAATGTTCATTTAATAATTCTTGTAAAACCCTCTTTTGATCTATTCTTAGATTAAAAATTATTTATGTAATTAAATATAATTTCAAATTTTTAGAAGTGATCACATTTAATTGCAATGTTTATGAGTAGATGCAAATTAGATTTGTGATGTAAAGCCACATATATAAAACATTCTTGACATTTATTTTTTGTGTTTAACATGTATTTCCTTTATCATAACGATGCATAATACTAGGTAAAATCTCTTTAGGGTCATCCTCTTGGAAGATATCAAAAATTTTGCACCTTCATTAACAAATAGATAAGGATCAAGACAATTCTATATCATCAAAGTATGTGGAACTCAAAGAAAATTAATTGAAAAGTAAAATTTGGTTAATAAAAAAGATGTATTACAATGTTGATCATATAAAAAATGGGTGGAAAAAAGTCACACCCCCAAAATACTTAGTCACATTGAGAAAAAATAGCCTTAAGAAGGAGACTGACTCACCTCATATTAGCAAAATTAAGGTTATACAATCATACTTACAATAAAAGTGTGTGTTTCAATAAAAAGGTGATAAAACCAAAATCACAAGGCCAAAAAAACACATGAAAATTAAGTAACAAAAGTGAACATGGTAGTCGAGGGAAGTAGAGGGGCACTGTCTTGTTCATCCCCACAACCACTGGTGCCTATGGAGTTCCATCTCTAGAATGGGATCCCATCCATCATTCTATTATTTTCTTCAATTTCGTCACTGTAGTGACAAAGAGAAATGGCAAGGGCCAATTGTGGGAATTTACATTAGGGGAGCAATATCCCAACCACTATGACCACTACTGATGAGGTGGTCAAAGACATGACCACTACAAGTGGGTGAAGGAAGCTATGATCTAAGCAGAGGCCAATAGAGGTGGGGAGAGAAACTCCACTTGCTTCAAGAGCGACCCTTGAAGAAACCAGCCTAACCAAGCCCTTGAGAGGGAGAGAAATGACGATAATAGTGTAGAGGCACCTGGCTGACAACACAAAGAGGACACCCCCAGCAAGATAGTAGAGCTTTTGAATAGTACTAATCCACTTCCAAGGAAACTTTTTTTAGTAATATTTGAAAATTTCCAGTGTAAACTTCAAATTTAATGGTCACTTACAAACATATGATAATTTTAACTATAAAACACTTCCAAAATTTTAAATTCACCATCTTCTCCAATTCACATATTTCAAATATAACCATTATTTTTATGTAAAATATTTAATATATATTTACAAACTACTATTCTACACCATTTGAAAGGCAATACTCAAGTATTGTCTAATCAACCCAAATTGATTTGAGGGGGAAATGATGTAATCGTTCATCTCCAACTCTAGTGGTATGGAGCATTGATTTCCAAAATCTTAAATGCTGATATATTTTATAAGTTTAATAGAATTTTAATCGAATTGAAAACATCTGTAGAAAACATGCTAGGGGAGAGGACTCTATAACCGTGCATGCACCAAAACATGTACATCTCTTTTCACCATAGGCCGTTGACAAAAGTACCAATAGTTGTTCACTTTTTGTTGGTTAATGACACTTTTTAAGAGTCAATGAAAATGTGACACATAGGGCGCTCAGTTCATTGGTCCCTGTTTCAAATGATTTCTATTAATTTTCTTCATATTAAATCAATTCAAAAACTACTTTTCCCTCTAAATAAACATGCGAAATGAAAATGTTGATATGGCATGATCATACGCTATGCGATGATATAATTTGTTTACGCTATCGGCATACCTACATATAGCTACGTGCCCTTAAAGTTAAGTGCACGGTTATAGGGTTTTCTCCCCTAATCATGCTGCCTCATCCTGTATATGGTGGTGGCATGCTTACCAAAATATATGGCGCTACTGAATCAATTAAAAAATTGTAGATATTTCATACAATCTCTCGAATTTGCCACCCTCATCAACCAGATTAATAGTATGTTTCATATTTAAGTCCCTAGGTTGAGTTATTGGTTGGATAGTCGTAACCCCTTAGAGAGGTGGAACTCATCATACATATAAATATTTTGTATGATTTTAGGGAATATTATCATGCATGCCTTCTAAATGTGGAAAGTGGTTTTATGTTTTATATTATTAATGCACTTTTTAAGTAATTATGATGTAGAAGAACATATGATTTATCACAATTTTAAAATTTTTTGTAAAAAAGCTATTATGGATTTAAATAGTAAGGTGAAAAAACCCTAAACAAAACAATCAAAACATAATGCCTTTACCAAAATTATATAACTAACAGAAATTCTATAGGTTATAGATGTGGTAGCTAACAAAGATAAGAATACTTGATTAAGGATCTTGCTCATTTGTTTAAGGGTTCCGAAAAACTTGTTCTCTTTTTCAAAGTTTTAGATATGGATGTTTAGAAAATTGATTTCTTTCATTAGAACTCCAATATATTAGCAAAATCTTACAATAATACAATAAAAACGAGGATGTTTTAAGGGGCATGTATTATCCCTCCATTATTATCAATCTCCTTGATAGGACTAATTTTGTAAAGATAACGCACAAAATATAAGGCAAATTAACGAGTAATCAAGTGTAATGCAAGTACCAAACCTTTCTCACATTTTATGACTTAATCAATGAAAAAATAATTGTCAGGTGCTCTTTAGATTTTTGTAAATACTTACTGATACTCTAAATGTTTGCAATTAAACTTTTGACATAGGGATGTTTCTTTGTCACTCAAACAATTATTCATTCCTTTTATATATGTGTATTGTTCTTTATACTACATTCATGTATTGGTAAACTTGTTAAATTCAACTTAAAACCATAATGACAAGCATGCCAACATCTAATAAGCTAGAAAAAATGAGCAAAGTTGGGATGAAAACCCCTATGAATAGAAATAATGGTCAAAGGGTCCCATTTGAAAAAAAGTGAGGCATTGCATGGTACAATTTTGACATGACCAAATATGTATTGTATAGTTTTAAACAAAAAAAAAATGAAAACGCTAGGAAAATAAGGAATCAAATTTAAAAATATGGAGAAAAATGAAAAATTGAAAGAAACACACAAAGAATAAAGGAAAAGATGGCTAGAAAAATAAAACATATCTTAATAAGAGCTCATTCTGATCAATAATCGACAAACACACAAATACATTAAAACAAAAAAATAACTAGACATATATTAAAATCAGATGTCACACCAACACATACACATACATATCAAAATAAAATAGAGAAGTGGATATAAAGCAACTCATAGATCACTTGGGAACCTAATTTCCAGAGTGAAAAATAAACACACAAGTCAAATTTGATGGGTACTTAGATGATTGTCATAATTTTAACTGTATATGGTAATGTTAAAATAACACTATTTTATTTTTGAATAACCGTCACCTAAAAATGATTCGAGACACATAGGTGGCCGTCAAATTTAACCAGTGACCGAACCCAACCGTAGCAACGAAGATTTGGAAAGATACTCATAAACTAGGTACAACAACCATCAATTATTTTTTTGAACAAAACTTGTCACCCGCCTGTGCTACGATCTTCCGAATCCATTCAACGATAAAATAACTCCTGAGAAATGAGACGTGCTTAAAAATCCATTTCCAATCTTGAGACGTGCTTAACAATAATATACTTAATATGGACACATACACATAAACCAGAGTATAATTAAGTATACATTTCCAGATGAGAGGAGCAAGAATGGGGAGCCGGGCAGGTAAGAGAATTTGCATCTCTCTTACAGTGTTGCACATGGCTACCTCCTTCACCACACCATTAACAGACTTCAACAGGATGCATCCATATTCTCCCGCTCTTCATGGCCGCAAAAGGCTGAATTCTGCTTCCTTAGCTCTGCCCAGAGATGGCGGGTTCGAATCGCGGGAGCCACTGTCTCCCGAAGTTACTTGTATCGGTCATATTAAAATGAAACCCCCCGCGGCGGCTGAAGCGAGCTAAGCAGATCAGTAGCGTGTCCAGGATCAAGAAATTAATGCTGCGCAGGCATCACAAAAACAGTAAGCCAGACGAAGAAGTAGAAACTGTGAAGGGCGAGGAAGGAAAATTAGGGCATTCTTCTCCGGTTTGGCATCGTTTGTGTGGAGGTTGGGACAATTCTGGTCTAGATCAAAGTTGTTAATCTTGGAGGCAGTTGTAAAAGAGGTTCAGGGGACTCCCACTGCATTAGCAGGGCTAAGAAGTGTCCCAGAGCCATAAACTCATGTAATATCTTTAAAAAAATAAGACTATTAGTTGCATTAATTGTTGTAAATGCATCCAACATCATAAAGTCAGCATCAATTAAGAGGTTCAAAATTTATTTAAGAAAAAAAAAAAACCATTTTTCCTACATTTAAAATTTATTTCTACTGTGGATTTATTCAATTTTAAAAAAAAATCTAAAATCTAAATTTAAATAAATCTACTACTAGATGTTTGGACTTTGAACTTCCTTAATTTGAAATGAGAAGAAATCCATATTTACAAATCAACTAGCAAAAGCATTCATAGGTGCTTGTGAGAGGCTGATAGACATATACGAGTATTTGAATTTGTTACCCTAGTAAGATTGAGGTGTCAAATCTGAACTGAAATTGGGAATATGTTAATGATAGTAGTAGTATTCTTAACAAATTGAATGCTACAAAGAAAGATGAAGTCATAAAAGTGGATTTAAAGGTAGTTAATAAGAAACAAGGATTTGTTTGATCTTAGGAAAGCAAAGAATTGTGAAGTATTCAATGGAGAGTATATATTGCTTTTAAATTCCTCATATTTGTATGTTTGCACATTTTCCATATACATGTAGCTCGGTAATTGATACTTTACAATGTTAAAGAAATATAGTGTGATGCATGATTATACGTTTGTGAAGAGTTTCCAACTTGTCATATATTGGTAAACTTACAAGAAACAACAATCCATGAGAAATTCATTGTTTATTAAGCATACAGGTTTTTTTGAGAGGGATGTGCCACCATGGTACAACCAAAATAAATGGGCTTGGCATCGAGATAGATCAACAAGAACAATATAGGTAAAAATGTGTGGTATATGGAACAACGGTGCAAAGCGTGCAAGAGTTGGTAGACGTCCAAGATTTGCGCAATAATTGAAGATGTTCAAGGTCAATTGCGATTGAAAAATCCTGCAATAATTAACATCATTATTAACATCATAGTTTGGAGGGTTGAAAAAAATGGAGAAACGTAACTTAGTTATAATTAGCAAAGATATACCTGTTATTACCAATTGAAGATAGCATGCAGAGGCATTTTTCTTCTAGCAATATTTGTTTTACATACTTTGTTGTTTTGATTTCAGAGTATCGCTCAAAAGAGGAAGGCAAAGTTATTCTCAAATGTTCAATAGACTTAACTCAGGATAATCCATGAATGAAAAGATATGATAAAAGAAGGCTATAGAGACAAATTAAATGAGTGAACATTTACTTGCAGAATAAGGATGTGGAAAGGATAAAAAAAGGTTATAGAGATGACCAAAATAACTTGGTCATTTACTTGTAGAATAAGGATGTGGAAATAATAAAGGAAAGCTATATAGATGAACAAAATGACTTGATCTTTAATTTGTAGAATAAGTATGTACAAATGATAAAGGAAGGCTATATGGATGAACAAAATAATTCGATCATTTACTTGTAGAATAATGATGTGGAAAAGATAAATTAACGCTGTAGAGACAAACAAAATGACTTTATCATTTACTTGTGGAATGTAAATCCACACTAAAAGACTAAACCAAGATTTTTTGAAGGATTCCAGAGAATTTAGAAGTGGTCAAAACTTATAGATTTAAAAAAATATATTATAAAAATACGTTGAAATCTGTGATAATCCTAGAAAAATATTGATTTGTATAGAAATTACACGAAGTTCTATTAATGTATGAAAATGACCATGAAATGATCAAAGTAGAGATATGGTACATCAGAATGCATCATCATACAATAGACATTAGTAGCGTAAAAGGAACCCTATTAGAAGATAGCAGAAGTATATCCAAACCACAGAAAGAATCAGAAAGGGCCCAAACTATACCTTTATATCATCTCTACAGACAATGGTTACAAGAAAATCGAGAATATCACTTCTATTTACACCTCCTGCAATGTCATTTCTCTACAATGTAAGCCTCCTCTTCTCCTCAGTATGTAACCATGAACGTAGGGTGAACTCTAGAATGAAAAGCTCACAGGCCTTTGAAAATAAGACTGGAGCTTATGCACTTATCATCTGCTCATCAATTCTGTGTTAGTGAGAAAAATGCTACCATCAAGATTAAAATCATCAGCAAGGCATAAATTAAGAGAGGTCTAGGATGATACTACTGTTACATCTTCATCAGATTTCAATCTCTTCATTATCTTTGCGAGAGGAAGTTGATGCTGCTTGAATTATGCTAAGGAAAAGGAAAAGTTTTTGTGTGTTGAGATTGTATTGAACATATAGACTCTATTTAAATTGCATCCATGTAAAAATGTTGTAAGGGAAGTAACTCAATGGAATTGGTCCAATCATGCAGAGAAATGAAATTCAATGCATTATTTAGAATTATGAATGACAAAGGAAAACTAAAATTACCTACAATTTGTCTAATATATTCTCATTTTTACTATAAACAAATTGATTGATCTGGATCTGTATTTTAAGCTGGTTCAATTGTCTCTGAGAGGAAACTACTCCCTGCCACTGTTATGTTTGTTGTATACAAAAGAAGAAGAATATCGCAGATTAGGAGGAGTGTAGTGTCTAACTGTATTGGTTTTTACTTCTTCTACTTCTGAGCATCTGTGCTACGTTTACTATAACCTTTGCAGCACCATTCTTGCGGTAGATGATGGCTACCACTTCATTTTCCCTACTTTTATCTTTTATTTCTAATTGTATTGATTAAGAAATTGAAAGTGCCCTCTCCTCCTATCCCACTTATGTCTCTGTAATATTTGTATCTTTCACTCAGCTTCTTCTACGTGAAATCCTCTGTTTATCAATTCTCAGCCCAATTTTTAATTTAATGAATTCTGTGCTCCTTGACTTCCGGAAAATTAATCGTTGCCTAAATTTTTGCTTTGCCATTGGCAAAAATGCAGATGCGCTTGGATTTCCATGCTGTGTCAGTATTTTCAATCCGTTAATTACAAAGAATAGAAGTAAATTCAATCCACTACAATTTATATGCTTAGTTACACAACAAATTTCAGTTACACAATATAGTTTTTTATTTTTATTTTAAAAAGAGGGTTTCGAATACCAAAAAAATTTAGTTAAAAAAAAAAATTGTCTCTAAGAAACCTATCAACAATTAACTAAATTTAAATCAATATGTTTAATTTTTTTATCTATACAAATCTTGTGAATTCAAATTATTATTCTAAACATAATTAAAAAAAACCAACTACAACTCACACAATCTATATAATGAACTTATTTACTTTATGAAGTATCTCTTATTTATGATACACTTATTTACTTTAAAGATGATTGTATTTTAGGGAATAAAATTATACTCTAAAGTTATATATAAAACACACTACACATTATAATATTAAATTTATTTTTAAATTTTTTTTTTTGAAAATGTAAAAAACTTACAAATGAAATCAATTATTTTATTAAAACTATTTTTAAAAACTTTACCTTTGATGGATGGATATTATTATGGTCCGTTTAATATAAAATTTATTTTAGATGATTTTATTTAAAGGAATACAATTTCATCGACATTTGTTTGGTTCATTAGTAAAGTTGTTTGGATCACATAAACTCATCAGTACGATCAAATCTTATTGAATGCAAAGGCCCCCCGACATCCCGACACAAAGTCAAGTAGTTGAGGGTTGGATTGTGCTATGAGTGATTTTGATGGCGTGGATGACCCTTACCCATAGTTGCTTAGGTAAAGGCGCTCACTGATTTGACAACGTAGATGCCCCTTACATGTAGTTGTTTAGCTAAAGGTGCTCATTGATTCAATTTGTGATTTTGCTTAGCTGAAGGTGCTCACTAATTTAGTTTGTGATTTTGACGGCGTATATGCCCCTTACATGTAGTTGTTTAGCTGAAGGTGCTCATTGATTTGATGGTGATGATGCCCAGGTTACTCGTAGTTGTTTAATTGAAGGTGCTAATTGATTTGACAATGTGGATGCCCCTTACCCATAATATCTTAGCTGAATGTGCTCACTGATTTACTTTGTACGCTTAATATTATAATTTCGCTATATTCTTCCTCCAAAACATAGCTAGAGATGTCGATAATCTATAAATAAGCCAATACCCAATATAATGCTTTGACATTCAATAAAAAAAATACAATTTCTCTCTATAGTTAAAAAATATTGCACTACTTCAATATATTAAAAATTCACTCTCTTGTATAATATTTTTAACAAATTACAACATATTCTCATGTTGTGGAAGTATTTTCTTTCAACTCCCTCCCTCTCTTTGCATTAATTTATCCACACAACAATGAAAGATGCATGGAGTGAGAAGAATGTGAATACGGATATAACCAGGTCAGAATATAATCTAAAATGACATCTTAGAAGCAATGGATACCTACGTCCATTTCCTAAGTCTTATTCACAGAATTTTCCATAGAGGTATTCACTCCTAACATGATTTTTTTTGCAGAAGTCCACAGTTGTCATTCTGCAGTAGAAAATCAAACTTGATGCATCAAGTCAAATATTCAAACATTAAATCCAACTTATGCAGCTTTCTTAGGGGATGGAAAATAATTTATGATACAGACGTTTAAAATACATACGCCAATATCCCACCTAAGGAAATCCTCTCCAAAATTCACCTAGAAGCATAAAATTGTCATGATCAATCCCTACTCACCAGTAAGAAAGAAATGATGAACTATATCCGCACCTAATTACGCCGAAGGCATGTCTACCATTCAGTTGGACCTTAACGATGACACAGTGCAGCTTAGAGCTGCATGTCATCAGCTGACCACCTGTCGCTGCATCATGTCAAACAAAATACAATGTTCTTCGGGCTCCAACTGCGTGCAGATTCAAAATCCGAAATCGAAGTAATGGATATTTGTATGACTGTGTTAGCGTGAGATCTGGGTTGTATGCCGGAGAAAATTCTTCCATTCTTCTGTTACCTCTCGCGTGAAATGGAAATTTTTGGTAGTTTTGAAAGTACCATGTCGCTGTTTATTCTCGGATGCAGGGGTAGAGCAGATGTCGTTTGAAGATCCTCTCTCTTATGTTCTGTTGTTTTATCGGTGTGAACAATAGAAATTCCATTAAAACAAGAAGCAGAGGCAGAGACAATTCATGTCATTGATTTGAGTCCCTGTTTCAACCATATTGCCGACCACAATGCCACAGAAAGAGTGAGTGTACTTCAGGTATCCTCGCCTCGTCAAACGATGGAAATGCACAGTGCAACCCTTTTACAGCGGATTCGCCTCAATTAAGGTAAATGAATTGTTGTCTTTTTATGCATACTCATAAGACAAGATTAATGTAATTGCTGTTTTTTAAATGTAACTACATTTTTTTTTAATATTAAGGACAATCATTGAAATGAGGTGTAAGGAAACACTGCAAATATGATCAGTGGAAGGGGGAAAGCGGCAGAGTGTCGAAGAGACTTAATTATATGTGACATTAATCAAGATTCGATGACTAAAATATCTAACCTGTATCAATAGGGAACTACTGACTTGATTTTCCGGTCATATAACGTTGTTTTTGTAAATCTAAATTGGTTTGCATTTGACGTCCAACCATGCCTTTCGGGAGTGTATTTGGAGAGTTCTGTTAGTTATAATTCAGATTCAATTCCTGTATTATTAAAAACATATTTTGTTAGGGATCTTTACTTGGATAAATAAAGACAGGCGTCGATTAATGAGATATGGTGTTTTTGTTTCCAAATAATGTTCCTAACGTACATTACAAAAAAGTTGGCTATAATTGCAAATAAAAGAAGAGCAGAAATGTTACTAAGTATTGCCGCAGCAGTAGCAAAGGTGAACTAAGAGGTAGTAAAGTTGAACTTATCAATGTTTTGTGATGATTCCTGAGTGTGATTCAACAAATAAACACTTCTCGATTACAACCTTAGATCTCAATCTCTATTTTCAGACAACTCAAAGTATAGTAGTAGATCCTTGTCTCATATAGCTGACAACTACTACAAACTCTGTAGAGATGATAACGACCATTTTTAAGTGTTAATGTGTACCAAGTTCCAATTTTATATTTGGTGTTGTGATTCCCAAATACTAAGTGCAAAGCATCATTAATTGGGTTTTATTTATAGAAATTTCAATGGGAAATTAATGCCAGATTTTTTTTCATTCCAAATATAATTGGAGAAAACAATATGGTCTCCTCTTACACTTAGGCTTAATATGATTAATGTTCTCATGCATATATATTTTAGGCATGGAAGATCCCAAAAGAAGTCGATCCGCAAGAAGAAGAGTTGCAATTTACTTTCTGGTTGACATATTAATTCTGATGGTACTGGCATAGGTCTGAGAAGTAAAAAACAAATCAAAATTATTTTCAATAAAATATCGATTCAATGGAAGTTATTTAGGCTTCACAAAATTTAATTGACTTCTTGCATGGCATTAATGCTTCCCTGAAATTAAAAAATGACCATTTGGAAAATCAGTTGCGTTCGCTTCACAAAAAACTCGATGTTATCATCAAATGTTTAAACTCTAAAAAAATGGAGCTGCCAACTTCAAATTTAGCTTGCCTAAGAGAAATATTTTAATAGATATTGTTGCACCGGAAACAACTTTATGTCAAAATGAGTTTCAAAAAGATAAAATTGAAGATTTAAAGCAGGAGATGGATGTTATGGCAATTTATTTAAGATAGTCCGTTGAGTTTTTCCCATTAAAAGATGCGAGTGTAGCACCCATGACTGAACTGGGTTGATGATCTAACATTTGCAGAAATTGCACCCATTTCTTTATTCTTGCTAAATTATGGTTGTCGATGTCCTTCGCCTTGAATGCAAAATAAGTTTTGGTGCACATCATTTCAGCCAGAAACACTTGAAAGTGCTCTTTTATCTAAAGGCAATTACATAACATGAAATAGGGGTGTGGCAACACCATGACAACAACTGCATCCCATTTTTTGGGTAGGACGACACATGGGGCTACCAGGTCCTCAACAATGCCAAATGGGTTGATATTAACCCTACCAAGGGCGCCCTCGTCATTAATGTTGGATATATACTTCAGGAATAATTAATACAATTGGGAGTCTAATACAACAAACACTAACTACATACTCATCTTTTAAAATGTATTTTTTTCCCTTTTCATGTTTTGGTCGAGTAGGTGTGGAGTAAAAAAAAATGTAACAACGCCACTCATCATGTATTAAATAACAAAGAGATAAGACGTTGTTTGTTTGCATTTGCAATCACATTCTTCATGAAAATCAACCAGAGAACAAACTATGTAATAGGTTATATTGTACCTTTGAACCCATTAGAGATGACCCCTTTGTTGTTACCCATCTAAATATTTATCCATGATTCACTATGGCAGAGATTCACTAATGAGAAATAGACCTTGCTTTTCATGACACCATCCCAAGAGCTTGTAGGGTACTACACCGCCGGAACGATGTTACACATACCCCAATGATGATACAGGTCTCCTTGCAAGGTGTTCAGAATCCAGAAAGGCTCACCAAGTATACGTTTGTATCCCACATGCCCCACTCAGCCTCCGCATGCTTTGTTTTTCCCTTGCCCCCTTTTTTCTTGCATTTTATCTTCAGTGACGAAACCGCCGCCCTGCCTGGGCGCGTGATCCCGTGACCGCCACCCAGGACAGGGTGGCGGTCCCGTAACCGCCACCCTGCACAGGGCAGCGGTCCTGTATACGCATTTTCCAGATTCTTCCGACGATCGCGTCAAACATAAATCTTCAATTTTACATGCTTTCTTCAACCACTTTGGCTTGCATTAATGTTTTTGGTTCCCTGGTAATAGTGTTTTTCCTTTGTTTATAGTAAAAGAGTTCAATTGGGAGTTACCCTCTGGTAAATGCATTGGTTATAAATAGCCAGCTTGTTTTCAAACAAATGGCCCCTCACCTTCTCAATTCTCTTATTCAGTCTTTGAATTTCTTGCTTAGAATTCTATCAATTTCATGTTTTGCCTCCATTGTTGGTCTTTTAGAGGTCATTTCAATCTTCTTGTTTCAGTCTTGTTCCATTGCTGCTCCATACAATCAGTTTAGCATAGAATAGCTTCATTTCTAGACTAGAATCCATTAAAGTTGCAGGTTTTGTTTTGTCACAAGGATAGATTCTAAAACTCTTGGTACACTTGTGTTGTATTCCCACAATAAATCCCACTAGGAATTGCATAGTCAAGCTCTATTCACTTGCACTATCCCTCTCCTACTCACATTGTATTCGGTCTATATCCAAAGCTACCATTGTTCGAATACCATCTTCTATTGATACTATCATATACACACTTTCTAGATTCACGAGGACATGAAGGAACGAGGAGATCACACTGAGGGGATGAAATCACACACAACTGGATTTACCACTGTTCTGTAAACGCCAGGTTTGAGCTATCAAAGTTCTAGTTACAACATATCAAATAGAGTAGTGAATTATTTTATTTCAGTCAAAATTTTGCTCTCGATATCGCCAGGGAAGCTATGGGGATTGATAGTTTCTGAGAAAATGTGATTCATTCCTCACTTCTGAGGTAGGATCGAGAGTCTTTCAATTTAATATAAATAGTTGCTTAGATACTTAGGATAAAATCACAACTGCACAGGAAAATAGCCATACCAGGCTACCTTGCTTGTTTTTATTCTGTTACTAGATTAGTTGTCCATTTTATAAATATACTAGAGTAGCTGCTCTTTAATTTCATTGAAATACGTCATTGAAAATACAAAAATAGAAGAATGCTTGCATAGTGTAAATACTTATTTCGTGATCAGTTTATTAATGTTAGTTAAGAGTTGAATCATTTTGTATGACAATCACAGGACCTAGAGAGCCTAGAGAATATATATTTGAACCCATAGTGCCTTAGCCAAATCTACCCACAACATTAGCTGATATAGATCAAGACCTTAGGATACAGGTCTTTCGAGCAACAACAAACCTACAAGCAATTAGTGAACAACTGAGAGGGTTAAACATCAAAGACGACAAAGCTTACACATTTTGGTCAAATCATCCTAACTATAGACTGCCTTGATAAAATATCTGAATGACCGTACAAGGATTCGAAAGAGAACAAGCATTTGGTTGCGATCCTTTAGTTCCACAACCTGACGCAGGAGACCTCCTCATTGACATAGATACTAGCTTACGCATTCAAGTTGCCAGAACACCTGTAAGGTATTCAGAGAAAATCATACAACTTCTAGTTCTAAACATAGAGGCTGAAAAGGCATACAATTACTGGATAGTTGGAAGAAGGATTGATTCTTCACATGACCATAACAGGTCCACAACAACCATGAACTCACGGTTGTGATCCCCAAGTCCCACAACCCAACGGGCCTACAAATCAATTAAGTATTGACACCAGCTTACAAACGCTGGTATTTAGATCCTCACCACTCCCACCAGATATCATCACGCAATTCTCTATATTAAATATAGAAGCCAATCAATCTAATATTTTCTGGGCTAGACCAGAAAACCATCCATAGTTCACTGCAAATCCACTAAACCTCCTATCACCATTTTCATGACCTTGTCTGGAGATATATACGAAGCTCCCACAGGTCACTTCCCACGTATCCAACAACCAAGAAACAGGATCTCGGCAGAGCTCAACATTGATTGGAGCCTCCGAACAGCCATTATATCTGAATGAACCATTACACCAATTCAGGTTAGGAGGGCCTTCTTCACCTTAGATTCACAGATTCCATTATTGTGTATTGAGGATATAAGATTACCCGATTAGCTTGTCTGTATCCATTCACATTCAACATTCACCGGCTGTCTCGGCACGACCTCGGGAGGTCGGGTACGAGGAAGAGGTACTTGTAGATTCCCCATGCTCGCATGTCACTTTTCCATCATACAAAATTGGTGAACCTGACGTGAACAAACAGTTCTTCCTCTTTTATTTTTCATTTCTTTCATCCACCTTCACTCTTTCCCATTATTCTGTGGGTATTCATATACCCCCCGAATATGTCAGGATACGATGCATATGGCAGACCTCTCTCAGGTCTCGAAGTAAACTATAGTCAAATAAATAGACAACCATCGCCCTCACTTTCTGCATGGGGTGATAACTATTCAAGTAATTACTTGTCATCTCAAACTCCCCCTCAAAGAACTAGCTCAAGTTATTCATTCTGAATTGAGGAGTTTGATCAGTTTGTGCACAAACACAATAGCCAGAGCCATCAGGCTCTAACAATATGACGTTTACTAGAGAATCCACTTCATCTCCTCAAGTCTTGTTCAAACCACAGATCAGTAGACAGTCAGACCCACTCCCCTTTTTGGATGAGGAGTACTTAGCACGCTTGCTAAAAGTGAACAACGTTTCCAAAATATGTATCCACCTATAGGGAGTTTACAAATACAATCTAATACCCTATTCCAAGAAAACACCCCCATTCCTCCACCTATGGGAAATACCCTCGGTGAAGCTTGGCAGGGTAATGATCAATTCATAGCAGGGTATCATACCCCTTTACAACCTCAAGGTATACAACAAACACCCTTAAGGCAAAACACTATGTCTTCACCAATAGAGGTCATTTCAGCCTTAGCTGAAAAAGGTTAGAGGGCTGGAACTTGCTCAAGAAAACCAAAATTCATATTTTGGGCAAATAGGAATCCCCAACCCTCTGCATCACCCCAGTCAGGTTGACCTCCTTACAGGAACAAGCACGTTAGGCATGCCTCCTCAAAATCCTTATAGTTACCCACAACAAACACCAACTAGGACCACATTTTCAAATGCCACTCCAGTTGAAAACATGACACCTCCCGGCTTGGCACCAAACAACCCGTACCAGAACAATGCTCCTCCTTACTTAAACATTTATTCAAAGTCACCACAAGGAGACATGTTCTCTTCTCCCAGGATGTTCGTTCAACCACAGGGATTCCCTTATGTCCCTACAAATGCATATGCTATGCCATATCAACAACCCATTCCACCTCAACCCCCTCAACAAGCGCCATCGATGGTCGAGGCCTATGCGGTAGGGACTTATTCAGAATATTTAAAAGAGCCCCTAGACTTCACCATACGAAGTGTTATGCTTCCAAGACCTCTTCCCGATTTACCCAAATACAAAGGGGAAGGGGATCCAAACGCACACATTAAGGCCTATGCCACAGCCATACGGGAGTTACTCCCTTGGGACGGGGTTGTCGCTAAAATATTCCCTAAGACCTTAGAAGGTATTGCCCTTGATTGGTATTACAGAATACCTGAAGCCTTGATACACTCATTTAAACAACTCGTGTCAGAATTCATCAAAGCTTTTGACATGAAAAAATTGTTAAGAACGGGAATCAGGGAGTTCTTGCATATTAAACAAGAACATAATGAATCCACTGCTCATTTTATTCAAAGGTGGCGTATGGTCCTCTACTCATCAGCAAGTGCTCCAAACATGGATCAAATGGAACTATGTGATTTATTCCTTAATTCTCTCAATAGAGAGATAAAGGAAGAAGTCCAGAAGTTCCCACTAAGAACTTACGATGAAGTACTCGAGAGTGCTCTCCGAATCGACCAAGCAGCAATAGATAGTGGTCGTAAGACATATGGGACAAATGGGAAATTAACCACTCCCAATCAAAACACCACGGCCTATCCTAATACTAGGAACACTAATCAAGGACCTAAGATCCTTAACAAGAACCGCGGAGTTACAACAGATGGAGTAACTGACCAAGTTAAAAGGGAAAACGTTGTAAACATTTCGCCACCTGTTAATAATCAGTGAAATAACAATTTTACTCCAACAATCAACGCAGTGGATTTTAATCATCCACCATGGAAAAAAACAACAACAACAATGACAAATCCAAACACAAAGTCCAAATCAAAACCCAGTTGGATATCAGAATCAAAACCAAAGGCAACAACCTCAAAATTTTAACTCTAACAACCAACAACCTTATCAGAATTTTGGGCCACAACAGATTATAAATCAATAGCCTCGAAATTATAATCCCAATTTATATTGTGGCTTCCACAAGATTCAAGGCCACGATACTAGGACTTGTCATGAATACAATAAATTCATGCAGTGTTTTCCAGAAGATCAAAAGCAACTCTTTATAGATATGTTTTTAGAAAATTCTGTAGTACCCACGCCAAACACTTATGCAGGGGTAGTTTCCCCTCAAAATGCACCCCTCAAGATCTTTAATGATCCACTCCCAAACCATTCTAACAATAACAGGCTAGATCCTAATGGAACAAATAAGGGTGTCATAACAGGAAACAATGATCATGAAGCTTCAACTTCATTAAATCCACCAGTCACACCCCAACTAGGAACTCGACCCCAAACTAAGATAGTTGGTTTGGTAGAGTTAGACACTGAGCTACCCATAGAAACCATAACAAGAACACGGGATTATTCTTCTCAACCTACTCCAAGTTATCCATTGGAACCAGACAACAGTCAACAAACATTGGTAAAACCCATAGGTGCCTATGATTTAATTAATGATTTAACTAAAACCTTCTCTCACATCTCCTTTTTGGATTTGTTAAAGAACTCTCCCACCCACAGGGCTGCCCTCTTAGAAGCATTAGGCCTTGGTCATTTAATCAACATCACTCCTCCTCCAAAAATGCAAGTAAACCATGTAGACTTTGACGTTTATCCTCCAGGGCAGCCAGATAGGGATACTAAATTTATATTCGATATAAGAAAAATGCCAACAGACACTAAAATTACAAGAAGAGGCGAACCCAACTTTACATTTACAAGTATGGGTTTATAATAATTATGTTAAACGTGCAATGGTTGACGATGGGGCAGCAGTTAACATAGTCCCCTTCATGAAGAGGTTTTCTTCAAAAGTTAGGATATGGAGAGACAAACTGTTCCACAACATGAAAATACACTAAGAGGTTATGATAGCCTCAAGGCCACTTTGATTGGAACCATAGTTTTACCAGTCACTTTAGGACCCAAGACGGTCCTCACCGAGTTTTATATTATAGATCGGGAAACCAACTATAATATGATCCTTGGTCGGCCATGGATACACTGCATGAAGGCAATCCCTTCCACGTTATTCCAAGAAATAATATTTCTACACTTAGGGAAAATATTTGTGGCACAAGGTGACCCAAAACCCTTCGATATACACCTAGCTGATTTGAAGAAAAGACTGGGCGTTCACTCCGAGTTTGAACTCCCAATAAATCAACTCATCAAACCAATTAATTTGAAACCAAAAGAAGAGTTGATACCCACCACAGAGTTAGAAGTTACAAATCTAGCCAAGGACATTCCAGCACTCAAAAATGAGACCAATGTTATAAAAACAGTGTCACTAGGGACTACCACAAAAATTATCGAGTTGCTATAGAAAGACTTACCTATTCTCCTACCATTTGATTCTATGGGTATGGGACACACCCTGGGAATTTCTTCTCTTCCATCAGATGAAGTTTTTATGGTAGAAGTAACCGAAGCAAAGGAAATAGATACGACAGATATCCCAACATCCATTTTTCCAAGCAAGTATTGGACTCTCCACTTCGATGGAGCTAGATGTCGCTTTGGAGCTGGGGCAGGAGTGATCTTTACTTCACCTGAGGGAAAGATCCTACCTTTCACCTTTAAATTAAACTTTGAATGTA
This sequence comes from Taxus chinensis, assembly GCA_019776745.2. NCBI lineage: Eukaryota > Viridiplantae > Streptophyta > Pinopsida > Cupressales > Taxaceae > Taxus > Taxus chinensis. The sequence goes on along the minus strand of CM034154.1, from coordinate 623,642,830 downwards.
CAAACAACGGGGCTGAGTATGAAGCTCTCCTCCTTGGCCTCATCCTAGCCAAAAGAATGGGTGTCGATAACATTAGAGTGCTAGGAGACTCACAACTAGTTGCAAACCAAGTCTCTGAGGTATATGAAACTAGGGCTGAACATTTACAACTCTATAAAATAGCAGTATTAGATCTAAGCAAGGGATTTAACTTCATATCAATTGAAGCAATCCCATGAGAGTAGAACCTTCTCACAGACTCAATAGCAACCTCAGCTTCCCGTTTCACCCCAAACAGCGAGTTGGAGGATACAAATTTCATAGTATCACTTCGTACTGAACCATTAGTGCGTAAAATACCAACAAACTCACTCTTAACTCATGGAGAAGCTGAGGATGATTTTTCTATCGTAGATCACTTTGATGATGATAGAGTCACTCTCTGAATATCTAAACACCTATGCAGAGCTACACCTTGCTCACCGCATAGTGGATCTTTCCCTAATACCACATTCCTCTTCCTATTTTGGAAATCCCATGGTAGAGTCTCCTCCACAGAAGGATCTTGATATCTACGAGATAGAAGATGGAGAAATTTGGAACTACCTCCAGCCCCACCTAAATTTGAAGAAGGTAACACTTCTTTAATAGAAGAAACCATTGACATAAACATTGGAACGGAGGAAGAACCAAATATTTTGAAGTTGGGATCCTCGTTAACTCTGGAGGAGATAGAAATACATACCCAAATCCTCAAAGAACATCAAAATGCTTTCACATTTAATTATAAAGAAATGACGGGCATTGCACCACAAGTCGTGCACAGTGCATAATCTTGTCACTAAACCAGATGCGAAACCAATTAAATAGAAGTCAAGACCAATGAAGCCAAAAGTGGCTCTCATGGTAAAAGAGGAAGTAATAAAACTTCTCCAAGTGGGATTCATCAAGCCCGTTGACTATTCACAATGGGTATCTAATATCGTCCCTGTTCTAAAAAAGAATGGGAAGATATGCATTTGCATAGATTTTTAGGATATTAACAAAGCTTGTCCCAAGGATGACTTCCCATTACCATCCATTGACGTTATCGTTGATGCAACAACTGGATTTGAACTGTTGTCCCTCATGGATGGGTTCTCAGGGTATAATCAGATTAAAATATCTGAACAGGATCAAGCCAAAACTACATTCATAACTCCCTGGGGAACTTATTGCTACGTTGTCATGCCATTTGGTCTTAAGAACGCCAGCGCTACATATCAGTGGGAAATGGACATATATATTCCATGATCTTATCCATAAAATTGTGGAATCCTATGTGGATGACTTGTTGGCCAAGGCCAAGAAATGTTGTGATCATCCAGAAGTGCTCCGTATCATCCTCTCATGACTAATTGAATATGGCGTCACATTAAACCCAGAGAAGTGCGTGTTTGGTGTGAGCAGGAGGAAAACTTCTGGGCTATATTATATCTTCACGAGGGATTGATGTTGATCTAGCCAAAATACGGGCTTGTTCTCAAAATGATCCCACCATCGAGATGAGTCTAGAATTAGGTCATTTCTTGGGAAACTCAGTGCAATCTGAAGGTTCATCCCGGATTTAAGTTTTTCCATTCATCCAATCAACAATCTATTAAAGAAATATTATAACATTGATTGGACTGAAGAATGCAACAAAGCCTTTGAAGCAGTTAAACACTTATTTTTGTCTCCACCCACGCTAATGCCTCCCAAACCAGACTGCCCTTTGATCTTATACTCACAAGCCACTCATGTCTCACTAGCCTGCATGCTGGCTCAAGAAGACAATGATAAATGAGAATGTGTGGTCTATTTCATCAGCCAAACATTGCTCAATTATGAAACATGCTACACACAGGTAGAGAGAGAATGCCTTGCCATAGTCTTTGCAACAAAATGTTTAAGACATTAAATGTTAAACTAGGAAACAAGGGTCATTGTAAAGACAGATCATTTACGAACATTTCTCACACAAGGATCTTTATCTAAAAAGGCTGGGACGTTTCATAACCTTAATGGGAGAATTTGAGTTAACATTCGTAAACCAAAAATCCAGTTAAGGGACAAATCATTGCAGATTGGTTAGCTGACAAGCCACTAGATGGAGGCAATCTGGTAAATCTGGACTTTCCTGATGAGTTTGTATACTTCATCAAAACCAGGCCCCCCATCTCTACATGTCCCTGGTACACTGATATCATCAATTTTATCATAGACCACACATAGCCGGAAGGTGCCACATCACAACAAAGAAGGTGGTTATGCATTATTACCGCTAAATATGTTGTTTTAGAGCATAGGTACTCTATCGTAAAGTCTTCTGATGACATGCTTCTAAGATGCGTCGACATAGAAGAATCCAAGAAGATTCTTCATGAATCCCATAGTGGGATATGTGGAGGCCACTTCGGTGGTCACGCCACCACTCGCAAAATACATCAGATGGGCTATTTTTGGCCCACTCTCGAGCATGACACAGTGGAATTTATACGTAAGTGCCACAAATTCCAAGAATTCTCTCACAAGATTCACATGCCAGCACAATCCCTGCAGCCAATAATGACCCCATGGCCCTTCTCCATGTGGGGTCTAGACTTGATAGGGAAGTTCTCTCCCTCATCAACCGATGGCCATAATTTTATAATTACAGCCACAAAATATTTTACCAAATGGGTGGAGGCCATGCCTCTCACCATCGTACTAGGTTTGGTAATTTCCAAATTCATTTTGAATCAAATCATTTGCAGGTATGGTGTCCCACAAGTCATTATCTCAGATAATGGCACTTCCTTTAAAAATGACGAAGTCCATGAGCTATGTAGCAAATTCAAGATAAACCATCACACGGCCTCTCTATACTACCCTCAAGCCAATGGGCAGGCTGAAGTGACAAACAAAACATTAAAGGCTATTCTTCTCAAAATGGTCAAAGAGAACAAGCGATATTGGCATTTAAAACTATATCTAGCCTTGTGGGCCCATCAAACCTCAATAAGAACACCAACAGGAGAAACCCTTTTCTTGCTGGTATTCAGGGTAGAAGCAGTTCTCCCTCTTGAGGTTGAAATACCTAGTCTCTGCATCTCATTACAAGGGATTCTGGATGAAGAATCTTATAGGGAGGCATGCCTCTCTCAACTAGAAAGCCTTGACAAGGTCAGGCTAAATGCCGAATAAAGGCACAAAGCCTATGCCAACTGGATGTGCTGGTAGTACAACAAAAAAGTCTATGAGTGAGAAATATATGAGGGAGATCTAGTTCTAAGACTAGACAGCCAGATCGATGAGAAAACCGATGAAGGAAGGAAGTTCCAGCGCAAATGGTTGGGCCCATACCGAGTCATGAAGGACTATGGAAACAGTGCATATATTTTGTGCACACTAGAAGGTGAGGAATTTAGTGAAACTGTCAATTGCTTGCATCTTAAATGGTTTTACGCATAAAACATCAAAATCATTACTTGTACATTATAGCTACCTACATTGCATTAGTCCTTTAGCTGTTTCATTATGTCCACTCATTTCATAAAAATTGTAGTCCATGAGCTTACTCTTAAGCAATCTGTTACAAATTTATGAAGGTATTGGCAAAGGCTTTCAAATCACATCTCTTCAAACATAATCAAGTATTTTCAAATCTTCTCATCAAGTTTGATAGAAAAATATTGACGAAAACTATACCAAGGCCTGCATACTTGGTTTTTCTCTTTATTTATACTAGGTGAAGTTTGTCCTTGCCTAACGGTCTGTTCTAGAAGCTTCTCGGTGTTAGATCTATCCATCTTAAATCTCTTTGAACGAAAGGATATCCCAAAGTCATAGATCAAAAATGTTAAAATCAAATGAAATCAAAAGCACCAAGCAAACAGAATATTTTATTTTACACACTTCTTTGACCCATCAACCTTCGGTGATAAGCCCACATCTCTTATTGGTGGTGTGAGGTTGGGAAAGGAAAGGAGTGCCCTTACTCGCCTATATCTTGCCTCACAGAAAATAAATCCATCACAGAGAGGTTTGAGAAATATTTGTGTGAAGGAAAAATGAGTGAAACATTCAAACAAAGGGAAGAACTATGATATTATAAAATTCACATGACCTTTGAGGAGGAATGAAACATTCCAAAGGAGTTACCCTTAGTATTGGGCAAGGCAGTGCAGTTCGCGGTGTATCAAAATTTTTACATCGCACGGTTTGCAATGAAGGATGGGACATGGAGTTCCTGGTGCAAACTGCCATATGCCTTCGCAACATGTTACTTTTAGGAAGAAGTACACAAAATTACTGATGCGCACTAGTTGAGCTATAATGTGGACAAGGTAGATTGTGACTATCATACTCTAAGGAAAACTTATGTTTATCCAAGTCGATTTACATTTATCGAGAGGCTTATTTTTGATGTTATAAGTATGAAGGTGGTAAGTTTGGCTATTAGGGATAGTGGGGCCATGCTTATCTATCTACAGCTCAACCTTAGGTTAGAAAATGTAAAGTATGTGGAGAATGAGGTCATGCTCCTAGGGCCACCTAAGGGAAAACATACACTTGAAAATGTGGCAACTCCAAAGCCTGGCCTCGATCGTAGAAGGAGACGTGGAAGAATATCTCAACAAGGATAGTGGAGGCTTGGACCATAGAGGCTAGAGGCAAACCACATACAAAGTAGAAAGTGAGTGTGCATATAATCCCCCACAGACACAAGGAGGAGATGAATACTTAGATGTGGGTATAGTCCATGAGGAATGCCAGTTTGAAAAGGATTTTAGAAGAGCCAAAACCCAAGGCACAGGAAAATCTAAACCTTTATGAAGGTCACGTTGAATCTCCCCTACAAAAAATCACCTGAGAGAAATAAAAGAAAAAATATGAATCTTGAAGAGGAGGAGGAGTATGAAGAGAGTGCACCAGGAACCCTGGGATGAAGAAATGAGAGATGAAGAGGAAGGGGTGAAAGAGGCAGAAGAAACTATGCAAGAACAACCCAACATGCCCATTATGACTCAAGTAGGAGAAGGACCAACTCCAGAACTTGGCACCCAGGTTTTTAAGGGGCGAAGGAAAAAAAGAGAGAAAGCAAGTGAAGATTATGTTGTCCCTATATGGGCTATACTGAGGACACACAAAAAATCATACACACCCGGTTTTAGAGCACTGTGGGCCTTAAGGAGTTATATGGATGGGAGATGATGGATCCATATATGGCCACTATGTGCACAAAGAAACAATTATCCTAGTCCATGCAAACTCATATGGATTAACCACATTTTGACATGTGTGAGGAGTCCTATGTCTCGTGAAGAGTGAAGAAGGCACCCTAGAGAAGGTACATGACAATAAAACCTACTATAATGTCAATGAGCAGGTCATCAATGCAATGGTGAAAGTATCTACTGAGGTGGCAAAGACAAAAATTGATAAGGCCCCCACCATTCAAGCACTTCTTGAAGAAAATAAGGATAAAACTATAGAGATAACACATTTAAAGGAAGAGAAGGAATGAGAATGGGAAAATAATGAGGCATTCGTTAGCATGGTAGAGGAAATTCGTGATCACATCCTTAAAAAAAGGCCTCATCTAGAATCTCAGGTATTAGAAAATTTTCCTTCTGCTATTTATTATGTGTGCACTTTGGTCGATTTAGTGTTAGATGATAGACCAATTTGGATGCCCACACCAAAAAATTATGAATAAGAGGCAGAGAGAGTAAGCACCTCTATGGTTAGGAAAATTTCAACTTATGAGGCATTGCTCCAAACTTTGAAGAATGAGCTAAAGAAAGTTGACCAAGCTCTCAATTTATGTGTTGGCACCAGAAGTAGTAATAAGGACCAGAACTCTAGTTGAAGATAATGAAGTTATGGTAGCGATGAAAGATGAGACATTATGGTGCGCAAAAATATTGGCAATGGTGAAACAAAAGTGTGAGGCCCTCGCAACAGCCCAGGATCCACACAAAGAGAGGATTGATGAGATTGGGAAGCTCATAACACAAAAGATGGACCTCTTGGAAGGAATGATGTCAAGTATGGATAATGTTTTATGGATACTACAAAATGAGAAAGAAAATATTACTTAGGGCGAAATGGATTTCATAGCCACATATATTCTAGAGAAGAAAAGGACCATGCTAAATAAATTGTAGACATTGGTGGCTGAAATCAAAAAGGAATATCCAGAGCTAATCCTCCCAGTTGAAGAAGAAGGTGTTGTAGATTGAAAATTCATTCTTTTGTATAGTGTTTCATTAATTCTTTCATTCCTTATTCTTTATTATTGGGAACATCAGAAATAATTCCCATTATCGAGGTGATAATGTACTTTAGTGTGGGGTAATGTTGAGCAGAAATAATGTTTCCCTAAGGAGAAGACACACAAAGGATGTGTGTGCGAGAACAAGGCACATTTGAAGGCTTGGGAAGATAGGTAAGGAAACACACGCCAAAACACTTTGGCTCATGACTTAGCCATTTTTTTGGATAAGGGATATTTTTGGAGATAGTGTGTAGAGCACACATAGATATGAAGAATTGCTCTACATGCAATGGTATTTTGGGAACAAGCGGTTGTTAAGTGCCATGCATAATTTAGGCTAATAATAGGATTTCTTCTTAGAGTTAACTATAGGACATCATTATTAGAACACTTGCATGTTGTGCAAGCCATTATAAAGGTGCATGGATATTATCAACATGTGACCTATTTTGAGAAGTGCTTAGACGGTGAAGGGAAAGTCCCCACCTCTACAAATATGAATTGAACTATGTAGTTTAGAGAGAGTGAATTATTGTATAGTTATGATGTTGAACTTAATATGCACATGACTCATGGAGATAATTTATAGTGTAAGAATATTTTGTGTTTTACAGTGTTTAATGGAATGGAGTATATTGGCTGGATAATGGTGATAGATATAACTGAATTTGGTTCTTGTATGGTTAGCCTTATTATAGTTATTGTTTAGTTCATGATTCTCTAAGATATATATCTGGTTTATGCACTATGAAATGTGTATGATTAGTTATGGATTTGAATATGTATTATCATCATCACACTAACATCTTGCACAAGAAATTATAAATAGGTGCCTGGTACCTTTGCATGTTTTTGGTGAGCACTCAACTTAGGTTGAGTGATGTGCCAATGTTCTTGGGTTTTATATAGTAGATTCTAAGTTGCATCACCCATTTACCTTCCTTGTCCAACCCTAACTTGTCCCTTTATATATAAACCCTAATCTCACTTCCTATGGGCTCCTTGTCCCGAGCTCATCATCTTCCCACTGTCTAAGTGGATGGGTCCTCGCATTCAACAGTGACCCATCCAGGTATTCATTGACCCTATAAAGCCACCTCCCCCTTCCTTTCTCAAGGATAAAAATATAAAATCTTGAGCTCTCTTGCAATCTCACCTTCATCTCTGAGTGCCTTTTGCAGCTTCCTACCAATCCTAGAGTCTTCTTGAAACCTTTAGACCTCAACTTGGGATATTTTGGGAGTTATCTTGCCCCCTTTTCATTCTTCATTTCTTTGTTGCATCTTTCATCCATTTTTCATCTCTAACTTCTTGTTTATGTTTATAAATAACTAGGAGCTTCATCTCTTTCTGTTTAGCCTCTATTTCCATCTACAAGTCTCTGTTTTCAGCCCATCCATTTTTGTTCAAGTCTAACTCAACCCCACTCACTATCAAATCTGCCTGGGTCATCGTCGATCCAACATCCATTGCATCAATTTCTCTATCATCTAGATCCAAAACCATATATTTTCTATATCCACCTCAGTCTCACATCCAACCAATATGTCCTTATGTCATCTCAGATTCATTCTATTAGTCCGCAGTCACCTGATCCATATTTTCCATATTTACCCTTAGAATTATAATTTTCTTGCATCATTTCTATTTCCTCTTGTTTCATCCCCTTTTGCAGGTTCTTTTTTATCATTCCGGTGCTGAACAAACTCTAGATATGCCATCAAAATTTACAGATATACATTTTACACCACTGTTTTAGTCCACCCACCTCAGTATACATTGACTAGCCCTCTATAGTATTAGGTCATCGTTGACCCCTGCCAGGATTTATATATTTTATCATATTTAGATCACATCTTATTTTATCATCTTAGATCCATATTTTAGCTTCTATTTTACTTCATATTTTGCATTAATGTTACATCCAATTTATCAAATATCCAATTTATCTATCTTTATCAAACATGAGGGTTGACATCCATATAAGGAAGTTCTTACTTCTTGGGGATAACTTTGTAAGGAAATACTCCCATCTTATCTACTAATCCAACCTTTTTCTATTGAGTTGTCTTGATTTGCAACTCACTTAGCTCACAGTGAGGAAGGATTCATCATTTGCACCCATCCACATCATTATTCCATCTCAAGGTACCATAAACCCTTCATATTCTAAGTTTCTTTATTTTCTTTAGTACTAGTTCACTAATCTAAGAAAGAAAGAGTACATTTTTTACAACATTCTCGAACTACCGATGGGACCCACCCTTTTTAGGTGAGTCTTGTTATTTTGTTTTCATTTTCATATTCTTTCTTACATTTCCTACTAACCTTACAAGGGAAGGAACGCACATCAGATCATGCTTAATTGCTTTCTTGTGTTAGATTGTGGATTACTTAGATTTTCTTTTACTCGCTTGTTGGCTTTGTAGATCGGATAATAAAGAAAAGAATATTCTAGGTATTCCTTGTTTTTTCCCCCATATTTTTATTTATTGAATTGCATCACTTGTTTGTCCCTTGTCGAATCTCCATATTTTGTTTTAGATCTAAAAAATAACCCTTTCATTATTAATTTCAAATCTAGATTAACTAGGGGGTTTAATACGTTGCATACACACTTCATCACACACATCCAAACACATAAACCAATTCACACATCTAAACATCCCTTACCAGGTGGAATTATTGGGATTTCATCACCCAATAGGAAAGTTGATGCGGTGTTCTGGCCTCATTATTAACTCTATAAAAATTTGGGCCTCGCATACCTTTGGGTATATCAAGGACTCCAAATCCAAAAACCACCTGAAAATAGCCTTAGATCGACCATTTTCCTAGGTTCCCCTTTAAGCCTTTTCATTTTCTTTTCTCACACTCTTTTAATAATCATGATGATAAAATATTTGTTGCTTGATTTTTTTGTTAATAAAATACATGATAAAATGTTTATCTACTTCATGCCTATTATCACTCCTTATTAGGCCAAGAAAACACAATAATTCACCTCATCTAATGACATCTCTTCTTGCAATGATCTTTCCCAAAAAGCTTCTAAACTTGAGACCGCACCTTTGATCACCCAACCTTTAATTTCTATGGTCTCACTTCATGAAGCCCATGTCATCCAAAATTATCCTCATATTGAAACCAATCCTTCTAAACAAAATTTTCCTTAGTCCATTTATTCTATACCATCTTTTCCTTCATCTTCTGCCCCTTTAGAGACTCTTGGACCTCCTACTATCCCTCGTGGATGCTCAGAGTTTCAAGAACTCCTTGATGCTAATCATATTGCCCTTTATGACTACCTATTTTTCAAGTCCTCCAAAATCCTTCAATCCCATCAATATACTCAATTGGTGGATCCCATTCCACCCAAATCACCTCATATCAACACTATCCCCACTTCAGATCACTATTGTCAATAGTATGCCTTTAGAATTTTCTTTTTATACCCAAATTCCTAGGCATGCTGACACTTCATTCAGATAGATCTGAACGCTCACCTAAAGTGCACAAAGCTATCATGTCCCTCTTTGGCACTATCTTTCCAAGGTGTTATCATAAATGTTCATATTAGCCATAATCAAGTGTATATTCCATCATAATAATCAAATCCACGAGCTCAGTTTGAAAACACACATAATAAAGAAAGTATAAAGGTTTAGATAATAATTAGATCAAATTTACCATAAAAGAACCATGAATAGAGACACCAATAACCAATATCCATCCACAAAGATCCATCATATTATCTCATCAGAAACTAGAATATGAATACATAACAATAATTTCATAAAAGTCTTGTGCACAAGTTCATACCAGCATCAATACTCTTGTACATACGGTCATTAAAAAAATCAGAAATCTATAAACTATGTAGATCAATGCATATATATAGGGGTGGGGACTTACCCTTCACCACCCACGCATTCGCAAAATAGGTTGTATGCTCAGATTAGCCATGCACCAATAACTACATGCTTCTACATGGTGGCTAATAATAGATTAAGCTATAATGAAGCTCTATCTTAATCCTATTATTAGCACAATCTATGCATGTATCTTGGTCTCCACTTTTTCCCAAAATATCTCTTCCTTGGCCATGAAGTATTCATTATTTTCTCTTTTACGTGCTCTGCACTCAAGATATTTTTAGCTCGTGCCATAGAAAAACGGCTAGGTCCCAAACTTATCTCTTTGGGTGCAAAACCTTAGGGCATAATTTTTTCACCATCTCGCGCCTTCTCACATACCACCTTCTTTCGTGCCACTATCACATGCACCTTTGATACTTAGTCAATATTTCACAAGCCCAACAATACCTATTCAATCATCTCAAGAATTACACTTACTTCCTTCTACATCTGAACAACATAACATAACTCTACCTTTTATCTCTTCTTCACTTTTTCATGTAATCACCTCACAACCGCACCCATCTGAATCAATAAAAACTCATCAACCTCATCATCAAAGAGATTATCAATACATACTTTCCACTCAACCAAATACAGTGTCCTAACCACCCATCACTTTCATCCCAACTAACTCCCTACAAAATCAATAAAACCTTCCCATCTCATAACAACCACCTCAATCTAACCAATCTTACCACATCCATATATCTCAACATCAATATTTATCTCAACCAATCCAATCACAAACCTATTAATTACATTCCCCCTTATTAACCACTTCAACCAACACCAAAAAATCTCCAAACATATCAAACAAATTAAAAACCCAACCCATCCACATTATATGCATCAAAATCTCATCCTTTAACCTGCTAGCCATAAAATGATCCCTTACAAGCACTATTGACTAGGATGGCTAACCTTGAAGCTGCAACTTTAGGATCTAATACCAATTTTTCATAAAAAAATCTAAAAAAAAACCCATCAATCCATCCATCCTCGTGAAACCTTATCCTCCTCATTGGGAATTTCTAAAATTATCCAAGTTCAATAGCAAAGACGATCCCCAACAAAACCTTCAAGATTTTTGACATGCATGCTACCTTATCACCCATGATCAAGATCTCATGTTTCACACATTTCTTATGTCATTAGTTGGTCCCACATTAGATTGGTACAACATTATCCCGCAAAAATCATTATTCACCTTCACTCAAATTACATAATTGTTCCTTGAACATTTCTCTATCAAAATTACATGTAATATTACCATCACCGACCTTTATGCCATTTGACAGTTCGACAACGAATCTATCACATATTTGGTTGCACGATGGCGTAGCATTATTAACCAACTATCTTTCTCCCTTACACAGATTGAACTAATTGAAATTATCTCATGGTATTTTACAAAGCACATCTCTGTAACCATTAAAATTCAATCTTTCCAAACATTTTAAGAGGATTTTACTTTGGTCTGAAAAATTGAACTCTATGCCCTTGATCAAGGTCACCTTAACCTTCAATCAAACAAGCCTAAAACAGAGTTCATATAAACTTCCACGCATGGTGAAAAATATAAAACTTCCACCAATGCCATCATAGTTCAATCTTCATTCACATCCACTTCTCACACAGAGCCTCCACAAAGAGCTCATAGACCACTTCCTAACCCATGGGGGAATCATATAGTTCTTTATTAGACAAGTTGATGGCAGTCCACCTCATTCAACTTCCCCCTATTTGACCCATTGGCAACTCACGACCCAAACCCATATGGTATCATGAGGGGAATTATTGTAAATATCATCAAGTTCAAGGTCATGACATTGAAAAGTTTTGTTCCTTCAAATATCACGTCTAACAACTTATAAATTAGGGAGATATCCAAGTAGAAAATCCTAACACATTATCTAATCAACTCCTTGATATCTCTAAACATCTATCAAAAAATCAGATTCCACCCCCCATATATTATAAAACCTAATGTTCACACAATTAACACCCTAAATCAAGAGTCTACATTATTCCCTACATTTTCTACCCCATCATCTACCTTCACTTTATGACCTCCTTCTACAATAATAACCCCATTGATATCCTTATATATATCTACACCTACCACATCTCAACCTATCAAATCCACTCATTCATCCACATCTATAAAAAATACACCTACTACTACATCTACACCACCTATATATACCATTCCTAGATCTATACTCACTTCCACATTTATCACATCTACTAGCATAACCATATCTACATCTACATCTCAAACTACACGTATATCTATGATATCCCTTGAAACATTTCTTACAAAAACACCCCAACTTAAGAAAATCACCAATGATACACATGCCCCATGTATAGAACCAATCACCGCCACATCAATCGATCTGATACATATACAAACCATGACCCCTTCTGATCTCATCAAGTGCATCATCCAAAAACCCCTTCCATCCTCAATATCCTCATCTCCAACATCCTCAACATCATCTGGTTCTACTTCTATAGACTCCATGTTTGAAATCATAATAATTCCCACCAATGGTAAAAAATCACAATCAAATTCAAATAACCTTAGCACACCTATCCAAAAATCCCTTACACAACCTCACAAAAGGTTAGAACACCATCCTCCCAAGCTTAAGTAAACCAATGTTACATCATCAATATTAGGAGAACCTCCCTCCATCTTAGTACTAGAACCTTCATTTAAGACACCCATCATCAACTAATCCAAGAAATCTACCCCTCCTTTTAAATCTAACCCCCCTTCAAAATAATGTGAGTCCCAAATCATCAAAACCGAATCATAGATACCCACTTCTCCAAGTTCCAACTCTAAATTTGAACCAAAGGACTTCATGAAGTCTCATCAAAGTAGACCACCTTGTTTCCCTTCATCCACCATTCCCAAAACTTCTTCATGTACAACCTCTTCTTCAACAACCCCCATTGGGTCCTATACTAAAATATTTCAACAAATCCTTCAAGCATCTACAACCTCCCTTCGTCCTATTAAACCTTTTTATCCACGTGGACAAAAGCCATCATGATTCAATTCTAACGCCGTGTGTACTTATCATCTCACTTCGGGCCATAAAACTGAACATTCTAAGGCCCTCCAAACTCTTATCCATAATTTGATGGCAAAATATGACCATCTCATCCATGAAGACCACTCTTTTCCTTCCATTTCATCCACAACCAAATCCAATCCTCCCATTGAACCCTCACCTCATAAGGCATCTAAAATATGTCCTTCAGCTCCTAAGACATATAAATTGGATCCTTCACCTAAATCACTTATTGTAATCCATCCTCCAACATATGTTTCTCCTAACAGAGACCCCCTCTCTTCATTGATGTTATCCATATTACTAATCATACTCGCCCTCATGATCCTTAATCATCTATCCAATGAAACCCCTAGAGGCATCATCGCTACTCCTTGTAACATTCCTATATGATCCTCCTTTTCATCCGCTAGCTTGTACATGTCTGCATCCAAGTTACCTAATGTGGTGTAGTTACTTTTTTTGGGGAAGAATCCACTCCTCTCTCTTATTCCTATCACTTCTCCTCCATCCAACCATGCCATAGACATCGATGAAAATATGACTCTTTGCCCTAAAATTTTTAAATATCCACAATCATTCTAGTACCATTATATTATTAGGCTAGTTCTCTTCCTCTTAATCCCTCATCCTTTATCTAGTTTGTTATCTCATCTATATTGTTATACCTCATCCTAAGCCCACTTTTATGGACATATTTTTCTCAACATGGATGCATATTTCCTCACTATTCGAAAGATAACGCATAATATTTTACCACCTCTTTTCTATCTCACCTTCTACAAGCTATCATTTTATCCCATTCACTCCCCCATCTAACAAACATATAAAATTAAAGATACTTTAACATTCGTTGAACTTGAGTCCTTAAACAAAATCAAAATGTCACTACTCTAGAAAGGGGTCAATGAGGAAAATTTTCTCCCAGCTAGATTAGATCATACACACAAATCTTGAACCTATTGTCTCTTGATGGTAAATCAGAAACAAAACCTCTAAACATATTTCACTTGTGGTCATTCTACTTTTAGCATATCTAAAATCGTGCACTTATTCATCCTAGTGGTCATCCATCCATCATTAGCCTCCTCCATCTTTAATTTTAATGATATGGAATTATGTGGTCTACCATCACTTTTTTAGTTGCGACCTTGAATATGGGCACCACGTCTCTACTCATACATGTTCCTTATGGATATGTTCTCCCTTCTTGGTGAGAAATATGTGATCATTACATCCATCACCCTCTTATTTACCTCTTGGAACCACACTAAGGGTCCATAGGGTGTCACTTTTACATTCGCTATACCCTTCTAAGATGTATACCTAACTATCCTTAACTGTTCCCTAAAAATTCAAAATTCCATGGATGCTCATATTAAAAAGATATCATATCCAAAAGAAGACTACTCCCTCGAAGGACAATTTTCATAAAAGCATAAAAAATTCAAAAGCATAAAATGATCCCTCAAAGGATAGCTATCATATATATATATATATATATAATCCATGAAATCTGTAAATAGTAAAAATCAAAAGTAAAAAAGAATAAAAGTAAAAAGAAGACCACTCTCTCAAAGAATGGATACCATCTCATATCATGGTAGTGAAAGCTTCCCAGATTTTTCATCCTTCTATCTATTTTAAAAATTAATGCATAAAAAGAAAAAGTAAGCATCCTAAGAAAGCTTCCCACATCGATCAACTTTCACATCCATAGCAAGCTTCCCGAATTGATCAGTTTTCATCCCATTATGTAAAGCTGGGGCATAGACCTAGGGACACCCCACCTATGGAGAACATATATTCCTGCATACATGTTACATCTAAACCCCCTTGGTTGTGTCAACATTAGGTTCATAAGTCCACTTTCCATATTTTCCACATGATCCTTGGAATAAGTAAAAATTGTTGGTTATGTGTTGACACATGTTATTGGCTGTAAGTACATTGCCTTAATTGGATCCTTTTCTTGTTTACCTCCAATCTAGTTTGAAGCATAATTTCTACATGTGCTCCTTGCTATGATCACATGTAATTTATCTAGTTTTTGGTCTCATTCTATTGAAGTTGCATCCTTTCTCTCCTGCTATGCATATTTTTGGTGAGAAAATTTTTCAGAGGACAAATTTGTGGGTTTCTTGCCAATACTCTGAGAATCTAAGTCCCTCTACTTAAACGGTGCAACTTCCAAATATACATGTACGAGTAATGGTGGGTTTTATCCGGGTTGGCCTTGTGATAGGGGATCAAATAGGGGTACTCCACTGACCCTATGTCAAAGCTAGCAATGGCTTGCTAGGGAGGAATTTTCTAGGAGAGCAGGAAAGGGAGCGAGAATGTTAGATAAGAGAACTAATGTTGTAAGTAGAAAATCATATTTTTGCATACATCAGTTAAAAGTTTCAGCACATGCATTAAAATTAAGAAGAAACAATTTTGCAAATAACAATAAGACCAATTAGAAATTAATGAACACAAAGTATTAGTAAATCCCTTAGTAAAAAAAGGCTATAAACTCCTTCTTGTATTGATGCTCAAGCAGAAATTGTACATAGCATGAGAATGGAAGACATTTGAGAATAGGGGAGAATAGAATAATTTTCTATCTCTTTTCTTTTTTCACAAGGATCTCTCTCTCTCATGAATTCACAAAAAAATATCTACGAAGACCCTCAAATGAGGAGTGCATTACAATTTATAGAAGAATAAAAAATCTTCATCTTCCTGGTGATTCTTCATATACCCCCAATGAATCTTCGTATGTATCGACATGAATTAAAACTCTTCGCCTTCTTAGGAAAACATTTAAGTCCATTTTTATAACATAAAAGTGACTTAATACATTGGAAACATTAAGACATATAAAAAAGTGCAAACCCAAACGCAAAATCAGAACATTGAAGAAAGAGAACGTTGGGAGGGAAGAGAAGAGAGAGAGAGAGAGATAGATAGAAGGAAGAACAATGTTGTTGAAAAAATATTCTTCCTCTGATAAAGTCTGTTAATCCTTTTAGATCACTCGATGGAATGCTCTAATATGATGAAATATGAATCCCCAAAATCATTACAACCTAAGAAACTTCCTTTGGATGACGCATGAACACCGAGAACTAAGTGTTTAAAAAGACTGTTAAATGAATTCATTGGTGACCATGAGAATTACTCATGAAGATCCCCTTTGAAGAGACTGTAGCCTTGGAAAAAATCTTGCCAAGTTGAATGAACAGTTTCGCTAATGACCGCAACTTATACCCCACACATGATATACATGTGACCTGAATCATGAAGTGAGTGTTGAAAGACACTATCGAGGTCCCTAGGATGAATCTCAAATGGCCTATGATAAATTCCCATGGGTGATCCCGAATGACGATCCTTTTTTACAACACTGTCATATTCTTCCAACATATGTCCTACAGAATGATACATTTAATGCTTATTTCACTAAATTGGGACTGATTCTAGTCCCAACAACTAAAAAATATACTCAATATAAGAATATGATATTTCTATTTTCAGATTCCAAAATGTCAAATATTGGAATTATCTGCACTTCAGAATCACACATATTGGATTCCAAAATTGCACATATCGGATTCTAATATCACATATATTGGAATCCAGAATCACATATATTGGAATCCAAAATCACCTATATTGGAATTATATGTACTCCAAAGTCCCATATATCAAAATCTAAAAAAATTAAATATTGGAATCCATTATATGAGCTAGCGTCTATTAACCATTATTTATGATTTGTTATGTACAAAACATGTTTTTGTTTTATAAGTGTTAGTGGTCGCTGGCCATTATTTATGCTATCTTATGTATAGAACATGTTTCTATTTTATAAGTGCTAGCGGCCGCTAAGAATTATTTATTGTTTGTCTTAGTGAAGCTCCAAAAAATAAGTTCCCTCGAATTTTGTTTTTGATCAAATATCATCCCAAACATATTCTCTTGTCTTTCAATCGCTGTAACAAAGGCCACAAACGTGGTGTTAAATTTGACGCTCGTTTAGATGTTTTTATTTTATCATTTTTATCCGTAAAATAGTTGCAAATCTTTGAAATAACTGTGACATATGACTTGCATATTTTTAGATATGATTGCCAATTTTTATAGACTATTTATATATTAGTTATATTAAAAAATATTTAAAAACAATCAAGTATGTATAGTATAATTTAATATTTATTTTATGAACACCATAAAAAAACTATTTTACAAATTTTCAAGGGAAAGTTTTTTTGTTAATTCACCACAGAAGAAGTTATTCAATCATATTGTCATCTTATAATAAGTGAAAATATAAATCCTTTGAACTTATATTTCGAAAATCTCAACATTATAGAATAGAGTTACACATTACATTCGTAATAACATATGAATGTATATATTATTCGCAATGTTAAGCATTACAATCATAACAACATTCTGAAAAGATAAATAGGTATTTAGCATTTTTCTTGCTCTATAATTGATGCCCTCTACGAAATTCAATTCCTAAGACCCTATTTGTGATTTTTTTGGTACAAATCGGTCATTAACCATTTATATTTTGTACAATCTTTTTGTCTTCTTTTCATACCCACCATAAAATTTTCAAGAGAGTTTCCCTTTGAACCTAATGTAATACACAGATTATTTTTCAAACTGTATGAAAAATTGCTTCTACTCCAAACATTTTCTAGGTCTCTTATTGTTATTCTCTTGACTATATTGCAATGTTCATTTCCCTAAGTGATTCTTGGATTCAATACGGTCGATATATTTTTATTGAATCTCATTGATATCTTTTTAACATCAATAGAAATGAGAGTGTCAGACCAGAATCCCAGTTCATAGTATGGTGATACTAATTTTATAAATTCTTATAGGCCACCTCGCAGGTTGACAACTTTCATATTGAACCTGCATGACATCTTCCTATTGTATGTTTTGTTTATCCCATATAGCAGGTCCTCCATATAAAAAAAATTAAATAAATCTTATCGCTACCTGCAGGGAAGTAAAATTTTTTAATTTTTGTCGGCTACATATCACTTACAACCAATTAAAATAAACAACATTTTAACTTATGACTAAAAATTACTGATTGAGATTATGGCTTGGATTACACCACCTTTACATGTTGCTGGATCCATTGATGCAAGAGCTATTTCAAATAAACAATCATCAATTCATAATCTATTTCTTCCTATTGAAAATGTGAGCATACTATATTCAAAATAAGCATTAATCAATTCATAATCGAATTCATGCTATGGAAAAATTAACTAGATAAATATAGTGGTTTAAGTGGTGATATGGTAAGTACAATATCAATTATTCTCTATCTTACAATTCAAATTTAGTAGTCGTTAAGCTATGCTTATATTCATCGAAACACCCTTCGGCAGAGAACAATCCTCAACTATTACTGAGGATTTGCAACCGCTAGGCTATGCCATCATTGGCTAAAATACACTTAGCTAGAAAACCTTAAATGAGGCTAGTCAAGTGCTGCTTATATTTGTCAAAACACCCTTAGGCGAAGAAAAGTCCTCAGCTATTGTTGAGGATTTGCGACCACTAGGCTATGCCATCATTGAACAAACTACACTTAGCTAGAAAACATTTAATGCAGCTAGCCAAGTGCTACTTTACATATGTATGAGCTGGATCAAGTCATATGTAGTACTATTTATGATGATTTTGAAGACAAAACAATGTTAATTCAATGTAATTAGTTAGTATGCAATAGTGAATAAGTGAAACATTGTAGAGAGTATGCAATTTTAAATCAGCGAGATATTGATGAATGTAAGGTTTTTTATTCAAACCATTTATGTATTGAACGTGCATTCTTACAGTCCGCTAAGCTCTATATAGTTTGTTTTAAATTGTTATCATAGCTTACAAATGAATTTCCTTAAACTTTTTATTCGACCCTAAGTTGAGCATATAAACTAATGTCTGTTAGTTATCATTTCCTATAAATTTTGGGCCTTATAAATAATTTTGTTGTTAAATACACATGGATATCATATCATTTCCTATAAATTTGTGGGCCTTATTGGTTGTCTACATAATCCTTTATTTTCTTATAAATTTTTGGGGCTTATTAGTGGTTTTGTTTGTAAATTCACACAATTAACATACCTGTATCTGATGGCATTTTCATGACCATTGTTCTTGCATCCTCCACATCTATCATCTTAACTGTAAAAAACATAAGTTTTTAAAAATAATTTAAAACCATGGCAATTGAAGATATAGGTCATTAAACTTATTTATTAGATGATTAAAATTAAATCACCATGTTGAATTGGTTGTGTAGCATCGTGGTGAAACAATTATACATCAAACTTTATAGCTTTGTGGTTATCTGAATCAACAATAATTATATAAGTAGCATATTTAGATTAAAATCCATTAAATAAAATCACTTGTTGAAGTTTTTTTCAGAGATGAACCTTTCTTCATATGAGAATAGTAATGTTTCAGAAACATCGCTTGACTACATGTCTCAATAATAAAAATGGAAAATAGTTTGGAATCCACCAATGCACAGAGAGTGACACTACCACCGTAAAGCACTAGTACTATAGAATTTACAGAACAATATCGAGTGAACATATCATCCCAAAACTCATACGATATTTTGTAAAGAAAAGGATGGATGTTTCATTGTAGGTCAATTTCACTTGTAGTTACTAATTTTTGTGGCGGTTTCTCCATCTAATCTATAGTGAAATCTTCTCTATAATCATTGTTATTGTCACAGTTGTGCACACAAGATATTGTGTACATAAGACACAAACTTTTGAATATCCCATTGCTATCGTAGAGTTTGTAGCATCCATCAAGAATTGATACTCCAATGCCTTTAACCTTTTCCATGTATCTTTGTACGGTGTCGCTTAACATTTTTGAATAATTAGTTGGTATTATAAAAATAATAATATAATCCAACACACTATTTTTGATAAATTTTAGAAGCTCCATTATGACATTAGAAGAAATATCACTAGCCAAATTGTAAAAAATCAGCTATCATACATTCAACATTAAAAGGATTAGTCGAAGGAAGATGATAAAGTTGATAGAAGATGGAATGGATATGCACATTTACAAGAAAAATTGTCTGAGACTTTCACCCTTGCTGGTATATTTCCTTCCAAAGACATCACATAGTTGTCTAATCCGAAATGGGAAGAACGTTTTCCACCTCATGATCTTTTTTCCATTTTACCATTTTTTCCCCAATATGGTTATCAATTTTTTTATTTTTCCATTGCTCTCTTCACCCAATAGTATAGAGAACTGGCGGTAGTGTGATTCATGCAATTTAATTTTTTTGATTACATTGGATTCACTGTAAGATGTCAGTATAATATTATCTGGATGCTTTTTCTCAAGTAATGTAGAAAATTTTCAATCATTTTTTGTCTCCTTTTATTCTCCGACAATAAGAATCAAATGTATCTTCTATTACACTAGCCTCAAAAGACCCAATTGATTCAGTATTCCTTTTCAACCCATGCAATTTTGATTTAGATGGGCCTATCTCCAATTTAGTCAAACATGTTTACCTTGGAATAGTAAACAACTTGGCATGTGTTGGGGGTGAAAGAAAACCTTTTCTATGCAAGAAATGACAAACAAAAGATGTTTTCTCATTTCTATACAAATTTTTCAATACTGTAAATATACCATTTTGAGTGTCTTTTGCATTCAAACATCCAATTTTGTCAGAATTTGTTAGAATCCCCAAATTCCAACCATTTTTTGAACAGGAATATGGTCAGTTGTTTATGGAGGCATGCATTTCCCATTTCCTGAACAAAGAAACATCCAACTCCATATCCAAAACAAGACACTTATTGTTTTCAAAGTCGAAGTGTTCCACCTAGACACAAAGTGTCCCCAAATCAATAACTTCTGATGAAAGAACAATACCAACTTCCTCGTGATTTCCATCTATAACAAAAAAACAACCACAATTCGTGGTGGTAGTGTTTAGGTGAATTAAGTTCCAAAAACCATTCCTCGTCTCTTTTCTTCCAAAAAATACCGCCTGCAATGAATAGAATTATTCTGAATGGAGAGCAAAGAATGGAATACATTTTACCTATATGTAGGGTAAAATACATCAATAATTAGGTCATTTCTGAACTTTAATGTGTTTTTCTCACATTTCCAGTTAAGGAATTTAAATAGTACCCTAGTGGACACCAACTTCTAGAGTTCTTTACTATCTATCATAACAGAGTAATTAACTTAATGGTTAGTGACCGATAGGATTCTATAGGACATATTATGTATCATTCAATTGGTTAGAGTAATTCATATTTTTAGGATCAAATCAATAATAACTGAATTATTCTAAAAGTATGAAATATAATTATGATGCATTGAAATATACGAAACCATTTGCACCTTTTGAAAGTATTACTTATGAGCCAGAAAATCCATAACATTATATAGATGGCATGATAGGAACGTTAAAAATACATACTTTAGTGGCAAATAGACTTCTAGTCAACATATAAAAGAACAACCTAAAACAATTTTAAAGGTATTTAAACCTTTCTAATGGTAAAACATAGAGGACATTAAAATGTAATAGTTGGTATTTCGAAGAGAGCTTGTGGTAGCTTGGGATTTTTTGTTTTACAAGACTATGTCATGTATGTGTATATCAGTCATACTATAGTAGTGAGGATTAAATGCCTATAACAAGACTAATGAGCATGTTTTAAGGATAGCAGTTCAAAGATCTAACATTTGGTATTTTGAGGAGAGTATTTGAGCAACAAATCACATTAATGGAGTTAGTGATATCTCATCATTTTTTTATATAAGATAATGTGAAATATATGTTTATCAGACATAATTTATTTATTATGTCTAAATGTCTATAACTACTCTAAGTACAATATCTTAAGCATAGCGCTTGGTGGGAAATTCCACAAAAATCTATAAAAAAAAAACGAGAAGGATTACACTTTTCCTAAATGTAAGTATGGCCCTCTTCACAGTAGCCATTTTCATGGAAACAATACTCTCTATAAGGTCATATTGGGTTAAACCTATTTGAGAATTTTTTTTATTATTAACAATGTTTTTTGAGTACCACTACAACAAGGGTCTATTCTCTCTTACTCTAACTATAAGTTAGATTTAAAATACTAATTGAAGAAATTTATTCCAAATTGTTCAAACTTATGTTAACTTATTTATAGTGCTAGTTTTCTTAGGCTGGAAACATTTATTGTATGTACACTTTTGGTTCATATCCATGGTGGAAACAAGTTCTACATTATAAATCCTCGAATAGGGATCAAACTGTATGTATTGTCCATAAAATATATTATTTGTAACATATAATTCATAACCTTTCATAGCAGATTTTTTTTTACCTAATGTTTAGTTTCATTCATTATCGAAAGTAATGACACAATGGATGCTAGTTTCGACAGTTACTTTTATTGGAAATTGCGGTAAAATAATAAATCGTGACCTACTTGAGAGACTGCGAGGCTCTTACCATTATGGTCATTATAAACACTATCTGTAAAAATTTGAATTGATAGTTTTTTTCATTTCTTATAAGTATATCATGTTAGTTAGAAGGTACCTGGGAGAGACAATAGGTGCACTACATACCATATAGAGGGATCAAGCCTTGCATAGTTCCCATAAGTTATATTGTTTGAAACACATAATTCATGTAAGATCTTATAGGAGAAAATGATTAGCGAACACTAAAATTATTTTCCTTATCAAAAGTAAGGGCATAGTGGACGTTAGGCTCAACAATTTAATAATTTGAAAACAATGATAAAATAAAATATCATGCTCTAGTTTATCAGTCGCTAGGCTCCCACCATTACTACCAGTCATTATAAATACCATACGTATATAGCTTTGGGTTGCTACTATTTTTTCATCTATTTTTTATTAAATATTTAATGGATTTTTACAGGAGCTCAGAACCTAGGGATTGGAAAGATCCCACCCAAGTAAAACATATACCATACCATAAACCATCCAACCTAAACTGAAATAAAAAACACTTAGAAGTATGCAAGGAGACTAGAAGCCAAAATGCCGCACCAGAGACCATTATAAAAAAACTAAGACCAAAACTAGACGTATCAAAAAAATTAAACCAGAGAAGCAGGTAGGCAAGGACAAAATACCTTCTTGCCTCCCTAAGTCCCCCCTTCATGAGCCATATGAAGGAGGAAGTTGTAGGTAAAACTGAGCTTGTGACAAAGCCTCGCGATGCTCACAGACTCCGTGAAGACCGATGCCGAGAGACCTGAAAGATCCAATTTCTCAAGACGTTTCTTTAGTAAATTTCATCAAGACCAAAATCCTAGCTGACAGCTCTAATATCACTTCTGCACCTCCTCCAAATCTTTGTTCATCCCAAACCGAGTCAAGAAAAGGCTGAGCTCTACTAAATTCCTCTAGCACTTCCACCAAGTTAGCTTGGTGCATGGATTTGATGAAAGGCTTTGTTATCACCCTGACCTCCTCAATATTTTACCTCACTAACAATAGCCGTAACACGAACTAAGAAGCTACCTCAAAGTTAACATGAGAACGATCTGAATCTGCTAGATATTCTGCCCCAAGAATGTGAGTAATGGCTTCCGTGGAAGAATCAGACCAGGCCTAGAAAATAATCCATAGGTGAGCTTCTGAAACCTCCCCGTGAAAGGCCATCTCCCTCTTCTCTCCATCCAAGAACAATAGTGGTGGATCTTGAACTCCCATGGTAAACTGGATTGAAACCTCCACTATCACGTGCCACTAAGAAGAGATGAGATGGCAATAACCTGTACCGCCTCAAATTAAAGAGCCTCAAGGCTCCCTTCCTGAGCAATAATTTCTTCCAAATATTCCCATTCGCACACCTGATCAGAAATAAACAATGAAACCCACTATAACAAAATTTGGCATGATGAATTTTATTCAATGAAAGACCCATAAATCCTTAGGCCATTTTTCCCTGATCAAACCTTAAAAAAAACAAATACCCAATACACTAAAACTCAATAAAACATACCCAAAACAAAATCTCTTCCTGCCAATCAATCGTCATGAATCTCCACCTCTTCTTCATCGATCTCTGATTGTAAATCCTTGGGATCCTTTCCATCCAAAGTGCACCTGACAGAAACACACATACCAAAAATATCCTTCATAGTTCCCACAAGATTTTTTTACATGGATCAGGGCTTCATGAACTTTGCAATTTCAATAACATTTTTTCAGATGATATGTTTAATGTTTTTCATCTTTTTCCTATTGTGTTCAGGTTCCTTCAGAAATTTAATCACCAAGGTAGTTGCACTGGGAACAAATATAACTTTGGCCTATCTCTTTTGTACAGTGAGCTTCATGGTAACCCTCAAACCCTTCCAATCTCTTAAAGTCTCCTTTGTAATGTCTTCTCCAATTTTTTTAGGTGAAATACCCAAAGGACCAATTTTAGGGGCCAATGAAGAGGCTACTCACACTTATCCTCATGTCACATAGAAGAACACCTCCACAACCTGATATGGGTCCAACTTTGGTAGTATTTTTCCTCAACCCTTCAAACCGTACCTCTTTCAAAAATCCTCTACAAATCCATAGCCTCTTATTAATAGGGAAGAATAGGAAAAACCCTACGTCTATATCTGTACTTGGACTTAGGGTTTTTCTCTTTCGTTTTGTTTTTTTAAGTAATATATGTTGTTATTTCTCAGAGTGATTAATGTATACTATTAATGGTATGTAATGCTTTTTTTCTATGTTATTATCTCTTAGAGTGATTAAGGTACATGAGGGATCAAGCCTTACGCAGTTCCCATAAGGTATATTGTTTGAAACACATAATTCACATCAGATCTTATGGGGGAAAAAACTTATCGAATGCCAATCATTTTTTCCTTATTGAGAGTAAGGGCATAGTGGACACTAGGTTCAACAATTTAATAATTTGAAGACAACGATAAAATGAATGATCATGGTCTAGTTTAGCGATCACTAGGATCCCACCATTACTATCAGTCATTATAAATACCATACGTATATATCTTTGGGTTGCTAACTTGTTTTCATCTATTATGTAATAATCATGAGACTCATTATTTGTAACATATAATTCACATTTTTTTACGAGAGAAAGTTATTAGCGACCGCTAAATTTTTGTACATATTGAGTGAAACGCCATAATCTAATGAATTAATTGGTATAGTTTAGCGGTCAGTAGGATCTTGTCTTTACCTCTTATCAATATAAAAACTATCTTTAAGTTATATTGTTAGAAACACATAATTCACATTGGATCTTGTGGGAGAAAATTCTTAGTGAACGCTAAGCATTTTTTCCTTATCGAAAGTAAGGGCATAGTGGACACTAGGTTCAATAGTTTAATAATTTGAAAGCAGTGATAAAATAAAAGATCATGCTCTAGTTTTACAGTCGCTAAGATTCCACAATTACTACCAGTCATTATAAATAACATACACATATAGCTTTGGGTCGCTACCGTATTTTCATCTCTAATGTAGTAATTGTTTTACTCGAAAGTACACCCTATAGAGAGATGGCTGCAGGTTTTCTAAGCTTGCACAAATGATCTCTCTCTTTCGTAGCTACAATGGAAACACCTTAGGTTTGTGGGTATACCTATTTTGAGGTGAGTCTCTGGTATAAAGGTCGGTTCCTTGTTGGTGTATACTAGACTACTTTCTAGGAGTTTGAGGGTAAAAGCTAGCTGAAAAAATGATTAAGACTAAGGTGATACACCAAATTTGTATGAGGGATTTGACTGAGTATATGCATAACTAATATGTGAAGGATTCTTGATGCATGAACCAATAGTTTTTCTGTAGAATATTTAAGGGCAAAACACTTGATTGTATCGAGGGAGGATCACAACAGTACTAATAAGTTAACATGCACATTAAAATTTAAGCAGAAAGGACTGAATTTTTGCAACAGGGTAAGGTGGTTGATCAGGGAATTTTACATTCACAAGATTAATTTAACATACACAAGACTGCAAAGTAACTTGGAAAGGCAGAAAACACTTCACACTTAGAGGGAAAAACTAGCAAAATTTTCTTCAGTACTCATATATCAAAAAGTCCTCCAACAAGAATCCCTTGTGCTTTGAAAAGGCACACAATATATAGAAAAATAAATTTTCCCACCCTTCTTAAAAATAACCTAAGGCTATACTCGCCCATGCAACCTAATTTTTATACTCTATTTAACAATAAATAAAAGGATAAAATAATACAAAATAGTGTAAGAGGCATTAATAGCCTTTGATTACATTTCAGTCAATTGAAGTTAACTGTTCTATTTTTAATAAGGATGGGTGAATAATTTTGCCAAAAATAGGATTGCTTGCTAGGCAAGTCTCCCTCCTTTGAGCATGTAACTCTGTCTTCTTCTCTATCCCATCCTGTTGTGAAGGCATGCAAAAATACAACACCCTGTATGTGAGCAAAATAATTACATTTATTTGTAATACTTGCAAAATAATTCATCCAAAACAATCTGACTGGGACCACCTTTGTCTTTGATGCTGACACCCATTCTGTTTTCTAGTGATCACATGGATAAAATTTGAAATTCATCCCAACCTCCTTGAAGTGGGGACCACCTCTACACTCCACTACGGTTTGGCCACTATGTGGACTTAGCATAAGACTTAAGGGGTCGACCATTTGATATGGCACATGCTATGATATCCACCACCTTTTGATAATTATACACATGTATATATGTGTCAGTTTTTACATAGTTGGTAGCATGTAGTTTGAAATTCACCTTTTAGGTGATCATTGGGCACATAATGTTGATCGGTCCCTTTTGGTCATTTTATTGTATAAACTATATTACAGACTTTGGAAGTCAATGCAATGATTTTCATATTGACACGTGGGTTAGCCCCCTCCTCATGATGACTCAACCCTTGGGAAATATTATCGGTGGCATTTGTAACCTACCCCTGATCAAAAGAGAGTAACTCGAGCCTATGTGGAAGTTAGTGATCATCCTGGGGCATCAATATCTGTACCTTTTCCATGGTGACTGTCGATCTGTAACCTATGGTTAGGGTTTTAAAGATGGAAATTAATGTGGTTGGTGGGAGGCTAGCCGTGGTTATTATTTGATCTCTGAGCTCGTTTCAAGACCATTGATTTGTGTACTTGATGTTTTTTTATCGTTGATCACTAACTCCAGGTGAGTTAGGTTAGGCTGAGCTCAAGTGGGTGAGTTAAAACAACTCAAAGTACCTCATTTGGTCATTTCACATCTAGTTTTTGAGGGCGAAGCCCTGGAAAATATTTCTTGGATGCCATGGTTGAAATTTACGAGCTCGGCTTTGTTCATTTTTGAACCTCAAAATCTTCATGTGATATTTCAGTATCTGTCTTGTATCAACGAGCTCAGCTTTTCTAATGAAAAAGGGTTTCCTACCTATGAATGTGTTTTTATGAGTTTCTGGAACTCAGTGAGACTTCTGGACACCATTTCTATTCCTTTCAAATTCTGTTAATTCGTCTTTTCCCTCAGACTGGTATTATGAATCTTTCTTGCCTCTACATTTTAGTGTTTATCTCTATTCTTTTATGAGATACGCCATTGTTGTGGCTTCGAAGCTCGATTTTGATTTCTTTCAGCCTTATTAGCTCTGTGTGGTCATTTTTGAAGCTTGGTTTCTTCTTTTCAATCTTGGCCTTTGTGGAAAAGATCCTCTATATTCTTTGCTAAGGCCACCATTATTTTTCTCTTGGAGCTTAGCCTTGTGTAATTGTGAATACATGCTTGTACGATTTTGGTTTTCGAATGTTCCTTTTCAAAGCCCCGATCAGAATTTGTGGCTCTTTTATCTTCGAGGATTCGGCCTTTACCGTTTGAACTTCTTTCGACCACGGTTTAGAGGTAACTCTGGATTCAAACCTTTTATGGATGGCTCAGTAGTATAAATACACTATTTTACTTGATATTGATAAGCTTGTGTCATTGTAACTTTCTTAGTTATTACTGTTAGCTTTCTTCAAACCGTTTATGGAGAGTTTGCTAGATAGTTTACGTTCTGGGTATTTCATATTTTGCTTGACTGTCTCTAGATCTGGATTTTTATTGAGAGTTTTATCTGTATGTTCTTGCAGGCCTGCGTTTTTTTCTATACTTTTATTTCTCTGGCATTAAAATGGTGACTGTAGGTGAATGTTGGTTACAAAATCTACTCGTACCCTGATTAAGAGCTTTCAAAAGACAAACTAGAAATTTGAATCTTTAATCGAGAAGTCTTAGATTGTATCATGTTTTCAGATTTGTACATTCTTAACCTTTGATAGTCGCTCCACTTTGTCTTCTCTATGATTTATTTGCTTATTCCTCTATGGCCATGTGGGTTTATCACCTTTATGTGATTAGAGGGGTTTTGATATGGATTTCTTCTAAAACCTATTCGCCATTGGAGTCCTATATTCCACGATGGCCACCATTTTCTTCTTGAAGCTCAGTCTTTCCTCCTTTTCATGCTTTTATTTGAAGTAGCCAATGTTTTGATCACTTGGAGCTCTGTACCATGTTATTCTTTGATACATTACTTGGAGGCTGTTCTGACTATTCTGAATAGATATTTATACTTTAGATCTGGGTTATTATAAATTTTATAGCTCTGAATTTTCTTCTAACGATGAAGTTTCCCTTTACTTGTTATTTGGAACTGGAACAGTGGCTTCACTTTGATAGTTTCTTTTACTTATCTCATTGGCTATACTTTCTGAATCCTTCAAACTCAAAAAATATTTCTGTCATTATCTTGGGACTGCAATATATAGTTATTTTGAAGAAAATAAAGCGTTATCTTGTTCAAAACTATATCTGTATGCTTGAATCCTCTGTAACTCTTCGACTTGGATATGAGAGCCATTTGTATGTTATTTACCTTGTGTTCTGAAGATGATGATCTGATGCACCATTTAACCTTTCTACTCCAAGTTTTATCTTCTCCTGGAAAAGGTAATAATGTTTTACATGCTTGCCTTCTTGCTCTTGTTAGCATGAGGTAATGTTTACCTATTTACAAAAAAAATCTGAATTTGATGATTTCCTAAATGCAAGTCTAAACCTAAAATCTTTGTATTCCTTTATTTCAAATTTTGAGATGGTCCTTTGTAATATTGTAAGTGGCTTTTTGGAAATTGTAAATGATTCTTCAGCTACTGTAACACCATTTTTAGGCATAAGCATTGACTTAGATGCTTTATTGAAATACTGCAATGTGTTTCTTTTACTTAGATGCTTTTATTTCCTTGATAGTAGTATTTATGGCATGTTGGAAAATTTTGAAAGTTGATTTTACATGGCGAAGCCCTGCCAATTTTTTTCTAGAATTATCTCTCTTTTCAAAACATCTTCAACCTAGACACGTTCCTTTCCTGCAAGTATCCCCTCTTATTCTAAAAAAGTTGAGCTCATTAAGACCTGTAGCTTACTTCAAACTGTTCCTGTATCTACTTTTAATGTCATCATGAGATAGATTCTTTTGTTCACCTATAATGGCTTCTACTTATGTTGTAGATGAGTACTACCTTGCTTGAATGAATGTACTTCATTGACATTAAGTAATTTTGTGTTCTCATATCTGCTTTATTTTGAAAACTACAACTTAGAAAAGCTGAAATTTGTAAGATAATCTTGGAATTTCAATTCACTTCAGCTATTTAAGTTATAAAGAATTATTTTCTACATTATATACTGTATTTCCTTTCATTTACAACTTTGATATGTATGCTGAAAAATCTGAAATGTTGATTTTACATGGCGAAGCCTTGTCAATTTTTTTTCCAGAATCTTCTCTCTCATCCTATTTCCGCTATAATCCTTTTTTCTTTTAGCTTCAACTTGTTGAAATCTGATTCTACTTCCTTTTTGCAAACTGAAAAATGTACTTCTATCTTCCATTCTCTCTTCTGAGCTCTAACCTCTTCCATTTGCAGAATGTTTGTTGAACTTTGAGTTGCACCTTTGCTTCTTCTTAGCATGTACTTATGACTTATCTATTTCTCTCTTTGGCTGCAACCTGTACCTGCACACTTAGGAAAATAATTAGGATTTTTGGCCTCTCTTATGTCCATGTTTTCTTATTTCTTTTCACTTCCTTCTTTCTAAGTGATTAAAGCATGTATGCAGTTTTTCCTTCAAGTAGAATACATCTCCTGTTTAGGGGAAGATTCATATGCATGAAGTAGGATAGTGTAGGAATATGGTTTGATCCCTGAGCTCGTAACTGATGGCTGATTTGTTTTTGCTTTTCAGGTACCATGATTTGAGGATGAAGGAGCTGGCTAGGAGATGCTTTGCACAAGGAAGAATACACAAGGCAATGATGGGTTCACCCTCATACTCCTTTTCTTTCTCCTTCATGCATGTGTATCTTTCTTTTTAGTAGTTGTACTTTACTTTTCAGTTACATCCCACGGCTTGTGTGGGAAACATTTGACTCTCCTTGTGAATAAAACATTGAATTCTGTAAATGAGTTGTATATCTCTTTTTGCATTTCTACTTTCTGTATGGATTGTATAATGAACTAAACAACTCAGTAACATAATTGAATGTCTTAATCATAAAGGAAAGAACATTGAATAGAACTTGTAACATTCAATAATGAACTCTGATTTCTTGTGATCTGCACTTATGTTTGTTGTCCCAAAACTTTACACTTCACCTATTCTGTAATTAGATGTCCTCATCAAGACAACACAACTGTCCTTTGGGGCTTGTGTTCTTTTGCTGAGGATGATCATGAAATTGCAGACTATGTGATCTGTTACGTTTTGTAACAGCACACATAGTTGCAGATTTCATGTAATCCTTTTTAAAAATAAATAAGCAATAATGACATAATCTGATGTGATCTCCCCTAGCTTAGGTATACTTCACCTATTCTATCCATCGTAACAAAGTTTTGAGTTGCCCATTTTTGCACAAGTGCAAAAATTGTCAACATTTCTAGCGATCCTGGGGGAAAGCTTCCTGCTAGCTTATATACCAGTGCTTTGCTCTTGTCCATTGGGCATGGAGTCTGAAGCATATAACCAAAATCTTCCTTTTCTGAAAGGTCCAACCCTTCCAAAACAAACTAAAGCTGGGAAAGGATCTGGTAAACCAGATCACGTGCATGAATGCACTTATTGAATTGAAAAAATAATGCAATGTGCAGAAACTACACTTATTGAAGGGAAATCCTACTCTAACAATCACTGTAAGATTTTCAATAACAGTGTTTGAGAAACATACCATTCACAGGAATGGGAAGTTCCTCTCCATTCAGCTTCGAAAGCTGAAAAGCATTGTGTTCCTTGCAAGCTGAAATCATGTAAGGGCCACTCCAGAGTGTATCAAACTTTGAGTGTCTTCCTGGCTTTACACGATTAGCATCCCATTTTAACACAATATCTCCTTCATTGAAGACTCTGAATTTGGCTTTCTTGTCAAAATTCTTCTTGATTTGTTTCTGATTCTTTTCCATATTTAAATGAGCTTGATCTCTCAGCTCTTGTAATTCCATTAACTCTGCATAATGAACCTACAATGGTTCATTCTCAAGTAGCTCCATTTGATGTAGCAAATCTAATGTTGGTAACTCAACTAAAATAGGCATTCTTACTTCTTTTCCATACACAAGCTTGTATGGTGAATTGCCAACTGATCTTTTAGGATTCACTCTATCATCCCAAAGTGTGGAATTCAACATCAGATGCCAAGCTCTTTGATTATCCTTGAGTGTTCTTCTGATGATTCTTAACAGATTCTTGTTAGTACTTTCAGCTAAGCCATTACCTTGTGGGTAATAATTAGATGAAGAACTTAGATATATTCCATGTTTGACCAGCCCAATCTGTTACCTTTGCACCGAGGAATGCTAAAGAATTATCTGATATGATCATTGCTGGAACACCAAATCTGTAAACTATGCCTTCATAAAAGGATAGTATCGAAGCTTCGTTAGCATCTTTCAAGGCTATTGCTTCAGTCCATCATGTAAAATAATTTTTAGCAGTTAAGATCCACTTATTCCCTTGTGATGAAGGTGGGTTTATCATGCCAATAAAGTCAAGACCCCACTGCATAAAAGGCTGATCAGATGAAATAGGTTGTAAAGGCAACGAATCAAGACATTCTTCTCTAACAAAGAAAGCACATTTCTTACACTTTCTAATCCATTCAAAACAATATTTGAATATACTAGGCCAATAGTAACCTCATCTTTCATCACTTTTAAACCTGTAGTAAGTGTTGAGAAGTGACCTCTTGCAAGTCCTTCATGAAATTTTGATAAGTATTTTCTGAATTTTATCATAATTAATACATCGCAACAGGATTCTATTTATATCCCTTTTTGAACAATACATTATCAATGAACAGATAAGGTAAAGCTTGTAATCTGAAATATATTTGTTTATTATTATCCATATCTTTTGGATAGGTGCCCTTCTGTAGAGTAGTTAACCAAATTAGTCATCCACCTTGATTCCTGGATCTCTTGAGTGAGTTTAAGTTGCTGATTTTTTGGTTGGACCATGATATTTCTGATTGCTGATACACAACTTCAGCATGCTATTTTGAATCATTTGGGTTCTACAGCTTGGTGTTTTTCCATATCAGCAATTAGATGTTTAGATAAACATTTACCTTGAACTCGTATTAGCAACTCAGATATCAACATCATACTCCATAACCTTTGTTATCCAGTTTTCTCTTTTCTCATTCAATTCCTTATTTAGCAAGAAAGCTTTCACACTTGGATGAGAAACAAGAACGTGAATTTTATTGTTCGAAAGCATATACTTGAAATTATTTAGTCCTCTGACTACTGAAAGTACTTGCTTTTCAAGAAATGTGTACCTTGTTTCATAATCATGCAAGCTCTGTCCCAAATAAAGCAATAGGATGCTCAATATTTTCGTCATTAACTTGAGTTAATATAGTTGAGATTATTTCAGCTCCTACAAATGCATACATTATAAAATCTTTATCAAAATTTGGATTTGCAAGAGTAGGAGCCTGAGAAATAGCTTGCTTTGATTTCTTCAAATCCTTCTCTTCCTTCATTGGTCCAAGAGAAAGTTTTCTCTTTCTTCAACATAACGGTGAGTGGTTTAACCAATGCTATAAAATCTAGAACAAATCTCCTAACAAAGTTGATTTTTCCAAGAAAACTCTGTAATGCCTTCTTATGATGAGGCAATGATAGCTATGATATGGCTTCAATTCTGAAAGGATCAATTGCTAAACCCTTCTTAGAAACAATATGACCAAGTAGCTTTACCTTGATGTACTGAAAAGATAGACTTCAGTGGATTCAAAGATATTCCAAACTACCTGCACAACTAAAAAGTCCACCTTAAGTGTTTTAGATGTTCTTCAGAATCTTTTGAAAATACAGTAACATCATCTAAATAAACCAGGATGCATTTATTTAATAAACTATGAAAATCCATGTCCATTGCACATTGAAACGTTGCACCAGCATTTGAAAGACAAAAAGGCATCCTTTTGTAAGTATAAGTACCCCACTTGGTGGTAAAAGCTGTTTTGTATCTATCTTCTTCTCGAACTAAAATCTAATTATATCCACTGTAACCATCTAGAAGAGATAGCCTATCTGAACCTGAGACTATTCTTAGAATCTGATCCATATTTGGGAGTGGGTAATGGTCTTTTAATGAAGCCTTATTAAGATCTCTGAAATCTACACATAGTCTGATTTCACCATTCTTCTTCCTAACAGGAAAAAGGTTGGATACTCAACTTGAATGCTTAACTGGAAAGATAATACCTGATTCAATCAACTTGGATAATTCTTTCCTCACCTGAGGCTCTATTTTGGGATTCACAGGTCTTTGTTTCTGTCTAATAGGTTTAGAATTTGGCTACGACTCAATTGTATGTTGTGCTAGACTGGGATCAAATCCTTTCAGATCTTGGTATTTCTAAGTAAAAACATCTTTAAACTCTTTGCAAATATTAATAAATAACTGCTTTTTAAGTTAAGGAACATACCTTCCCAAGAAATAGCTTTTTTCCCTCATCAACCAAGACCTCTTCGTAATTTTCATCATGAATTGACATTTTAGTCTTGACCTTTCTTAATTGATCATCAGTGTTGAAGATGTCTTCGAATGTGACTAGACCACGAGGCAGTTTATTTGTCTTTAAATGAACAATTTGATCATCATATAAGTGTTGTAATTTATCCTGATTAAATGTAGAAAACTCAGCTTCTTGTTGTAAAAAACTATAGATTTGATCATCACTTTCAAATACTTACCAATTTGAACCATTATCAACTACTGAGGGCCTAATAATTAACTTAATATGAGGCTGAATTTTGTTGTTTTCCATCTGTTCTAGCACTTCAAAACTAGCACCAACTGTTGCAAGTCTATGTCTGCATGCTTGTTTTCAGTTCTAGGAATAGACTGAATATTAATGGCGTTGAAATATTCCATTAAGTCTGAAACTCTATGTCTGTAAGAATTCATTAGTGGATTCTTACAAACATTGAAGTTTTTTTACTTAATTGATAACCAACTCATAATCACCAAAGATTTGTAGATGTGTTGATACCTTTCTTTCTGGCCCAAAGTAAGCCATGAATCAATGCTTCATATTCAGCTACATTACAAGTACATGGAAAATTGGAGAATCAAATTTTAGAAATACCTCTTCATTTGTTAGGGAAGTGAGCATCAAACCTACTCCCTGTCTTTTTTTGTTCTTAGCTCCATCAAAATGAAGCTTCCAAATCCTCTTCTGCCGAATTTTTCTGTTTTGGATAGCAAGGGAAGTGGTGTATTTTCTTCATGCATACAATACACACTAAAAATAGTGTTCTTCAACTTCCTTAAAAGGATCATGAGCATGTTCCTCAACTGTCTTTTCATCCATAAACATATTAGAAAAACTATCTAATGCTGAAACATGAGGTACCTCATCAAAATCAGACTGATCTAAGGTTGAATAATTAGCCTCTACATTTGAGAGAATGGGGCTCAGTGTGGAATCTGGCCAATTGCTTCTAAATTGATAGTAACCTTAGTGCTGTAATGTGTAGTAAAAAATAAGGACCAATCTGAAGAGAGATAACCTCTTATTTTCGCTATGAAATCTCTAGATAAGCACAAGGCAAAGTATGGAGGTAAGATCAACAACAGTAACATCTTGTAGAATAGAAACATTTGGGCAAGTAATGTAACGTTACCTCTAAATCTCTTGATTACACCAACTATATTAGTTGTAGTCCCATCAAGTTGTAAGAACACTCCTTTTTGTAGGCTCATACTGCAGGCCCAACTTTTCTTCAATTTCTTTTGGCATAACTGTGCTACTTGCACTGACTGTCCACCATGCAGTTATGAACTAGAGTTTCTCCAATAATTAGTGATCGATAAAATGGTGGTGGTTTCTTGATGTCATAAGCATTCAGAACTTTCTGAACCATCCACTTAACCTCTTTAATGTGGTCTTGCTCCAACGTTCCAAGGACCATGTTTGTCTTATGAATTTCCTTTTCTGTTGTATTTAAAGAAAGCTACAGCTTAGCTAGCTCATGAGAGAAGTAAATATTGTTGTCCAGGAATACTTAAATCATCCCACATTTAGATGTTAACATTATGCTTTTTCATTACATCAACAATGTTAAAAGAAGTAACTATCTTAGAGACAAAATCAACTGTCTTAGAGATAGAATCAACTGTCTTGGAGTAGACCTTAGCAAAAACTAATTATGCTTCTAGCTACCTTGGATATCTGAGGTATAAACAATCTTCTTGGATCAAGCTGTAGCTATCTTTGATGGCCTTTATCAACTGGAACATTTGCTAGTTTTTGAGGAACAACAGGGTTGTCTAGTTGACTTTGGAGCTGTAGATGTTATCTTATCAGTGACAGTAGGCAGGATAGGCTTATTTTGCTACTTTTCACTTTTTAGCATCCTTTCCTTGAGCCCTAGTAATGACTGCAATGAAATCCTATCCTCAATAAAATTGACTAAATTCTATTCAGGTGCTTTCTGAACATGAGTTTCCTTGCTGCCCACCCCTGAATTTGAGGCATGAATAATGTCTTCAGATTGAGGTTGTGCAACAAGATTTAGATTCAGAAAAGTATTTGGGCAAGTTGCAGCTGAATGAGGTTGATTACAAGGTTGACACCACTCTTCTGTAGCCATATTAACTAGGACTAAAGTGTTCAGATGAACTAGGAGCCTTTGGGTAAAACTACCTTTACTGGTAAGGCTGCCTGTAGTTTTGATTCTATTGATATGGCTATCTGTTTTGTTGATTATGTTGGTAGGGCTGATAAGGAACCTGATAGGGTCTATTAGGTAATGCAATCCTATTCTCAATCAAATTCAATTTATTTACAATGGTCTGTAAAGCATTAAACACATCATCTGA
Organism: Taxus chinensis; assembly: GCA_019776745.2. Lineage (NCBI taxonomy): Eukaryota > Viridiplantae > Streptophyta > Pinopsida > Cupressales > Taxaceae > Taxus > Taxus chinensis. The sequence goes on along the minus strand of CM034154.1, from coordinate 623,606,077 downwards.
TGGGGCTACAACATTAGGCTCTATGATTGTAATAGGCTGAGGAATAGGTGCTAAATCTTCCAAAAATGGCATTGATGGCCTTGGTGCTAATTTTCCTAGCTTGAATAAGACTATTTTCAGCTCGGATAGCGATATCGTAGGCTGTTGGGAGGTGTCTCTCCACCGATTAAGTGAATCATAGTTGAGATATCACTGTTTAATGCTCTAATATAATAAAGGAAAGCGTGATCAACATAAGGCTTGACACTTGCTGGAATTTTCTCCCAAGTTCTGGAAAAATGAATTTTTGAAGCTAGGCATAAATTCACTAGGAAGATCTTTTAATAGTAGACATTTGTTCAATGAGAGACAAATTTTATAGAATTATCTTAGAACTATTTCAACAATTTTTCACCTATGTCATCCCAGGGCCTTATTCTTCCAATTACTAGGTTTCTATACCATTGCAAGGCCCACCCTTTGAAAGATGTAGCTAAAAGTACTGAAAGCTACATCTTCATGAGTGACATTATGGACTACACATAGTGTTGCAACAACTTTGATATGTTCAGCTGGTGTAACCTAATTTTCACCCGTGTATAATGGAAAACTTTTCATGGCAGCATTAGGAATGTCATGGTAAACTGGGATTACTAATGGACTGCCATTAGTAAAGGTCACAAAATTCCTTGGTGGTTGGATAACCATTTGAAAAACTAGGATACTCAATAGAGAAATCGATACATGGTGAAGGAATATTAGGAGGACGGATTACCAAAACTAGGTTTATTATAAGGTAAAATATCACCAAATCTTCTCCTTCTAGCAAAATTCAGAGGTAAAGAAACAAACTCAGAAGGAATTCCTCTTACCGATGATCTTGTGGTCACTTTAGGCATGGAACATGATGCAATACTAGTCTTGATATCAGCTCAACAGAGTCAGCCAAAAGATCCTAGAATCTTCAGAATAAATTCCTGTAACTTGTTCCTGATAAGTGACTTTTAATTTGCTGTAATATGTTATAGATCTGATGTATAAATTGTAACTTCGCATGAAGATATGATCCATTGTCCCACCGAGCATGCTAAAAACTGTTATCTCTCGAAAGTGCACCCTGTAGAGAAATAGTTGTAGGTTTTCTAAGCTTGCATAATTGATCTCTCTTTTTCGTAGATACAATGGAAACACCTTAGGTCTGCGGGTATACCTATTTTGAGGTGAGTCTCTGGTATCAAGGCCAGATCCTTATTGGTGTATCCTAAACTTGATTTCTGGGAGTTTGAGGGTAGAAGGTGACTGTAAAATAATTAAAACTATGATGATACACCAAATTTGTATGAGGACTTTGACTGACTATATGCAAAACTGATTTGGGAAGGATTCTTGATGCATGAACCAATAGTTTTTCTTGTAGAATGTCTAAGGGAAAAACATTTGATTATATTGAGGGAGAATCACAACAATACTAATAAGTTAACATGCACATTTAAATTTAAGTAGAAAGGACTGAATTTACAGCAGGGTAAGGTGGTTGATCATGGGAATTTGCATTCACAAGATTAATATAAACTTACACAAGACTGCAAAATAACTTGGAAAGGCAGAAAATACTTCACACTCAGAGGGCCAAAACTAGCAAAATTTTCTTCAGTATTCATATATCCAAAAATTCCTCCTGAAGTTCCAAAGTCTCTTGTGCTTCACAAAGTCACACAATATGTAGCAAAAATAAAATTCACCCTCTCCCTAAAAATATCCTAAGGCTTGTACTCACCCATGCATCTTATTTTATCCTTTATTTAATAATAGATAAAGGGAAAATAGAGCATGTAATTACAAATAAGCATTATTAGCCTTACTTGCACTGCAGTCAAACTGAAGTTGACTTTTCTATTTTAAGAAAAGAAGGATGAATAATTTGCTAAAAATAAGGTTTCTTCCTAGGTAAGTCTCTTTCCATGAACATGCAACTCTTTCATCTTCTCTATTTTGTCCTGTTGTGAAGGCATGCAAAATACAACTCCCTTTATGTGAGAAAAATAATTACAATACTTAGCAATATTTAAAAAAATAATTCCTCCTGTGGGGACCACCTGTGGTTGAACATGTTCTGATATTAACATATCCTTTGGCCATAGCATGGATGTCATAATATATTCAACCATCCTTTGATTATGTCGGCTTTGTATATTATAATATTCACCTTTTAATGATCATGAAATATGATTTAGTCGCCCCCTTAAAAAATATTTGAAGCATGTGCTTGGGTTAGACTTGACAGTCATTTGTAATAATTTGTTTAGTGGACACGTTGGCTGTCCCCTTCCATGGTGACTCACCCCTTGGTGGCTTGGGTGGTGACATCAACTCTGGTCAAGTTAATCATAACCATGATGGTTTATTTTTTGAAATTTCATGCCTTGTTCTTTGTCATTGATCTTTGTACCCTTTCTAATCACAGACCATAAATTTTCATACTGTGATTAGGGATTTCACTGGCATTCATTATGGGTAGTGGCATCCTGAATATGGTTAGCATTGATTGTTGTGATGAATTGAGGACATTGATCATGTAACCTTGGGATTTTTAAACCGTTGATCTCTGATTGTGGCTAGGTTTGGGTTAACCCACTTCTTGGGTTCAGGTAGTAAAGGGAACTTGACCCTAAAGCATATTCATTTGGATTTTGGCTATATGGGAGAAGCCCTGGAAATTTTTTCCCTCGATTTCGTTAATCCGTTTGGGTTCGAGCTCGGATTTCACTATAATTTGGAGCACCTTCTCTGTACAAGATTCTTTGTCATTTCAATTTCATGGTTTCTGTGCAGTTTTCAAAGTGTGGTGGTTGAAGTGTGAGCTGCCATTATAGTTCCCTTAAGCTCAACTCTGTCCTTTTATCATTTGTACATTCAGACCTTTGTTTGTTTTTGAAAGCTGGGGTTTCATTTCATGGCCGTCATAGTCATTTATAGGTAATCTCTCTTGCATGTGTAACTTCTGTTTCTTTTCTTCTTTAACTGTATCACTGAAATTTTTCGAAAGATTTGTGGGTTCTGTGATTTATTTCTCTTGATTGACTTCCAAGTTTTAAACCTCACTTGGGCCTATGGATCACTTGCTTCAACGTCTGGTTGCTCGAAAGTTCTGACCATTTTATTGTCTACGGTGAGTTGTTCTTCAACCCAATCTGCATCATGAATTATAGATCTGTATTTTTTGAGTTTTAGGTATCTGTCATTCTCGACCATTGCTGAAATGAACTTTGAAAAGACTCTGTGATCATGTGTTTGCTATTACGAGACTCTGATTTACTTTGTACCTTTATTTGTTTTACTGTGGTGAACATAGAGTATTTTCTTCTTTTTGGATACTCGTACTTTTAGCTTCTTCTCTGTATGAGTTCTTTTTGCTAGGACAACTGTTATCTCACCATTTGTTGAGAATATTGTAAAAGATGGTTATGACATTTTGCAAATATAGGTTCTATACATTACTTTAGGTCCATTCTGAAATCTTTGGCTCAATCTTGTATTCTAGAGAATCCATTTGTTACAATTCATTGTCTCAAGATCAACTTGATTTTTCTATAATTCTGTAGCACCTTTTGAGAATACTTGCTTTAAAATTTCAACATTGATGATCACTTGAACATTGAAATTCTCCATGAGATGAGTGTTTGAAATGCCATTGTTTTCTGAAAAATCACATCTATTAAATGCTTGACTGTAACAATATTCCTGACTTTCTGAAAATAATGTATACTATTTTCTGAACCTACGCATAACATATTATTTCTGGAACTCTATTTACAACTCCTGTGCATGTTGGAAAATTCAAGTTTTGTCAAAAATGTAGTTTCATCTTCTTTTGTGCTTCAATGATGTACTTAAGCTTCACCTGTTGTTATATCTATATTTGATCAATCCCTTGCATAAATAATTGTAGTTACTATTTCTGTAACTACAAATCACGCATTCAACTTGATCTCTGAGACTATTTTTGTATTTTGTAGTCTTATTTGTATCTCAACATTGTATAATAATCTGATGGACAAATTATTTCTTCTAAATTTGAAATTTTATCCTTTCCCGTAGCAACTAACTTTGAATTTATTCTTTTCCCGTAGCAAATAACTTTACCTGTAGTAACTGGCTCTACGTGTAGCAACTAACTTTTCCTGTAGCAATTGGCTCTACATGTAGCAACTAAGTTTTCCTGTAGCAACTAGCTTTGATATTTTGAAACATAGTATATCTGTTGTAAACTAAAATATGTGCTTCTATTGCTAGTCTTTCTTCTATACTATAACTTCTTCAATTTCAAAATAGTTATTGGAACTTGAGCTACATTCTTCCTTTTATTGCATGTAATTATCATTTGTCTATTTTTCTCTCTGGCTGCAACCTGTACCTGCACACTTAGGAAACCAGTTAGAAAATAATTAGGCTTTTTGGCCTCTCTTATGTCCATGTATTTTCTTCTTTCTTTTCTCTTTCTTCTTTCTTAGTGAATAAAGCATGCATGCAGTTTGTCTCTTCAATTAGAATACATCTTCTTATAGGAGAAGATTCATATGCACAAAGTAGGATAGTGTAGGAATATGAATTGATCCCTGAGCTCGTAACTGACAGTTAACTCTTTTCTTCTTTTCAGGTACAATGTCTTCTACCATGGAGATGAAGGAGAAACAAAAAATCCAATGAAGATGCTTCAATCGAAGAATAGAAACCTTAAGGTAATGATGGGTTCACTCATACTCCTTTGCTTTCTCTTTCATGACATGTGTACCTTTCTTTTCAGTAGTTGTACTTTACTTTTCAGTTACATCCCACGGTTTGTGTGGGAAATATTTGACTCTCCTTGTGAATAAAACATTGAATTCTGAAAATGAGTTGTGTATTTTTGAAAGCCAAGGTTTCACTTCTTGTGCATTCTAGCTTTTCTGTATGGATTGTATAATGGACTAAACAACTTAGTAACATAATTGAATGTCTTAATCATGGAGGAAAGAACATTGATAGGAACTTGTAACATTCAGTAATGAACTCTGATTTTCTATAATTTGCATTTCTGTTTGCTGCTTTAAAATTGAGCACTTCACCTAATTTGTAGTTTTTCGTCTTCATCAAGACAACACAGTTGTCCTTCGGGGCTTTGTGTTATTTTTCTGAAGATGGCCTGAAATTTTTAGACTATGTGATCTATTCTATTTTGAGACAGCACACATAATTACAGATTTTCATTTAATCTTGTAACTAATTCAGTAGTAACAAATAACATCGAAACTTCCTTTAGCTTAGGTATACTTCACCCAAAACTTTTCAACATATCGATGAAGTTTTGAGTTTCCCATTTTTGCACAAGTGCAAAAATTGTCAATAATTCCTTTACCCATATTTAACATTGATGATGTAAAATTAGTGTAAAAACCAACAGAAATTGGAAATATTACATGCAGAACTTGTAACTTTCACAAATATTAGAGATCTCAACAAAGGATGGCGTTTAAACCATGTATTTAAACTTAGATCATGTAAGAAACATTACCAGGGTCGATATGTGTACAACTTTGTTCAAATAGTCCAGCGTACCTTGAAACGATGCCAATCTGGTGTTGTTTCCATATAAATAAGTCCCAAAGTTCAAATAATCCCCGGTAAAGATAATAAGTCCCTGAAAATGGCACCAATCTGGTGTTATAGTTGCACAAATAAGTCCTGAAGTTCAAATAATCCCCAGTAAGGCTAATAAGTCCCCGAAAATGGTGCCGATCTAGTGTTTTTGCCAAAAAAATAGGTCCTTGTGTTCAAATAATCCCCGGAAATGACACCAATCTGGTGTTGTTTCTGCATAAATAGGTCCCAGTGTTCAAATAATCCCCGGTAATGGTGCCAATCTGGTGTTGGTATCCAAAAATTGATTCTCCTTTGCAAGTTGAGTAACATCGTAGATTTAACAAGAAGCCTAGAGACAGGTAAATCATCATGTATGCCATTTTGTAGCCGGGGAGGTGATTCAGCTGGCTCTTTATCACCCAGATATTAGAGAAATGGATAGCACCTTCAAAAGGATTTGATCTATCCTCACTACTTTTGGTTGTGCCTTTCAACCAGGGTGAGAGGACCCATTTTGTAACATCTATTGGTGAAGGAGAATGAAGATATCCTTCTTTGCACAAATTTGAAAGGAAACCTTGAGAAAATATGATCAATGCACCATAATTTAACTCTCATGGGTTGTCACTTCTAAATAATGGTGATATTTTATAAACAAGGTTAAGGTTACTAAAGACATTATGGAATCCTGATTACTTCTACATATTTGGGCAGTAGAATTTATTCATTTGTGGATATACAAGGAAAACAGGGGTAGTTCAGGTAGGATTCGTTGTTTTTGAATAATTTTTGGTGGAAGATTAAGCAGGATAAACTTGATTTTTTAAGATTTTTAAGAACCTTCACAAAAATTGGAAAACTAAATGACAGAATGCTTCAAAATAGATAAAATATTCCTTTAACCAGAAGGTGTGCATCAATGGAGGCCCAAATTGACATGGTTTCACACAATCTCCAAGAATTTAACACGAAGGCTCGAGCTAAAGACTCAATTAAACATTAAAGACCCCTGGTTCCTCATGCCTAAGATACACTCAAAGGCTTACAGATGATCTTTATCAACAAAATGACAGTAAAGTGATTTTAAACTGTTTATCTCATTACAGGATGAAGGCTCTTCTTGTAATTAAATTATAAATGCCACTAAACTATCACAGGGATGAGATCCTGTGTGATTTGAAGGGATTTTAACACAAGATTACAATAGGAACAAGAAATACTATTTGTAGACATTCTGAAATAAAGAAGACACAATTTTTTCAAAGATTAAAACAGATTAATTCGAGGTTGATTAGATTCATTAGCAGGGGAAGGTTTCTTGAACAATCTCAAATCTTGTCAATGGCTGTACACTTATAACCAAATTGACATGATCAAATCTAAAACATAAGAGATTAACAAGTTTCTCAGATGGTCTCTCAAGAAAATGGGATTTGTCAAATTTTCTCGTAAGAATTCAACCCCCATCCATTTGCATGACTAAAGCATGATTTTTATAACACTCAATCTACATCTAAGCTTCCCCCCAGGAAAATAATATTTGAGGAACCTTTGTTTGTTACATGTTTGATCATGATTTCCAAAAAACTATGTTTAAAAAGTTTGTAACAAAAAGTTACAAGTTGTTCAAAAAGGTGAATCATTGCAAATATCTCCATCATTATTTTAACTGGGAGCACGTTTTAATCCTTCGTGCATGCAACCTCCATCGTTTCATCCTTTTCCTCTACAAATTTTCTCTACATCCAACTTCTCTGATAATTCACGTTTTTGCAAGTGCCCGAGCAATTCCAACTTCAAAATATCAACCTTTACACTCCTTGGACTCACAAATTAATCTCTAAATGCATTCAATTACACTTTGCAGACAAAAACAACAAGGAATTTTATCAAAAAATGATGAAAAAATGCATATTCGTATCTCCAGGAGTCTTGGAGGAAAAATGGCGATAAAATAAGATGCAATGCACAACAACCGTTGATTCTGCTCTTTCTCAACTTTAGATTAGAGCCTCCCACGTGGAAAAATCTGATTCAAAGTGGGCATGGGATTTCCTTTTGCATTTTATGACTTTTGGAGAAAATGCACAATTTTCACATTTTTCCCCGTCACTCTGCCTTTGAAAATCAGGCTTGACACATGGCTTAATCTGGGCCTTTAATGGAGTTGCGGCTCATTTATGTAATTTTACCCTTTTTAACAAAAAGGCAAAATTTCCAATTTTCCTCTGATAACCCGCTTCCTGCTTTTATCTTTTGATGTGGGCCCCAGCAGAGTCATGCTTCATTTTTATACTTTTCTCCTTTTCACAAAAAGGCAAAAATCTTCAAAACACCCTGGCGAACCACCTCTCTGCTTTGACTTTTCAATGTTGAGCCAAAAAACTTTAAAACACCCCGGTGACCTGCCTCTCCATTCTAACTTTTGATGTGGGCCCCAGCGGAGTTGCGGGACAGTTTAAAACTTTGCTCCTTCGTACAAAGAGGTAAAAAAATTCAAAATGTTCCGCCAAATTGCTTCCCCACTTGTAACATGAAAAAATGCCACTTTTCCTTCTTTGGGGACAAAGTAATACTTTTTCCCTGCTGCTTCATATTTGCTAAATAGCTAATCAGAGACTATCTGGGTTGCAGGGCCAATTTGGTATTTTTTACAAATGAGAAAAAAGTGGTAAATTTCACTAAAAAGACCCGTCGGGCTGCATCCAATCAGAAAGAACCACATTTCCATAGATGTTAGGAAACAATTGATAGGGAAAACAAAACATGACTGTGGAAAAAAGAAGGAAGGGGAAAAACCCAAATTTACGACCAAGTTACAAATTATTTCACATGGACAGAGGAACGTAAAACAAATTTTAGACTTAATGTGATCCTTGACCAAAGGAAAGGACTGATCATGGCAACCAAATGAAGGAAAGAGATCTCAAGCATCAATACAGGGAGATAGAAATTACGACGAACCAAGTAGATTGGGAAATTTCTAGAGAAAACAGGGTGAGATCAAATTGAGCACCAACACTATCATCTTAGATTCATTCTATCTGTCCCCATTTGTTGTCAACCTAGCTTAGTCATCATTGACCTAATCCATATTTTAAGTATTTACCCTTAGATCTCTAATTTTCATTCATGCTTTCTATTTCCTCATGTTTCAGTCCCTTTTGTAGGTTCTTGTTTATCATTCTAATGTAGAACCAGCTCCAGATCTACCATCAGAGTCTATAGATCTAAATTTTACATCACGGTTTCATTCCACCTACCTCAATCACCTTCAAATGGCCCTCTGTAGTCTTGGGTCATCGTTAAACCCTTCCAGGTTTGATTTATTTTATCATACTAGATCATATATACTTTTATAATGTTAGATCCATCTTTAAGCTTTTCATTTACTTCAAATTTTGCATTGACACTACATCCAATTTATCAAATACGTATTTTATCTATCTTTATCAAACACAAGGTTTGACATCGATCCTAAGATGTTATTACTTCTCGGGGTTTAATTTTTCAGGAAACCCTCCCATCTTATCTACTAATCCATCCTTTTTATGTTGAGTTATCTTTATTTGCAGGTTACTTAGCTCGCATCGATGAAGGATTCATCATTTGCACCCATCCACATTATTATTCCATCTCAAGGTACCATAAACCCTTCATATTTTGAGTTGTTTTATTTTCTTTAGTACTAGTTCACTAATTTGAGCAAGAAAGAGGAAATTTTGTCCAAAAATCAGTTAGCTCAACTAATTATCTATGATTTGTCATAATTAATTAAGGTTATTTTTAATTTTTTTCCTTACTAAATTGTTCATTTTCTAAATGCATTCCAGGTATCAAAAATAAGAAAATTCATATCGTAAGTTATAAGAGTCAAAACTTCATTAGGAAAGATAATGAAAAAATTAAATAATTCATAGATTTGTCTTACAATAAAGAACACAACACTGATACTGAAACTATCTTTCAATAAAAAAAACAAAATATCAACTATATAACAATTTTATATGAAATTTTAGTTCTAGAAATATAATGTTCTTAAATCATTAGTTAAAATCATGTAGTTAAAACCTTTTTGTATATTAATTATCTTGATCTTCATAACTCCCACTCATATCTAACATCCTAGAGGAATATTTAATATGAATGTCTATATATTAGTTTATTTTGGTTGTATTAAGAAACCTTCTTCTATTTGTAAGAGAATTCCATATTTGTAGTGCTCTGTCATATGGGAATGTGTCCACAGAATATGGTGAAACATAAAATATCAAACAAGTTTCTAAATTTTTATCCAACTCCTTTCAAAAAATGTACTTAACAAATGTTAATGCACTAAAAACCCTTTCATCTTCCACTGAGCCCAATATCATTGTTTGAAACAATTCATATAATCAGAATTATTCACTTATACTTTCTTGTACGATGCTACTGGGATACAAATTTTTCCATAATCATGTAATAACACCTTTTTCTATTGGTTTAGTTAGATAATTAGATTTATCAATCATTATGAACTAAAATGAGATGATTGAGATGCCAGTAATTACTTCTATAGGATACCTTTAATTTCAATTCCTTGGAACTCTTTAGATTTACAAATATTCTTAATGAGAGATTCTATGAATTTTGAAAATAAATTTCTTATGTCATTTTTACCATTATCAGGATTCCAAAAATTAGGATACACCACTACCATGGCCTCAAATAGGTCATCCCTTTTAAAACGTTCTCTGATCTCATGGGATAAGCTTTTTGATTTTTTTCTTAATTTTAGTCTTATGTCATATATAACATAAATTATGTGATACAGGTAATTCTTCAAGGTATTTTATCTTGATATCTCTACTTTTTTAGAAACTATGCATTGAAATATTCATCCCATTAACAAAGATACAAAGATGGTCATTGATATTGAATTTAAAATAACTTTATGGATTCTTAATATTTGTTAGAGTTTTCCAACTACTGAAAGCTAGTCCTTTACAAAAACATTTATATTTATATAACATATCCAAAGATAGAAATACATGTTTTCTCAGCCTTATGAAGTCAGAAATATATATGGACATTTCTTGAGCATGTTTAGTTAAGCAATTGCTTTCCTTCAACATAGGGAGAATACCGTATAGTGTCAATAACGTTAATTCAAAAATCTGATAAAGATGGATATTCTTCAAAAATTGTGCATGTAGGCTCATACATGGAAATCCATCTAGTATCAACATCTTTAAGGAGGATTTTACCATCAATAACTCCAATTGCAAATTTCTGAAACTCTAAAAATATTTTTGGACTACTTGTTATGTAAGCATGTAATTCACGGAAGAACTCTTCCACTTTAGCGACACTTTCAAATGTGTTAACAATTTTGTGTACAAGGTTCATTCTATGATCCATGCAATGAGTTGGTATCATAAATGGGGAAATTTTTGTTTGTAGGTGAACACAAAGTCCACTTTTATGACCTTGTATTACTGATGCACCATTAGTACCAACACACACCAACTTAGTAGCAGTTGCACAGTCATCCATCCCAACTAAATTCCTCAAATTATAAATAACCAATTCACAAAGGTTTTCAACATTACATATTTCAACCATTTTATTAATAGCTAACAAACGAGTTTTCCTTAAACGATTCTCAAAAGTGTACACATGCATGCAAACCCATAATGTGTTGTCAACTATTGTGACCTCATCGATTGCTAGTAAGCTAAACATTGTTTTTTAGTTTTTCTTTCAAATTTTCCATTTCAATAATTATCAGACACTTTTCAATTTCCCATACATTGCTCTTTGACCAATGTGATTGTGGAATGTTGAGAAATGTATTATATTAAAACAAAAATTTATAATCTGTAAAATCTAAAATTGGTCTTCCTTTTTTAAGAATGTGGAATATAGTAGAGAACTGTACATTTTTGTCCTGTAGATTGGTATCCATAACTTTTCTAAATTGTTCCCCTTTCTCAACAAGTTGCTATTGACATTTTTGTTCATTTTCATACTCAGATAAATACCTTACAGGAAATCAATCATTTATAGTTTTCCATTTATGTGTCTTTATTTTTTACCATCTTTTTCCATGACTGTCACATAAATGTTTCCACAATGTTTCTCAATTATGTCCAACTTCAGTTCTAATCTATGGTATTTTTTCAGTTTCCAGCTACATATTTTACATCTACATTTTTTGGAGTATCACAACCATTCTATGAATTTATAGTTTCAATGTATGGATATTTAGATACCCAATCTACCTAAAATGACCTTCCAATTATCCAGCTAGTTTTCTTCCTTCACATAGATTTCTGTCTAGAATTTTCAACTTCAGTCTCTCTCACATCATTATGAATTTCTTCCATTGGAGGCATTTCATAATGAGGAATATCTTCCACCTCTGACAAGTCATCATCAATAATATCTTCATGTGTTGACATGTTATTTTGATTGAATGTTCCATTTGGTGAGTGTGGTGCCATGTTATTCTGATTAATTGTTTCTTATGGAATACAATTATTAGTGGGGGTTTTTGCATTCAAATGGGATAAGGGTTTCACTTTGATATTGAAACTTTCAATTAAACTAAAAAAATGCATTAAAAATAATATCTTACATGTGTTTGAAGTGGTTGCAAGTTGTGTTCGTGATTTTTTAAGCTAGTTAAAATAACTAAATATGGTGTTTTTCATTTTTAATTTATTTGTCTTCTTGTTATTATTACCAGAGGAAATTTTACCTCATAAAAATCCATGTGTAATTAATCAATTGAACTATTTTCAATCTATTAAACAAGATACAATTTAAAGATTTGAACCACATAATACCGACTGATAACATGAGTGTATGCTACTAGCCGATAACATGAATATATGGTATCATCCTTTTGTAGACACAAAATCACACACTTAATACTATCTACTATACCTCCAAGTATGTCGTTTTATATATGGATCTTGTGTAAGAAGAGTATTCATTGGTGACCCATTCGCTAGTCCATCCACTTGTCTTATTTGTTTCTATTATATTTTTTTATCTTTCATGCTTGTCACTCATACACCTAGTTTTGGTAAGATCATAGGGATCCCTGTTATTTGGTCTCCACTCATTTTTTGTCATTTTTTTTATAGACACTAGCACCTAGGACTAGACACTAGCGCCCAAGTGCTCATGTCCATCATGGGCACCTGTGTCCTCTTTATGTTTGATCTTATTTTTGAAATTTAAGGTTAGTATTTTCAGTTTTACCACTCATATCCAGAGGTAGTATTCAACATGCCAGGTAATTAGTGTTGAAATTAAAGTAAAAGATCCCTATATAAACATAACATACATACCATTATAAGGAATACAATCCTTATCAAGGGCTATCTATCTACATATCTCAAGGGAATACATTTGGGTGCATTACTATGCATACACACTACATAAGAAGGGGATTTCATTTTGTTCCATCCGCACGTTTTCATTTTATCTAGCTACCACTCACTATTTTGGCGTCATTGGCGCAAGGGAGACCTAGGAGAACTATTACACACATAAGCACAAAGAACTACATTGGGTCTGAGATGTAGTGTAGCAATCAGCCATAAGTTCACCATTGTAATAGCTGAGGACACTCCGACCCTTGATTTTGCATCTTTTTTTTAGGATTTGATGTCTTTTTTAGGGTTTTGCAAGAGGATATTTGTGTGTAGGTTTACTAGTACCCTAGCGATCCAAGTGTGACATAAAGGTGACCAAAAGAAAACAAGTGTGAACCCCTAGCGACACTATCGAAACTAGGTTCCAACCATTTTTGCAAACTCCAACACCCCTACAAAGGTCTTGGGCACTAGTGGGTTCCCCTATCATTTCCCATGCACCCATGTCCAGGTATTGTGAGCATCTCTACATTTTTTTGAGCCTAATTATGATGATCTATGTTCCTATTCCATCATATTCACCAGTCCAAACTCACTTTGGGATAAGCGTAATTAAGGTAAGCTCCCTATCTCTCGCATTTTATTTCATAGAAAGATCAAATAAATTTTTAAGCACTTGTATTTCATTGTATTTCAGTTATAGCAAATATTTGCATTCAGATTTTAATAAAATATTCATATTTTACTAAATCATTTTGGTGAACCTCTACCTTAGAAATACTTTCCCTAGGATCCACTAAAACCCAAATGGCTAAGGATATCTCTTCTCCTCCTAGGCTATTCATGCCACATGTGAGTATTAATTCTATCTATAATGAAACAACCATAGCCAAACTTACCACTCTATATCGCAACACTATCATGTCTGATGATACTTAAAGGAAACTGTTAGCTCATGAATGCAATGTGCCCACTAGCTTTTATCACTCTACCATTAGCATTGTTTCTGATCAAGCAAGATTTTATGGTTTTAGAACTTATTTTTCAGTTAGTCGCACTCCACCTTTTTCTATTTCTACTTAGAAATTAGATGGTATTATTATTAGTTTTATGTGTAATCTTGATGATAAGGCTTTAGCTACAAAACATGATGAAATTATACATGTGCATGATGTTATATAAAATGCATCTTAGTGTGAACTCAGGTCCCGATATAGTGCCACCTAGTGGCCCTCATCTGTCTCTGAGCATCATATATGGTCATCACATGAACCCTCTCCCCAACAATAGGAAAGTGCAATATACGATATACGTCCTCCAAATTCACAGTCATATCACTCGTAGGAAACCAACATGTGACAGTATTTACACACCACCTCTCACACAAAGTTGTGATCATAGGCATATTATTGGGAAATCCTCCATCCTCGCTATGTGCCCTAGGTTGGCACGGTCTAGAACTTCCCACTCATCATCTGATAAACCCAATCCTAGTATTGTACTCAAATGACGGCCACCTCAAAACTCCCATAAGTGAATTTCCCTTTGCATAGCACAAAATGACAACAAACCTAACATTAGAAAAACCATACACATGCAAATACACCTACCTATAACATCAATAAGATTCAATTTTCACATTTACAACACTATAGGCTCAACCCAAGCCTTTTGGGTTATCAGCACCTAGGACCAGGACTAGGGCACCCAGAAGCAGTTCCCTAGCACCCATGCCTGGGCGTTAGTGTCCCGAAGATCATTAGCACCTTCATCGATCTTGTCCAAGTCCAAAAACACTAAAAAAAAATTCAAAATATTTTTTTTTGTAGAAATTCATTAGAAAAAACTCATTTCAACACAATTTTCAAACAAAATCATAATTACTAGCTCAACTATCATAGGTGATGCCACACCTACTGCGACCATCTCAAACTGACTCAATCACGGTACTATGACTTGAGGAATCTTCACACACCTAGAGATCAAAATCACACTTGTACAATAATAAAATGACTTGCCTATTAAATTTTTCACATTACTATTTATAGTAATCTCCCATTACCTACCGCGCTATAGTCATTATTCACACTTATCCTTAGAAATAATACACTTTACACGATTTCAATCATATCTTGTGCATTGTTACTATGATTCCTATCTTGTTTATGCCTTTCTCTTTAGAATTCTACCTACTATCATATCGTACACATCCCAATAACATTATCTTCCTCTTTGACATTATTTGAACTCGACATACACACACTTTTGTGATATCTATCATACATTCATTATTTTTTTTATTACATGATTACTTTCATCTCAATGTTCATTATCGTCATCACTCCTTTCGCTAAAAGCGGGGGCATATAATCAAGGCATATTATAATCCCCCTCACACCATTATGTGATCATTCTACATTTCTAGCTCAGTATTATCGAAACATTTATCATACATCATGTGACATTTTACATCACTTTCTAGTGATTCCCCCTAATGAAATAATATTGGGGCAGCAAATGTAAAATCTCTCCATGAGTAACTAGTCAATCAATCACACACATTCAATTCTAAACAACATAAATCTTTTACTAGTCGAAACCACATCAATCAATCAACACGACACAATTTATTTATCCTCCTAGATGACCTAACTTGGGAGTTATATCACAAATTTCCCAGATGACCTAACATGGGAAGTTATTCTATATTTTCTACTACTTCCACATCACCTATCATGGAAGCCATCTCACATACATTACGGTGACAACCCTGGAGTGGGGGCGATGAGATGTCATTAACTTTCCTATACTACTCATATATGGGTTATTCACATTTGATTGAATTAAAGAGAAATGAATCCAAATCAACAATATCTGATCTTTGTCCATTTGAAACTGCTAGACCTTTTAAGGATTTAGTTAAATTTGGAGAGTAAATCTAAACCTCTCTCCCTACACTCTTCCTCTAGCAACACAACACCCAGATCCTTAGTTTTTCACACACACAAAATTGGGTTGGGTATTGATCACCTGCTTACCCCAGAACATATCCATTAGCGAAAAAATCAAAATCTACAATCACTCAATATAGAAATCATAAATATCAATTGGTTATCTTCATAATGGTGCCATGTGTCTCGTTATTCTGTATGACATAATGATCTATGGTTTTCAACGAGCTACATGTTCTCATTCTGCACATACTTCTATAATATCTGCGTGTACTTTAGCAACATGGGATTCTCTGGACTTCTCTTAGGAATGCATCTCTATCTAATTTATGTTACCAAGCTTTCACTCAACAGCATAAAGTGGGGGCAACTATAGACACAAAATTACACACTTACTAATATTTACTATACCACCAAGTATATTGTTTTATATATGGATCTTGTCGTAAGAAGATTATTCACTGATGACCCATTCCCTAGTTCATCCACTTGTCTTGTTGGTTTCTATTTTTTTTTTCTTTAAAGCTTGTCACTCATACACCCAGTTCCGGTCAAGATTCCTTTCATTCAATCTCCACTCATTTTTCATCATTTATCTCTGGACACTAGTGCACAGTCCCTCTTATCCATCTTGGGTGCTCGTTTCCTCTTTATGTTTGATCTTATTTTTGACATTTGAGGTCACTCTTTTCAGTTTTCCCACTCATATACCGAGGTACTAGTCAGCATGTTGGGTCATTAGTGTTGAAATTCAAGTAAGAGATCCCTATATAAACACAACATACATACCATTATAAGGTGGACAATTATTATCAAGGGATATTTATCTACATATCTCCAGGGAGTTCATTTGGATGCATTACTCTGTATACACACTACATAGGAAGGGGAGTTCATTATATTCCATCCACAAATTTGCATTTTATCTAGCTACTGCCTGTTATTTTTACATCATTGGTGCGAGGGAATCCTAGGAACCCTATTTCACACATTAGAACATAGAACTACATTGGGTCTAAGATGTAGTGCAATGCTCAGTCATAATTTCACCATTGTGACATCTGAGCATACTCAGAACCCTCATTTTTCATCTTAATGTTTTAGGATTTGATGTATTTTTTAGGGTTTTGTAGGAGGATATTTTTGTGTAGGTTTATAGGTACCCAAATAGTCCAAGTTCGACATAAAGGCGACAAAAAGAGAACAAGTGTAAAACCCTAGTGATAATATTGAAACTAGGTTCCTACCATTTCTGTAGACTCCAGTGCCCCTACATATGTCTTGGGCACCCATGGGTTCCCCTATCCTTTCCTAGGTGCTCATGTCTAGTAAATGTGAGCATCACTACATTTTTCTGAGTCTGATTTCGATGATCTGAGTTCCTATTTCATCATATTCTCCAGTCTAGACTCACTTCGGGATAAGCATAATTAAGTTAAGTGCTATATCTTTTACATTTTATTTCATATAAAAACACTTATTTCACTAAATCAAGACATATTCCAGTAAATGTACACTCTAGTATTTCAAGTATTGGAAGAAATCCATCTCTGTTTTTGCATATATTGGATTCCATTATTACTAGTATTGGAATCCATTAGTAGCAATAATGGATTCCAATATTATCATTATTGGATTTCAATATTGTCATTATTGGATGTATTCTAGTTCCAATTTAACTATTATTAGATTCCAATCTTGTTATTATTGGATTCCAATATCCTTATTATTGGATTCCAATTTGGCTAATATTAGATTCCAATAGAGCTATTCCTGGATTCCAATTTCACTGCTATTATAATCCAATTTATAAATCTTGATATTTGGATTTTAGTTTTGCTATTTTAGAATTTCTATTTTTTTTTAATTATTTGAATCCCCCACATAAGCCAAACGGGTGCTATTTTACATAATCATTGCATCCGTTATCTTCAATAAGCCTAGTGGTTTCTAAATTACATAAGCTAAGTGACCGCTAACTTAAAATAGTGCTTAAGTGATTGTTATCATTTATACCACATATCAATATTAATATCATCATACATATACAACTCTTTATGTATACCTTATTCAAAACAATAAATGTTGATGTTGAAAATCCTATCCTTGAACATCCTTGATTGGTGTTAAATTTGACGCCTGTATAGATGTTTTTCTTGATTTGCAACGTAATATACATTTAAATATCTCATAAAAATAGCGTGTGTGACTCAAATATTGTTAAATTTGATGATTTTTTAGATGTTTTTTCATGATTTTAGACGTAACATACTTTCAAGTATTTCATAGAACTGGCACGTGTGACTCAGACGGTGTTAAATTTGACATTTTAGACATTTTTTATGATTTTAGACGTAACATAATTTCAAATATTTTATAGAGCTAGCACGTGTGACTCACATGTTTAAAAGGTGACTGTCAATTTTTATATTCTATACAAAAATCATTCATATATTTTAAGAATACTTAAAAATATATGTAATTGTGTTTTATAAATTTTGAAATTAGTGTATAAGTGTGAGTGATAGCACTTATAAGTGTTATTGGTTTGCACGTCTAATTGCGATCCTCAAGTTACACTTCTCTCAAATCACACTTTTAAGTGATAGTTTTGCTCATGTTTTATTAACTAAGCTATAATTGAAACTAATATCTACATAGCTTCAAAATCAAATGCTAATTAAACAATGAACCATCACGATAAGAGCTTAAAGGAAATGCTTCTTCAATACATAAATGAAACTACATTCTAAGTTATTTCCTACTCTCTATGATTGCTAACTTAAAATATGAACCTATGAAGAACGTAAGCAATCAAAGTGGGTTGTTGCTTGATCTCAAGGATTGAGAATGGAATCTCACCAAGAATGGCTACAAGGCCTTTTTGGATCTTCACATATTACTCAATTTTTAGTGAACGGATGCAAGATGGAGAAGCTATTTCCAACCATGGAGAATGGATCAAGATCAAAATGTTTATAGTTTGCACTATTCAAAGCATGGTACAAGAAGAAAGGTAAGAAGGAGGGTTCTTTATATAGTTTCATGAAGAGACAAGGCTAGCAAATTGAAGAATGTGGGATAAAGGTAAAATAAGATTATGAATGGATAAGGTTGCTTTATAAAAGGTAATCTTGATTTAGAAGAGTTTAATTTTTCATTAGTAAGTCATGGGAGTTGGGGGATGTTTTAATTAATCAAAGGTGATTAACTAATAAGTAAAGGTAAACTTATAGAAGATAATTAGAGGAAAATTAGCATGATTTCCGGGATGTAAGAGAGTAATTTGATTCAATAAATGGTAATTTATTTATTTAGAGTTGCGATTGTAATTAATTAATAATAATCAATTAACCCAAGTAGAAGTGGATATTAATTAATGAAAGGTCTTTAATTGACATCTTTAATGATAGGAAGGCTAATTAATTAAAGAAATGTCATTAATTAACGAATATGAATAGGAATGTTAGCTAATTAACAGAAAAGCACTAAGTATTATGGAAATGATGAGAAAGAGGATAATTAGTGCAATATTAGCATTAAACCCTGTGTAAGTAGATTTTAGGTGGCTACATTTGCCCCTCTTTGGGGTGGCATAACTGATGCCACTTCAAAGATAGTAGAAAAGTACAAACAAGTAAAAATTTTGAAGAAAAATTTGTAGAATGAATCATGTCCCCTTGAGTGTTGATGGGGTGATGAAAGAGGTAGATCGAAACTTGAAAATATGAAAGAACATAATAGAAGAAATAGAATAATTTATCCCCATTGCCCTAAGTTTCTTTTGAAGAAACATTTTGATAGAAAGAGTGATATGGAAGAAAAATTAATATGAAAAGAGATGGATATATCTATCATCTTTCCGATGTAAAAACCAACTTTATTTCATCATTTTACTTATGATCAATGTCATCGGTCCTTATTAAAAAGAATGAACATAATTTTAGCATGACATGAAAAGCCATATACAAACAAATGTCCATAGCTAAAAACACCAACTCCATGCAACATACAAAATGCAATGCAATATGAGAAAGTAAAATATGCCTAACTCCCTACAACATGCATAATGCAATGCAATACAAGAAAGTAAACAAGCTAACCTAACAGAGAAACATAATGCAATTTTTTGTTATCAAGATTTTATTTTTACATGTGTGAATCAACGACAAGGGTTAAAAGATGATGCCCCAAGTAAGGATACATGAAAGGGGAATAACAAAGGACACTTGGGTCTTATGAAAAGAATTGCACTATGAAATAGTACCAAGCAAGTCATTGTGCCCTAGAGTACAAATATAGTAAGAAAAACAACTTTGTTAATGGAGGTAGATCAAGATGATCTGTGAGTCCTGCACAAGAATAGGCGAGAACCAAAGAGTGACATTTTGTAGGATGATTTTTATTGTTTTTGATTGTTTAGAAACATATTTGAATGTTTTTTATTTTAAATTTTTTTGAAACTATGTACAGGAAGAAAAATAAGTGTAGATACCCCAAGCGATAGATGGGATGTACAAGGGAAAAATGCCATGAGTATGCACAAGAAAGTGAAGATGTGAAAATTCCTGAGTGATTAGGTGGAAGCATTCAAAGGAAAACTCTTCACAAACGAAAATGGGATCAAGGATAATATAAAATAGTTTCAATCATGAGGGATAAAGGATGTCCCCAGTGTAAGTTGGATAATAAACACATGAGAGAAAAGAAGTAGAAAATTTTCTTATTAAAATGGGAAAAAAGTTCCTCCAAACATGGAAAATAAGACATATTATACACATAAATGTTCTACATGATTTTTGAATAACATAAGATGCTATGAAAATATTTATAAGGCGGTTGATGAAAAAGTGATTAGCCCAAGGCACAAATCATGAGACAAGACATGCTCTAAAGAAAAAGTTTGAACAAGGTCCAAAAAGAAACACTTGATAACGTACTAATCCTACTTACTCATTGAGATCCCATGTGTGCATGTGGAAATGAATTAGCTCTTAAAGGAAAGAGTTGATAGATAGTATGTGAAAACACTAGCCAATGTGTAGGAATGATTTAGTATTAAAGGTGATTTGTGAATGGATTATGGAAGGAGATCTGTACATTTCTCCGCTTCCAGCCAAGTGTCCATTGCCCTGACAGAGATGCATTTAATACTAATCACAACATTTCTTTACTGCCACTCAGGCATCTATAGCCCTAGTAGAAATTATTGAAAGTACCCTAAGAGAGAGTTATATAGCAATTTTCTTTTTCTTTTTGATTGATTGATTTTGATTCTTTTGCTTCCTGAAAAATTATTTTAGCTCTCTTGTTTAATAAGGGGTTAAGAACAGATGATGACTTAATTGAAGGATGTGGAAGTGATTGTGATGACAAAATTGGCTAGTGCTAAAAAATATGTCCAAAAGTTATTCACAACAAGTTTATTAGATGATAATTGTGATAGGATCTCTAAGAGGTCAGTCATTCTTTAATTTACGAAGGTGATAAAGTCCAGGGTCAAATAGATACTATAAAGATAAATGTTACAAAATTCGTGTGAATATATTAACCACAATAACATTAAAGGGATGAAAATGGTTGATGACTTGTAGATGAATATGAAAGAAAGGGAAGAAAGAAAATCCATGTGTACGCAATACTTGATTGAAATATTTGATCTTTGTACCTTTGATTTTGTTTTTGTAATGTTTTATGATTTTTTGTATATTTTGTTGAACTATTTTATGATTTTTTTTTTTATGGTTATCGGAATGAAACATGTCACTCTATGTGATAGGATCCAACAATGATGTTCACAATTTCCTTGATAAGGGAGATTAAGCGTGTTTGTTTATCAATAGTGATATTATCCCCGATCTTGATGATCATGGTGAGTTCACACTCAATAAATAATTGTGATTTGTTTTGAAAAATGGATTTCTTATGTGGGAGCTTGAGTTCCCTATCCATAGGTTTCTGCACTTTTTTCCATACTTGATGGGTATGTTGGTGTGCATTCTTAAATCGTGCTTGATTTTGAATTTTTGGGTTGTTGGGAGATTTAGATCTCTTTGGCATTTTGGTCTTAACTTTGTAAAAAACTTTTCTGGGTTTAATATAAGCTAATGTATGAATTTTCTGATCCTGAGAAGTGGGAAAAGAAATTGGATGTTTAAAATTGATGGGAGGAATGTGAGGAATGATGGTGGGCTTGCCACAATCATTAATAGAAGAATAATGTGATGCTCGAAAAGGACATGGTCCAATAATTGAAGAAGAGGGGCTACTAGAAGATGACCAAAAAATAGAAGATGCTGAGCTACTAAGATGTGGCTTGAGAATAGAAGAAGAATGTCTACTAGGATGTGACCCATAGATGTAAGATGATGAGATACTAGGATGTGGCCCAAGAATAGAAGATGATGGACTACCCGGGGGTGACCCATACAAAGAAGACAAGGGGATATTTGGACGTGCCCCAAGAATAGAAGATATTGGACTACTTGAAAATTTCCCACAAATAATGAAGGGAGGGCTACTAGAAGGTGACTCACACCTAGACTAAGATAAAGGGATACTTGGCGTTAACCCCCTAAGAGATTGTGATTGAGGAATTATGATATAAAAAGAGTGATTGGGTGATGAGAAGATAGGCCATGGATCAATACAAGACCTAGGAGTTTCATCACGTAATGAAGAATGTGAATTTGCAAGAATAAGAGGAGGATCAATTTGCATGATCTAAGGATCTTCCTCTATTTCTTGAGAAAAGGAATCAACTTTTTCCTCATAATACACAGACGCATCAAAGTCTAAAGAGAATCATTTCTCATAATTTTTTAGAGGGATATCTTCATGTGCCCCTATAAAGGCTATGATCACTCCTTCGTTCTGAAAGAAATTAATTGGTATCGGTTGCAAATCAACCATGAGGGTCTGATTGGATGAAAAAGGGCCAACTAGTGTGAAATGTTGAGAAGATGTTTGATGATGATTGATAGAAGAATGTGGCATAGGGGACGAAGGGGACTAAGTAGATGTGGAGCTAGATGTCTCAGGAGTATAAGAAGATGGTGTGGACCTACCTATATGATGGTATATCATCTATAAACTAGTAGGATCAAGTACAAATTTCATACATTGTGATGTAGGAGTCGATTCAAATGTTAGAATAGAAGGAATTTGAGTCGTATGAATATTCAAAGAAGAAAGAATTCATGGGGGTGATTGATAAAAGAGTTTTTGTGAAGAAGGGGAGGACCACGATTGAAGAATCACATTCGATATTTTATAAATAAGTTCCTGCGAATAAGGGGAGGACTGTGACTCCATAATTGCATTAGATGAATGATAAAGAAGGTCCTGCAAAGGAAGGGAGGACCGCGACTTAGGATTCAAATTTGATGAATGATAAACGAGTTCCCGCGAAGAAAAGGGGGACTCAAAAATCAAATTAGAAGTATGATGAAGGTGTTCCTGTGAAGAAGGGGAGGATCACAACTTAGGAGTCAAATGAGATGAATATGAATAGTAGTTTTGATCTGAATCATCAAAATAATCAAAGGAAATGTTTGGATTGAAATCCTCAGAAGAAGAGGAAATGTTTGGATTAGAATTAGATGAATATTGGGGGAAACCCAAATAATAATTTGGATCAAAATTTTCCAAACCATACCACTGATTATGAGATGAAGGTGGGGAACCGGTTACCCGGACGGTTTCTCTAGCCTGAAGAACCAAATGAAGCTTGATCATAATGGGTATATTTTGATGTGGAACACCAAAGATTTGATTCTTTATTGTCATATTTATAAGGGACCTTGTGATAATAATTAATTGTTAGCATGTGTTGGGTTCAAAGGTCTAGACCTAGATTATATGATCAAACTTCTTCAAAGTGAAGAAGGTTCCATGTTGATTTGGGCAACATAACGACAACCAACTAGACATTTCATCAATATGGGGATGCTTGTGTGCTTTTCCAAAAGGGAAGCTAAGGAAAACATACATCGTGATGACTTAAGAATGATAATCCAACAAGGTTTGGAGGCGTAAATGTCAAAGGATTGATAAAAAAAAATTAGCAACATATAGGATACAAAGGAAAGATTTCCTATTTTTGATTAATGCAAAAGTTACTTAATAGGAAATGTTTTTTCCAAGGTTTGAAATATGTGTTCAAAAATGATCATGAACTTAGGAAAAATCAAGAAGATCAAGAGAATAAAATACCAAAATTATTGTCTTAAAAACAAGCTTATAAGGAAGATAAACACAAGGAAGAATCATGTGGGTTCAAAACACAAAGCTAAATTAATGACCAAATAATAATGAATGATAAAGAATAAATGGATCAAATTGATTGTCCAAAATGGGTAAAATCGATGTGACAAATGAGACACAATCACACAAATTTTTTGGTAAACCAATCAATCAAATGGAGTAATTCCTAAGTGTCCGTTCAATCAATAGTTTGATGTGTAAGATGACCAAAAAAATTTCACCACTTATTCCAAGTTAAAAATGAACAAGACGTAAGTAATAACAAAAGGTTGATACGATTTCCAAACAAGGTATACTAAAATAGAGTTTAAATCCAATCAAGACCTAAATCTCAAAAATTAGAAGTTACAAACATGAATGATGCAACAATACCACTAAGATATGTTAACCAAAATTTATGGAAAAGTAAGGTATTAGTATCAAAATAATATTATTACAACGTGCATAAAGGTAACAACAACAGTTTTTAAAATCAAGGTAATGTTTGAAGGAAAACTAAGGCTAGAGTATAAGAAGGAATTATTACAATGTGGGTAGCCTAACGTTACAATCTAGAAACTTAGGTCAAGTTTACAAGAAACAAGATGTAAGTATAAAAAATTATGGCGATACGATACAAGCAAGATAACACGTCAAAATACAATCAAGTGATGAATCGAGCTTAACTATGATGACGATACTGACTTGGGTATCAAGATCAAATGGTTACCAATGATACAAGTAAGTTCCTACACACTTTAGAAGTTTAATAACCCATCTGTAAACATGGATGAGCGTAAACGGACATAAAAGTGGTGACACCATTAGTTAGCAACACACATGTGGTCACTCTTCTTTTGATCAACAAAGTGTCAAAAGAAAGTGAAGGAAGTAGTACAAGTGGGGATGAAAAATGTTGGCCTCATTTAGACAAAGTTTCACCTCACCTTAGGGCAAGTGAAAAAAAATAAAAAGTAACGCTTCACACGTTTCGTAATGAATGTTGGCTCTTTACAACAATGATTTGGTCAACTTGGTCCAAAGACTGAATGGATTTCCCAGGTGGTTTGCTCAACTAGGTGTCACAAGTTATCTAAGATCGAGCTTATTTTTCCAAGGTTTCCCAAGGATTATCCTGGCCTTACTTTACCCCCTTCAAGCACAGTGGGAAATAAATGCATCCATCGTGTACTCTCACTGGGGTCACGATACGGATAAGTTTGATGCTAAATCTCATGTGTATACTAGTCAAGTAGGTGTGCGGAGCACTTCCCATTTCTTCCACAAGGTTACCTCTTGTGTAAAATACTTTGGGGTTCCTAGGACCACCCCGAATGTTTTCTATTAATCCTTATGACAAAGGGGTTATGTCCTAGTTTTAAGCGGACGGGGCGTACCCTTATTTGAACCTGAAAATCAAGTTTTTTGAATGTGGTGTGTTTTTAATTTTTAGAAATAATGTGGTTTATTCATTCACCATTTGGCAACCTACAAAACATGTTTAGTTACAAAAGTTTGTTTCAAACTCCTTTCTTTGACAAACATTTTTAGGTCTTGTACTCAAGTGTTAGTAGTTCTCTAAGCAAATCATATTATTTAAAAGAGAATTAAGAGTTTCTTTTGATTCTCAAGATCATCCAAGGATGCAAGAGAAGATAATACACAACAAATAATCCAACTAAAATGTAAAATAAAAGCTTTAAAATTAATGAACCATACAAAAAACTTGATAAATGTTCATTCCCTTAAGCCAAAAATGAAAGATGAAGCTTTCAATTAACCAAATTTTAGAAAATGAAGACTAATTTTTTTTTTATTCTCAAGATCACCTAAAGGTTAAGATAAGGCATACACAAACATTATCCCAATAATCATTGTTTTGTAAACAGTTCTTCCCTTAAGCAAAAGAATAATCAAATTTCCAAGTAATAAAATCCAAAATGTTAGCAAGATACAAATCAAAGTTGTTTTTAATTCTCAAGATCACCAAAAGGTTCAAGAGATCAATACAAGCTTTGGTCTAAAATCAGTAAAGCATGGAAATACACATTCATCAAAACCTTAGACATGTTAGAAATGACCGTTTTAGCAATAAAGGGAAACCTATAATTTATGTAACTATAGACATCAGATATCTTATATGTCCACGGGTTTGACAAGAATCTCTTATCAGTCCTTCAAATCCTGTAGATCACACATTAAAAAATGAATTGCTAGTCATTCTGGAAAGAAAAAATGGGTTTGATTTCGTGACAAATCATGAGGATCAAAAATAGTTACAAAATCCTCCAATGTGGGACGCATGTTCTAGCTTTATTTTGTCCACAGAGATGATTAGGAACTTGTGGCTAAGAACTCTACCTGTGCACAGTTGTGGCATTAGAGAATTGGCCATGTTAGTTTCAAGTATCTCAAGACACTTCACTAGCACAATATGGTACATGGGATACCATATCTTCAGAAGGACACAGATAAGTGTCCTCAGTGCCTAGTAGAAAAACAACACAGAGCTTCATTCGAGAAGAGTACATATCAAGCTCATGGTAAGCTTGATCTGGTTCATACCAATCTTTGCAGTCTGATGCAACCAAGTCATTTTGGATTTCAGTACTTAATGCTTTGTGTTGATGACTATTCAATAAAAATGTGGATTTTTTGTCTTTGTAAGAAAAGTGAAGCTTTTGAAACCTTCAAGAATTTCAAAGTAGCTATTGAGAATGAAACTGGTCATCACATCATAACTCTCCGATCAGGTTGAGGGGAGGAATTCATGAGTAATGAGTTCAAAGAATACCTATAAGCTCATGGGATTCGTGGACAAATGCCTCATCCACACACACCACAAATGAATGGTGTTATTGAGAGAATAAATCATACTATAATGGAAATGGTGCGATGCATGATCGATGACTCTGGACTTCCAAAAGCATTCTGGGCAGAAGCAATAAAGAAAACAATGTATTTTTTGCCCATAGTTGATCTTGACAAAGTAACACCACAAGAAACATGGTCAAAGTGGAAACCATCTATTGCACACCTTAGAGTATTCAAGTGCAAATAAAGTATGCACATACGCAAGCAGAACAGAAAGAAATTGGACATGAAGTCACAAAAACTCATCTTTATTGGGTACAGCGAATAGACTATTGGGTACAGATTGGTGGATCTAAAGACTAGAAAATTCTACACCAGTAGATATGTTGAGTTCTTTGAGAAGAAGTAAGTAGATTCTGCTCCTACATAATCACTTGATGTAGATCATTCAACAGTTGTAAAAACTAAAACTGATTTTCCCACTGATGATGAAAGTAACAATGGGGATGCTGGTGATGATCTGATAAAACCATCACCCACGAGAACATTTCAGCGTATGACCAATTGGTGTACTAGCACGTTACGAGATGAAAGAATGGATGATCCACCAGATACATCCACCCCTAGACCATGGATTCACAGTAAAACAAGAGAAGAAGTTAACTTTTATTTGATGAGCCCTCTATAGTCCAGGAATACCTATAGTCAAAATCTTGGAAAGATTCCATGGACTTTAAATATCAGTTAGTAATGAAAAATAACACTTGGCAGCTTGTCAATATTCCACCAAAGAAGAAACCCATTGGATGCAGATGGATATTCAAAATGAAGTACAAAGCAGATGAGATAGTGGAAAAGTATAAAGAAAGACTTGTAGCAAAGGGGTATGCACAAAAAGAAGGTGTTGACTACAAGGAGACATTTTCTCCAACAGCTAAGATCAAGATGATCAGGATGATCTTTTCTCTAGCTACACAGTTTGGTTGGAAATTCCATCAAATGGACGTAAAAAGTGCCTTCCTGAACAAATATTTACAAGAAGAATTCTACATGACTCAACTTGAGGGATATGTAGTACCTGGTGAAGAAGCAAAGGTATGCAGACTTAGGAAATATCTTTATGGCCTCAAACAGGCACCCTAGGCATGGTACATCAAAATTGATGAGCATCTCGTATAGTATGGATTTGTTAGAAATCCATACAATCCCAATCTTTACCTCAAAAATAAATGGGGGGAGATTTTGATTGTCGTTTTCTATGTCAATGATCTAGTCATCACTAGAAGTTCAGTGAGGATGATCGATGCAATGAAGAAAGATCTAAATTTATCATTTTACACATGACAGATCTCGGGATAATGCACTATTGTCTTGGATTGGAATTATGGAAGAAAGATAATCACATATTTATTTCTCATATGAGATATACTAAGAAAAATATTGAGAAATTTGGGATGATGGATTGCACACCGATTGCTACACCTATGCAGAACAGATTACAATTATCTAGTTTAGATCCATCTCTTGAGGTAAATTCCACTCTCTATTGGCAGTTGATTGGGAGTCTCATTTACCTAACCTACACTAGACCAGATATTAGCTTTGCAGTAAGCTATCTATCTAGGTTCATGTAGGAACCCAAAGTGTGTCATTGGAAAGTAGTAAGGTGCATCTTGAGATATCTCAAAGGATCATTGAATCTTGGTTTAGAATAAAAGAAGAATGACAACTTCTTCTTTTCAGGATATTCAGATTCAGATCATGTAGGCAATATTGATGATAGAAAATCCACTTCATGATTTGTATTCTTTATGAGATCTAAGCCAATATCACAAGGAAGAAAGAAACAACACTTTGTTTCTCATTCTTCCATAGAAGCCAAGTATCGTTTTGCAGGAGAAGTTGTTTGTGAAGCGATTTGGCTACATCGCATACTCGAAGGACTTGGAATACCACAGGACAAACCGACCACCATGTATGTTGACAATGAAAGTGTTCTCAAACTTGTTTGTAATCCATTTATTCATGAAATAACAAAGCACATTGAGGTACATGTTCATTTCATATGCAAACATGTGTTGAAGCACAATATACAGCTTCAGTTCTGTCTAATAGCTGAACAAAGAGAAAATATCTTCACGAAGTCACTTGCATGTGACAAGTTTGATTTGTTCAGAGAGTTCCTCTCCTCATCCCTTGAGACAATGAAAAATTAAGGGGGGTAATGTTAGGATAATTAATTACACATTGTATAATTAATTATTTAATTATTATTATTAAAAATAATTGTTGTATAATGTTATATGGTTTTATCAACCATTTTGTCTTATTATATTCACGGGTATAATTGTTATGTTGTTATAAAAATTATGTCATTATTCATTTGTGCTTCCCAGATGTATTTTGGAGGCTACTGTGTTTTATATTATTGTTGCATAGTTGTAACTCCATATTTGTTTGTATCCAAACTATCCAATATGTATAAATATTGTAGCCTGCACTATTATATGAGATTGATTTCACATTAATAAATTATACAGGCTTTTGTCCCTATTTGTGAAACTATAATAAGTACATACACGTCCTTCACATCGAACTAGATAAATGAATTCAAACTATTATTCATTATGGCAGAGTTCCAAAAACTTCAAAAGTATCTGCTCATCTTTAGCTACTAGAATTTTTGATATTGTTTTCTATTTTTCATTGAACGAAAGGAAAATTATTTTTGGAAATATTAGCTATTATTAACATTATACTAGGCATAGAGTGCCCTATATATAGATATGGGGACAGGCCCCTATCAAATAATTTTTGGGTAACGTTATTTTTTCAACACTGCCTTTCAAAAATATAAAACAATGTTTATTCATAGCAATTATCTTGTATAAATTTAATTGTTTTTAATATATATCGATGTAAATTTTTATAATTTTTATATAAATATATATTAATAATTGACCTTCGACCCCTTTAAATTACGAAATTATATTAATGTAAAATTTTCTATAGTTGATTAGGGATTATATCCATGTAGGGATTTTTTAGATAATTAAATGGAAGCAAGTTTAATATTCAATATTTTGTAGAAGGTAGTTTTGTTTATCAAATAAATAACTTTGTAATATAGTAAACATTTTTTATAGAAATGAAATAAGGACGGAATGGAGCACATCTTGACAAATAAATGGCGTAGATTAATGCAAAGAAACACCACTTGTAATGATTTACAACAAATAGAAGTCCTAAAAACTTGTAAGAAAATTTATGAAAGCATTATGTAAGAAAAGGAGAAATCAGTGTGTGGGTGAGGTTGGACTACCGTTGGCATTCAAACCCTGTTAAAACAATCCAAGTGTTACACTACATCCCCTTGGGTAATGAAAAACCTCATGTAGCTCTCCTAGTGTTAGTGCAAGTGGTGTATGCAATCTAATCCAACCCCCTATGTGTGCCCTCATGTATCTTGACACAAAGATAATGGGCTAACTATATAGTAGAAAATGTATCTAGCATGGTAGTGGTGTGATGTGTTGCACTTCAGATGTTTAGACTAATATCGTTTGTCCCTTATGTTAGGAAATACAGGGACCTAAAATATGTGGAACAATCTCACACATGGTAATCACAATAGTAGAAAATAATATGCAGAACAGATATTATAGATCTGAAATAAAAGTGTACGAAAATAAAATATCACAATGTAGAGACAATATTTAATGTGGTTCACCCAAATTTGGTTACATCCACTCTAAGAACCACTTGCTCATTATCTTTAGTACAAAAACGACCTCTTTCTCTCAATACAATGGAAGCAACAAATATGTTTGGAGCTATACTCAACAAACTCTCATGAATTCACACTTGAACTCAGACACATGCTCTATCAATGGATATTTGTCATTTGCTACATCAATAGGTAATTACTCTAAGCAATGCTTACAATACCGTATTGTACCCAAAGGGCCATAGGCCAAAACCACCCCATATTCACCCTATGAGTTACAAAATCTTAGCCCATACAAGAAGTTAGCACATTTCTTGAGATATCGGGCATGTTTTTCGCATGACCAAGAAAACTATATGATGGAGAGTGTACAATACTTTATTATGTGTACAATATTCAAAACTATCCACACATGAAAACTATGCTGTCACATACAGGCAGCAACCGCGAAGATAAAATTATTAATCTTTGACTTGTTAAATGCTAGCCATCTATAAGGTTAAAATATTATATTGCGGAACTATTAGGTTTTCTTAGTGGGTGCTAAGCTCAAAACATATTACATTGTTAGCTCCTTCCTCCTATAGGAGTTCTATTCTTTTCATTCAAACAAATAATTTCTCCTCAATCCACCAATAAAAATACAATAAAAATTCTATAATTGTTCAACTTTCTAATGTTTATATTTTATTCAAATAATTTTTTAATCTACAAAACTTATTTATATTTATCTTTATTTGCTAGTTAGTACTAATTTGATAAATATGAGGCATTGTTTTAACAATGATTTATTCTATTTAATAAATAATCAAAATTCTATGAGTGGAGAATGAGAGGGAGCGGAATATGCTAGAAATTTCAAATGAAGGTTTTGAGTGGGAATCTCCAGTGGGTCAGATAGAGTAGTAGACTACATAGACCCTGCACCAGGTAAACGATCATGTGATTGCTGTTCCCAAGGATAATAAGGAAAAGGATGGGGCTTCGAGCATGTGGGCTGAATGTTTGGTCAGAAAAATCTTGGACAAGGTACGATTTTGGAGGGGTTGGAACTGACTAAGGAGAAAGGTAACTTATCCCTCAAAATCCCTGAGACTCTTTTAGCAAGAATATAAGCCTCCATGGAAAATGCTATCTTTACTAAATGCCTTGGCTCTAGACCAAATATTGACTACTTTAGGGGTTGGGTCAAGAGATGTTGGGCGTTCAATGGAAATGTTGAGGTTTTCACTTATGCAAATGGTTTCTTCCTTATTTATTTACCTAGCAAAGATTAGGTGGCAAAGATTCTTTCTGGAGGTCCCTAATTTATTGGAAAATCTCATGTGGTTGTTCAGAAATGGGAACTAACTTTTAACCCATTTGTGACGTCTATCTCTGAGTTCCCTATCTGGGTCAACCTCTCCTGAGCTTACCCCTAGAGTTTTGGGAGCCAGAAGTCCTTATTGGCATTGCTAAAAGCCTAGGAAAACCGATAGCTTAGATCTGGTCACTAAGGCTAAATCTAGATTAACCCATGCCAGATTCTGTGTAAATATGGGTCAAGATGCTCCCTTAGAAAGTAATATCAAAATCTTGACTTCTGCAAGGGTTTGGTTGCAGATATTTGATTATGATCCATCCCCCCTTTTCCTGTAGAAAATGTAAACAGGTGGGTCATGATCATAGGAATTGTTCTCTTAATAAGAAAAAAATTGATCCCATGTTGTTGGTCCACAAAAGAAAAATAATAAGGAGGCAAAGGAATGGAGGCTGATTGGAAAAAATTGAAAATTTGTAGAGACTAAAGGATCCTCTTATCATCTAGAAGGTGGTCAAAGAAGCAATTCCCTTGAGTCATCATAACACCCCCTACAAGGAACTGGTGGTCTCCGGTTTCCTTGAAGCCAATAACTTTGAAGCTGAAGATGAGAATAAGAATGAAAATGAAATCTTAGACTTTGAGGAGGGGATTCCTGAATCAGGGAAAGGGAACAAGCCAAGTTTCAGAAGGTAACGCTCTTTCTCTACAAGTGGCCTGTGTACCATCGTTAGATGAATTTTCTTCCATTGGTAAGAGCTCCTTTGGTCAGAGACAAGAAGAACTATTACCCATGTCTAATGGCTTCAGAATTCTTGCGGACTTTGTTGCTGATACTTACGAACTAGCGGTCTCTCCCAAGACCCCAGTTAGTAAATCTAAACTGGTCACACAAAGCACCTCCAGAGCTGATGTTGGTAAGGAATCAACTCCTATGGTAGGAAAAGTAATAAGGAATTAAGGGAGACTAACTCCAGGAGGGAAGTAGAAGCTGGTATTCAGGGTACTCTGGGGAAGTTGACTTCTCCGTATTAAGAAATGTTAAATGATTCTCCTCTCTTGGAATATTAGGGGTTTGAATAATCCCACTAAACACAAAATTTCTAAGGATCTTAGAGTTAAAGCTAAACTGGATATTTTCATGCTCCAAGAAACCAAAATGAACATGGATAGATTTAAAGAGGTGGGGAGAAAAATTTGGAAAGATAGTCACTGGGAAGGATGTAGCTCCTCTGGAGCCTCAGGAGGTGTTTTCACTATGTGGGATCCTAGTTTAGTGCATGGAGTTTTGATCCTTTCCTCCCCTATTCATGTGGTTATGAGTCTTCATGGAAATCATCTCAAAAAAATCCTGGTATGTTTCTAACATTTATGCTCCCAATAAACTCAGTGAAAGATGGAATTTTTGGAAGGATCTCTCTAGCTTTAGACAATTGTTTAATGATAAAGATTGGATAGTTGGAGGAGAATTCAATACCCCCCCTTTCCCCTAGTGAAAAGAGAGGGGGTTTGATCTCTTATTCTGAAATTATGGAAGATTTAGTTGACTTCCTAGCCAGTAATAGTCTGTTTGACTTAGATTTGGAGGGATCCAAGTTTACTTGGGTAAAAAGAAGGACTAGATCTGAGCTCATTCAGATAAGACTGGATAGATTTGTGGTAAGCCATCTTTGTATGATCAATCAACTTTATTCTCTAAAAACTCTTCCCAGAATTGGCTCGGATCATAATCCCATTCTTCTCGATTTGGGAATGAATCATCTAAAAAATGCCAGGCCTTTCAGATTTGAAAAGATGTGGTTAGACCACCTGGAAATTTACAACAAGATTCCAGAATGGTGGGATATCCAGGTTCATGGGGTTGCTAGCTTCAAATTGTGTTTTAAACTGAAGCACATCAAAAGTAATCTTAAAAGATGGAACAAGGAGACTTTTGGAAATATTTTCCAGGAAAAAAAATAGAATTGCTGAAGATCTCAAAAATATTGAGGAACTTATGGAGAACGTTGGTCTTAATCTGGTTCTCAAGGATCAAGAACAAAAAATCCTGGCTGATTACCATGGAATTTTGGCTAAAGAAGAGGTGTATTGGAGACAAAAATCTAGGGTCAAATGGCTTAAGGAAGGGGATAGGAATACTAAATTCTTCCATTTCTCTGCTACTTCTAGAGGTCAATATCCTAAATATTAATGAAATAAGAGGTGAAAATGGGGAGTCATTTACAGATAGCAAGGACATCAATGCCTCTATAATAAATTACTTCAAGGAGCTCTTCAAACAAGGGCAGAGGTTGGAGGAGTTGATTTAGAACAAAGTCTTGGATCTTTTTCAGAAAGTAATCACCCCTCTTGAGAATAGAGATATTTTAAGGAACCCCTCGGAGGAGGAAATCCATTTCACAATCTTTGATATGGAACCTGATAAATCTCCAGGGTCCAGATGGCTTCCCTTCCTTTTTCTTTCAAAAATTATGAGAGGTGATTAAATACAAGGTCATTGAAATGGTCCAAGAGTTTTTCAACAATGGTCATCTCTTGAGGCAAATGAATAACACCTTTATTTCCTTGGTGCCAAAAATTTCTTGGAGCCAAGGAGGTTAAGGATTTCAGACCTATAAGCTATGTGCAACACCAGTTATAAAATTTTGACTAAAATCATAGCTAGGAGGATTCAGATGGTTCTTCCCAACTTTATCTCTGGGAATCAGGGGGCTTTTGTTCCTAGAAGGCAAATTACTGATAGCATTATTGTGATTCAAGAAGCCATCCACTCCATTGAAAGCTCTGGAAGATTGGCTATGTTTCTCAAGTTGGATATGCATAAAGCCTTTAATAGGATAAAATGGTCTTTCCTCTCAGGCCATCCTACTAAAGGTGGGTTTTGATAAATTTTTGGTTAATATGATTATGACATGCATTTCCATCGCTAGTTTCTCGGTTTTGGTCAATGGATAAACCAGAAGGTTTTTTCCAAGCTAGTAGAGGGTTGAGACAAGGTGATCCTCTCTCACCTTTCCTCTATGTCATAATGGATGAATCCCTTGAGTAGAATCTGTCAACTTGCCATGGCTTCTAACTACATCCAGGGTGTTAAAATCTCAAATGGTCTTCCCTCCATCTATCTTAATCAGTTTGTGGATGATAATTTTATGATGGGTAAGGCCTCTGTCCATGAGGCCTAAAATTGTAAGGAGGTTCTTAATGATCATGAAGAGGTTTCTGGACAGATGGTTAACTTCCATAAAAGTGTTGTATTTTTCATAAGTGTGGAGAATCAGGTTCAATCTAGATTAGCTCGCATCCTAGGTTGTAGAATTAAACATTTTCCAAATTCTTATCTGGGTATGCCCTCGATCCATAAGAAGCATGATCTCATAGTTTGGAATGCTCTGTTGGATAGAGTTAATAGAAAACTCTCATCTTGGAAGGGGTCTCTTTCTCTCTCAAGATGCTAAAATTCAACTACTGCAAATCTCCCTTCAAGGCATTCCCATTTATGTGATGTCTCTTTTCATGCTCTCTGCTAAAATTAAGGAAGCCTTAGAGAAAGTCCAAAAGAGGTTCCTCTGAATGGGAGCTGGTGAGAAGTTCAAATTTCCTCTTATGGCCTGGGATAAAGTTACTAAACCTAAGCTATGTGGAGGATTGGAGCTAAAACATATTTCTCTTATGAATAAGGCCTTAATTGCCAAGTCTGGTTGGAGGACTTCTAGAGAGGAAGGTCTTTGGGTGCATTGCGGAATATAGGTAGATTTGAATCCTTTTTTAACCAAAATAACCTCACTAGAGGGTCTTTTTTATGGAATTCCTTTGTGGCCTCTAAAGAAATCCTATCTAAAGGTACGATTTGGGAAATTGGCAAGGGCTCTAGAATCAATTTTTGGTTCGATAATTGGCTTGAGGATTCCCCCTTAGCTAACTTTGATTTTTGGAAAGAAGTTACTCAGTACTAAAAGGAATCTAGAAAATTTTGGATTCGGGACTTTTAGATCCATGAAGATTCTATGAGATGGGAAATCATTCAGCCTCCTTTGGATTTTAATGGTGACATCCAACCTTTCCGGGTTCTCAACAATAAACTTAAGGCTTTCCACATTCCCATGTTCCAAACCAAGGAGGAATCCATCAAATGGAAAGAAGAAGAATATGGAAATTTCTCAGTTAAATCAGCCTACATGTCAAATTTCAAGAATGATTTGCACAAGGAATATTGGGGTAAACTCTGGGTGAAGGATCTCACCTGAAAGATTAGTATATTTTTCTAGTTGGTGGCCTAAAATAAAATCTTGACTGTGGATAATCTCAAGAAAACGGGAATGAAGATTTCCATTAGATGTTCTCTCTGTAAGAAAGAGGAGGAAAATATCAACCATCTCCTCATTCATTATTCCTTGTCCCATGATGTCTTTGCTACTATTTTGGATCTGTTCAATATCCAATGGATTCTTCCCTTGATGATTGAATATTGTTGCTTTCAATGGGAGAGCCCTTTCCATTTTCCTATCTTGATCTGGGCCTGGAATATTGCCCTCCCTCATTTTTTTTGGGGGTTTATGGAAAGCCAGGAATGATGGTATCTTCCGTGATCAGAAATATTTTCTCTCGAAAGTTAGAAGGAAAACTTTGAATTCCATAAAGGTAAACATTAAACTCTTTAAAGGTAAAGTCAAGAAACCTTGCCCAAATAATGAATAGTCAGTTCTTGACAAGTTCGCCCTTGGTCTGGTGGAACTACGCATTCCTAAAAATAACCCCAGTTAGAATAGGCTTGGGGGAAATGTTGTTAAGTTAAATTTTGATGGAGCCTCAAAAGGGAATTCCAAGGAATAATAAAGGAGATTGGATTTTTGCCTATGTGGGACCATTAGGTCACCAAACCAACAACATGGCAGAAGATAGAGCTATTCTTTGGGGGTTTTGCTAGCTAAAGAAAAAGGTTTCAAGGGCATCCAGATTCGAAGGTGACTCTCTCCTCTTAATTAATGCCCTCAATAATCATGGTTCCATTAATTGGGCCATTAGTAATATCCTCAATGATGTGAAGGAAACTTTAATATTTTTTATAGCATTTCTTATAATCATACCTTATGTCAAGGGAATAAGTGTGCGGATAATATGGAAAATTATGGAATCAATTGTAATGATTATAAGATATGGTGTAAAGTTGATATATTACCCTCAGACATTAATGAGATCATTAGTAGAGAGAGAGGGCACTAATTTTTATAATGTTGGCATGAGTGAGCCCTGTGGTGGCAACAACTTACTTAATATCTTGTTCTCCAAGATTTTTGATAGTGCGAAAGAAGATCTTTTTTTAAATTTTAGTAGCAATCAGAAGAAGGTCAGTCTAGTGAATATGGGGGGTGATAGGATTAGAGTTGAACATGTTATTCGAAGCATTGAAGCTTTTAATCAGCCTCTATGGAACAAGCTTAGGATTGGGGGTTTCAGTAATTTCATTGCCAAATTACATGGTCATAACCCCTCCCTGTCGAAGGATTTTGGAAAAGAAAGAGGATTGTAGGGATGGAAATTGAGGTGTTTGAGTCCACCATCGCTCTGGCCATGGACATGAAAATGGAAGGGCTTAAAATTTTTAAGGATAGAACCCATAGAGAATAGGAAATTGAGTTGTTCTTTGTTGGAAAGGAAAGATGTTATTTTTTTACGGATGGTATTGCCAGCTCGTGCATTCCTGGGTATATAGAGAGAGGTGTGCCTTCAAATCATGAAGTACATCACTCTGGAAGGAAAATATAGAAAAATATATACTCACCACTTGACCCTTCTGAACATGTTCCATCATAAGGTCATGGTGAGCATCCCCTTCTTTCTATTTATGTCTTTGACTAAATCTTTGATGGATTTCCAACAAGAGAAAGTGGAGATACCTCTTCATAAAGGGCTCATTCTTTTGATGTTTGAAACATGGAAACCTACTTTGTCCTCCCCTGAAAGAGCTTGTGGATGAGGATGACCTCACTCTTATAGATTTCCTTACTAAGATGTAGATTGGAAAATGCAAAATTATGGGAGAGTATTCTGGTAAATAAATGGGTGAGGATGGTCGTGGGGAAGTGAGCACTTTGAGAAAACGAAATTGGGATGGTATTCTAAAGGGTTTTGAGAATTTGACCAAAAAGGTCCAACACTTAGAAGGGGTGGTTCAAGCGATGGAAGAAACCAATTTTGGTCAAAGGGAAATAATGGTGGATGTCATCAACGCTTCCAAGAAATTTTTAGTGCATAGGTGAAGTCCAAGAAGAAATTTGTAGAGCTAGAGGACCAGGTCAAAAATCTAAGCGACAGGCTGGAAGGGATGGAGGGAACTAAAAGAAGGAACTTTAACTTGTGCATCAATAGCTCTGAGGACGAGATGGAGGTAGATATTAATGAGAAAGGTGTTGAAGGTGATGTGATAAAAGATATCCACGATGGTAGCAGTCGGGGATCTCAAAAACATTAACTTATGGTTCTGTAATGTTGGCAGAATTTTAGCAAACTTCTTCTATTTTGGATATTGTTTCTCCTTCTCTCTAGTTTTCCCATATTTATACAAAGTCTGGTTCTTAATTGTAAGAGTTAAGAATGTTTAACTCCTTTCTTGGAATTTTTTGTTTCCTTCTTGCTTGTTGTTTTTTGTTCCTCATCTTGTACTAGCCACTGGGAGTCGATCCCTGTTTTTACCATATCTAATAAAAAAAACAAAATTATAAGATAGTCATTCGTCAAATCTTTAGATAAGATATGAGATTTAGAAAAAAAATGTTTATAGAATATTGATTGCATTTAATGTTTATCCAAAAATGAAGATGTATTTGCATGTTTGGGTAAGTGGCACATCCAAAAGATGTATTTATATTTATATTTTTTTCTAGTTAGTACTGATTTGACAAATCTTTCAGCTATCAACTTGTAAAATCATGGTGGTTTTTTTTAATTACACCTAAAAATTCTGCAGATTGTGTATTTCAAAATTCTACCTATATTATTGTAATATTTTCAAGCATAAAATGATTCTAGATCACTCTATGTTTTTGCAAAGAATAATATATTTGATGCGTAATTTTATTTTTTGTTTTGTCTTCTATCTAAATTTTAACATGGGTATTTACAATATGTGCAACATTTAAATTGGATACTTACAATATATACATATTTTATGCATTCAAAATCATTACATAGGGGCATTATATTTTTTAGCATTTTGTGGATGTCGGCATACCGTATGTGCATAATTTATACATTAAGTATTAGTACATTCTACTTACTAGAAAAATTTGAAAGTGGTTATTCTTAGCAATGTAAAGCACGCAATGCAAAAATTATAGAAAACTTTTCAAACAATTAGACAACTAGCACATCTCCCAACCTTGATGTATGAACTTGTCGCTTTGTCTTGTTGATTTTAAAATGTCGTTAAAAATTTACTATTAACAAGGTTTATTAAATATTATAAGTACAACATAAAACGTTTTTTGTAGTAATTAACAAATCTTTTAAATAAATACAATTTTCGTCCTCCAATATTTACAATTTAATACCAGTTAAGGCAGACAGACTTCAACTTGTTGACCTTGGGGAGTAAATATTTAGTCCAATTTTTCCTCCAGAAATCCTTTGCAAGACAACATATGTTCTGACAATGAATATGTTTGGTCCAATAACTGATATGTCAGGTGTTATACTTAAGAATTGTAGTCATTTATCTCCATCAACACATGTAGGAAAAACATTTTTGTAAAAACAATTGATCTAGGATGTTTGAAAGACATCAAACTATTATAGAAACATGTTCAATATTTTTCATTCAAACAACAACATATTATAAGTACAACAAAAAGGAATTTTCTAGTAATTAACAAATATTTCAATCTTTCCAATAAGAAGAAATTTTAACATCCATGAGGCTAGTCACACTTTTGTTCGAGTAGTAACAAAGTTAAAAAATAGGTTACAAATTTCACTTCAATCCCAAACTACTATACCTTTTTTTTTATATAATTTCAATCCTCCAACTAGGTGGAAGTTCATCATAAGATTAACACTAGAGATACTAACAGAAACTAAACTCAATACGTCTTTCTTTAGCTTGTTAAATGATAGTGACTCTTTATCTTGAAATATTATATTCTTCAATTACATTCTCCTGATAAGGTAGTAGATGCTAAGTTCAAAATTTCATTCAGTAACTTGTTCATGTCAACATGAAAAATCATATTATTCTTGTCATGTACTTGTAAATGTACCTGTACCTATACCTATACTTGTAAGAGAAAACAAACCAATAAGCATATTATTCTTGTCATGTACCTGTAATTATATCTACATTTACGTTTATCTTGGTCTTAACTACACACACTGCTCTCCGTTGAGAAATTTAGACCTTGGGATAGAGAGGAGTCATGGGGATGCTTTTTTTTCGAAACAACATTGTCGCCATCTCATTTCAGTCAAATAGTGTTTTGTGAAATCACCTCACCAAATCATCGTAAAAAAATGCCCATCAGAAGTGTTTTTGTGCTCCCTGTAACATCTTTGTGCTTACCCTCTTATTTCCATGTGTAGTATGAACAACCTTGGAGAACCTAAATGTAACAAATAGATGTGTCAATAAAGAAATTCCAATAAGATATTTATTTCTGATTTGTTGTCTAATAATCTATACAATATGAAATCATGTCTAACAATGTTAGTTATTTCACCTTGCTCCATTTTGTTTGCAGATTCTTCATTTATAATATATATTTAACTAAATACATCTAATATCACTAACATTCAAACCTACAACTCCACTAAATGCAGTAATTGCAAGAACATTAACTAATTAATGTTGCATTTTCCCAAACATTAACTATGATTATTAAAATAAAGTTTTTTAGGTTATGTTGAGGCATAACCTCGTTTGGTGATGGCAAGAGGATACGACATTTATGGATTTTTTGCGTATTTATGACAATTCATAGATTGTGTTCATGTGATGGAAGGGATCAATTAATGACTATTACTAATTAGGAAAAAATTCAATTAGAAATCCTGGAGACATGAGTTGAAGATTGGAATGAAGGTGTTCAACATCTCTATTTAAGCATCATCTATATCGGGCCTTTGGAAATCACTGTCACAATAGTTCCTGTTCACTATGGGTGGCACCAAAAAATGCATTGAGCCTTCTTCCTGTGAAGAGGTCAAGGTTTTCCAGATAATATGGAATATTTTGCATGATGGTGGTGTTACATTGTTTATGGAAAGACTATCTAGTCACTTGTCCAAGTAACCTACAATGTGTTGACAACCTAGAAGAAAGGAAGAGTCAAAGTGGGAAAGAATAAATTTCTTATTTTGATAGAGTCCATTGTGGCTGCGATAGGGCTCCCCGTAGAGGGAGACATTTATTTTAAATGCTCGCTTCAAGAGGAGATGGATGAGTTCCTGTATCCTGTGAAAATATGAGAATGTATCACTCATGCTATAAATGGGACTCACTTCCACAACCTTGGGATAGGGTTTCTAAAAATTGAGGAGGTACTTCATGCTAGAGCGACACTAAAAATTGAGCTATGGACCTCAAATTTTTCTTCTTGCACATCTTTGACATGATGGGAAGGTAAAATTTGTAGATTTTTTGTTTCAATCACTTGAGAAGTCCCTTAAAATGGATAGAGAAGAGGAAGGTCCCTTCCTCCACCAAGGCCTTTTGTATTTTCTCTTTCAAATGGCAGCTTCCCAAAAAGAAATCCCATGCTTCCCCTCTAATCTAGGAAAACAACGTCGTGTCCTCCCTCCACTTCCATAACCAAATCCCTCTTTCCGTATTGTTTTCGCTACCACCTTCGTCTCCCTCTTGACTCTAATTCAGACATCATGATCATTAGCCAAAGTTCTAGTGGTATCTCCGTGTTATTTCTCTCTTTTTCACTCCCTCATCTTCTCTGGTGTCTCTTAACCCTTCAGACCCATCAGAGAACTCTCCTAAGGTCTCTGAACTGCTATCAGACCCAGCATATACTTCCTCTCCACCTCTTGCTGATGCTTCTCTTTCTTCTCCTCTTATCTCCCCAGACATTGTCATGGTTACACCTAACTCAACCTACCTGATCATGGAAACATGTGCAGCTTCCCCCTTCCTTTTTGCATGGAAGTTAGCATGGAATCTGAAATTCATGATGTGTTATGGGATCTCTCCTCTGTTTACCTTATTTCTCCTCTATCGGAGAAAATGGGCTCCCCCACTGTAGCTTCAGAACACCATGAGCATTTAGAGAAGATCTCACCTGACCAACACGAGGCCATTGAAGATTATGTTACACTCAGTATCTGATATCAAGGAAAGGAAAAGTCACATGGACATGACCTGGATGAAAAGAAACAAAGATTTCCCAAAACACATTAAGTTAGTGGACGTGTTGGTTGAAGGAATCCCTATTGTTGATGCTAAGGATGAAGCAACTACTTTCATGAATATCCGTAAAATGTAATTTAGCTTTTTCTGGTTTGGGAATTTTTGGTTTTTTTTATTTTTTGCTACATACAAGATTGTTCTCTTCTTGTTTCATTGTAATATTTGGCCAAGAGGGATTTTTTGTACAAGTATGCGGGTCATTTGGAAAAACTGACTTTTACTCTAATTCCAAATAGTTTTATGTTTTGGCATATCGTAGCCACGACTAAGCTCCTAATATCTTAATGTGTTTTCTTACATCCTTAAGATCGCTATGCTCCAAATATTATGTCTTGATATAACCTAGCGGCTTCTTAGATCACAATATCCTACTTTATTTTGATAAAACCTGGTGACCACTAAGCTCCAAAAATTTATGGTGTGGCATAATGTACCATTTCCTAATATCAAAATATAATTCTCTTACTAGTTAGGTGCTAGCGAAAACTAAGCTCAAAATATTATATTATGGGATTAGCACCAGAAAATTTATAAATATCTTCCTCTAATTTGTTAGATGATGTAAAATATCTTGATTATGAATTATTAAACCTTAGTGATGAAATCTCTAAATAACATGTTGTGGCATAACATAGCAGCCACGTAGCTCAAAATATCTTTCTTTTGTTTGTTAAATGTTATCTTTTGAGCTTGAAATAATATATTGTTTAAGTACTTAGTGATCGCTAATCTCAAACTATGTTGATTCAAATTTGCTAAATCCCAGTGATAATTAAGATCCAAATATTATGTTTTGGCGTAACCCACCGGCAGCTAAGCTAATAATGTCTTATTTCATTTTGTTTAAACCTAGTGAGCGCTAAGCTCCAAATATTATGTTGTGTCATAAGCTAGTAGATGCTAAGCTCAAAATATCATTCAGTAACTTGTTAAATGATAGCAACCACTAAGCTCTAAATAATATATTATGGAAGTACTTAGTCTCTGCTTGGTTCAAAATATGTTAATTTAATTTGTTTAATCTATCGACCGTAAGCTCCATATATTATGTCGTTGTTTAAACTAGTGTTAACTAAGTTCAAAATATCTTCTTGTAATTTGTTAACTGTTGTAAAATATCATAACTATGAAATATTGAACCCTTGTGAATACAATCTCCAAATAATATGTTATGGCATAAGCTAGCATCTGCTAAGCTAAAAATATCTTAAACCACCAATAGTCTCCAAATATTATGTGGTGGCATAACCTAGCAGGCGCTAAGCTCGAAATATGTTAATTCCAAATCTTAAATTCATACAAAAATTCAACTAATTTATATTGGTCTTGATTGTTATAAATATCTCCAAAGTTAATGTCCTTGATTAACTTAGAGGTCGCTAAACTCAAAACCACGTAATTTAATTTGTTAAAACCTAGCGACTTCTAAGTTTACAATATAATTTGTTAGGTTATGTTTAAGCATAACCTAGAGGACATTGGACTCAAAATGTCTTTCTTTTGTTTGTTAAATACTAGTGACTTTTTAAAATATTATATTATTAAGTACCTAGTGACCGATAAGCTCAATCTATGTTGATTCAAATTTGCTAAATCCCAGTGACCATTAAGATCCAAATATTATGTTTTTATGTAACCTACCACACACTAAGCTTATAATTTCTTACTTTCTTTTCTTGAAACCTAGAGATTGGTAAGATCCAAATATTATGTTGTGGCTAAGTTATAAATATATTCCTCTAATTTGTTAGATGCTGTAAAATATCTTAATTATGTATTATTAAACCCTAGTGATGAAATCTCCAAATAACATGTTGTGGTATAACCTAGCGGTCGCGTAGCTCAAAATATATTTCTTTTTTTTGTTAAATGCGAGTGTATTTT
The DNA here is from genome assembly GCA_019776745.2 of Taxus chinensis. Taxonomy (NCBI): domain Eukaryota; kingdom Viridiplantae; phylum Streptophyta; class Pinopsida; order Cupressales; family Taxaceae; genus Taxus; species Taxus chinensis. The sequence continues at coordinate 623,561,787 of CM034154.1, read as the reverse complement.
GAGCTCAAAATAATATATTGTTTATGTACCTAGCATTCACTAAGCTCAAACTATGTTGATTTAAATTTGCTAAATCCTAGTGACCATTAAGATCCAAATATTATGTTTTGGCGTAACCCACCGGCCACAAAGCTAATAATATCTTATTTCTTTTGTTTAAACCTAGTGAGTGGATGCTAAGCTCAAAATACCATTTAGTAACTTGTTAAATGATAACAACCACTAAGCTTGAAATAATATATTATGGAAGTACCTAGTCTTCGCTTAGTTCAAAATATGTTAATTTAATATGTGGTATCCTATCGATCCTAAGCTCCATATATTATGTCATTGTTTAAACTAGCGTCAGGTAAGTTCAAAATATTTTCCTGTAATTTTTAACTGTTGTAAAATATCATAACTATGAATTATTGAACCCTTGCGAATACAATCTCCAAATAATATGTTGTGGCATAAGCTAGCAGTTGCTAAGCTCAAAATATCTTAAACCACTGGTAGTCTCCAAATATTATGCGATGGCATAACCTAGCAAGTGCTAAGCTCGAAATATCTTAATTCCAAATCTTAAATACATACAAAAATTCAACTAATTTATACTGGTCTTGATTGTTATAAAGATATCCAAAGTTAATGTCCTTGATTAACTTAGAGGTCGATAAGCTCAAAACAAATTATTTAATTTGTTAAAATCTAGCAACTTCTAAGTTTACAATATAATTTGTTATGTTATGTTTAAGCACAACCTAGAGGACATTGGATTCAAAATGTCTTTCTTTTGTTTGTTAAATACTAGTGACTTTTTAGCTTGAAATATTATATTATTAAGTACCTAACAGGTGATAAGATTGATCTATGTTGATTCAAATTTGCTAAATCCTAGTGAACATTAAGATACAAATATTATGTTTTAGCGTAACCTACCAACCGATAAGCTTATAATTTCTTACTTTCTTTTGTTGAAACCTAGAGACTTCTAAGATCCAAATATTATATTGTGGCATAACCTAGTGGCCGCTAAGTTCAAAATATCATAATTTGATTTATTAAATACTAACCACTGATAGGATAAAACTTTTGTGTTGGCATAACCTAGCGGGCGCTAGGCTTGAAATATATTAATTTAAAATCTTCAAATCATATAATAAAGTTGAACTAATTTATACAAATATTGATTGCTATACAGTTCTCGAAAGTTAATGTTGTTGATTAACATAGAGGTCGGAAAGCTCAAAACAGACTTACTTTACTTTGTCAATCGTAGCGACTTATAATATTTTAATAAAAATTGTTAGATTATTCTGAGGAGTAACATTTTTTAGTGAAAACAAGAGGATATGGCATGTGTAGATTTAATGACATCGATAGATTGCATTCATGTGATAGACAGGATCGATTAATGGTTATACACATGAGATGTAAGATGGTGTCTGGGAATTTAAGAGTTTTAATGTGAAGCATGATATTATTGATTAGGATATCCAATCGATGATCTTTGGTACCATCACACTTCTCTCCTTTTGTGTGTTGCGTGGTGGTGGCTATATATCTCCAGGCTGGATGAACATTTCACTACCCCTTTCCTCTTTTCATTTTTGGTCATTGTGCTTTGTGTCTCTCTACAGGGTGACAGGGTGCTGGTGGTTTCTTGGGTAGCATGGAGTGTGGTCCTAGTAGGAAGAGGTGGAGAGAAATGATAGGAAAGGATGTTGGGGAATCATTTACTTCTTGGATGGATAGGAAAATATGGAACGTAGAATGTAGAATTGTCTCGAGAAGGTCTAGTCAATCGTGGAGCATTTTAAAGAAGAAGAGGATGGTGATATTTGTGAGAGCATGCGCAATATGATGCTTGACCCAAACCAGTCCAAAGGGCGAAGGAATGTTTTTGACATGGTACAAGGGTTGAGTGCGGAAAACATATTTTCCAACTCTTCGGGGAAGTTTATCTTGCATAAAGAGCATGAGAAGTTGGAAGAGCATCTAGTCAGCCTTCAGTATCATGTCCATGCCTTGGCGGGGGATGTAGTCGATTGCACATGGTCTAGAGGTGGTTGTCAGAAAATTAGGGTATAGAACTCCCTGTTGGTGCTAAAGTGAAAATGCAAGAATGTTGTGTGGATTCATCCTCCTCCTCTGATCAGAGTAAAGGGGACTCAGATGTCAAGATCATCAGAGAGGTGAAGCCAAGAGGCAGAAAGGCCTAATCTTTGATGGATGCATTTGTCTTTACTTTTTGATTAAGGGATCGGAAGGGTTGTCTGTATAGCGAAGTGTATAGATATAGGAAGTATTTTTGGGTGAAGTAAATATGATTACAACTCTTCCCCATTCATTTTTCCATATATTTAGTACCATAAGTTGCTTGTAATCATCATGGTAGTCCACTACTGGAAGAGTTATCATGGAATGGTTCCTCATGGTCTATTTTTTGAAGACTTAGTTAAATAGTAGTTACTTTTTCAGCTCAAAATATTATATTTTTTAAATACCTAAAGCGACCGTTAAGCCCAAACTATGTTGATATAATTTAAATAATATATTGTTTAAATACCTAGTGGCTGCTAAGCTCAAACTATGTCGATTTAATTTGTGAAATCACTGCAGTGACTACTAACATCTAAATATTATATTTTGATGTAACCCACCCTCCCCTAAATATTGTAAAATATCGTATTTGAAGTTATTAAAACATAGAAATTGAATACCTAAATAATATGTTGTTGCATAACCTAGCACATGCTAAGCTTATTAAATCCTAACCACCGCTAGGCACCAACGATTATGTGGTAGCATAACCTAGCAGGTGCTAGGCTCGAAATATCTTAATTTAAAATCTTAAAATGATACAATATGTTCAACTAATTTATACATATCTTGTTTGCATCTTCAAAGATTACACTATCATTTGTTGATGTTTTGTTGAAACAAAACCTAGCGGAAACTAAACTCAATATGTCTATCTTTAGTTTGTTAAATGCTAGTGACTATTTCTGTCGATATAATATATTGCTTAAATACCTAGTGGCCACTAAGCTCAAACTATGTTGATTTAATCTGATAAATCCTAGTATTCACTAAGATCGTATTATTATGTTTTGATGTAACCTACCAGATGATAAGCTTATAATATCTTACTTTCTTTTACTAAAACCTAGAGACTGCTAAGATCCAAATATTATGTTGTGTCATAAGCTAGCAGACGCTAAGCTCAAAATATCATTCGGTAGCTTGATAAATTATAGTGCCCACTAAGCTAGAAATATTATATTGTGGAAGTACCTAGCGCCTACTTAGCTCAAACTTGTAAGGTCTTAATATTATGTCTTGGGCTAACCTAGTGGATGAGAACCATGAATATTTACAAAAAAATTAGATACGATGTGATATACTCGATGAAGCCTAGCAACCGCTAATCTATTCATACAAGTAAATATATTATTTTTACAATGAAGTTGTGTTATGAATTTAATTTTAATCCTTGCATATTTAACACGAGACAAATAACAAAGTGATCACTTGACCCAAAAAAAAGTGTGTTTCCTATAACAAAATCCACTTATCCGTGAGTCCACCAAGGTAAACGAAGACTGCCTCGAAATAAGAATTATAGCCTAGCGGTCGCTAGAGTAGGAAACATTTTTCATGTAGAGTGTATTCATACAAGAGTTTATATAAATGGTAAAAAATAAATATGGAATTTATATAATGGATACATAAATATACGTGTAGAATCATGTATTTTATGTGATATACAGGTATACGTATAGACTTGGACTAGTGACCGAGAAGTTATATAACAAGATTTTAAGTACGACGTGATCTACTCATTGTACCCTAGCAGGCCACTAAGCTATTATTAAAGGAAAATATGTCATGTTCATAATGAAGTTGTGTTATAAATCTAAATTGTTAATCTTTGTGTATATAACAGGAGACAAACAACAAAAGCTGGTCCCTAGCACCAAATAACAGTGTGTTGCCTAGCGGGTGCTAGTGTATGCAAGTTTTTTCCTGTAGAGTGTATTCATACAGGAGAAATCATATTGAAAATTTGTAAGTGATAACAAATAAATCTGGAGTTTATATAATGGAAACATAAATATACATTTAGAATCGTTGCATCCTAGCGACCGCTAATCTATTCTTAAAGATGAAATATATCATGTTCATAATGAGGTTGTTTTATAAATCTAAATTTTTAATCTTAGCGAATATAACAACAGACAAAGATCAAAAGTGATCGCTAGGACCAAAAAACATTGTGTTGCCTATATAAAAACAACTATTCGCGAGGGGCCAAGGTAAACAATGTTTTTTTTCAAATAAGAATTCTACCCTAGCGGATGCTAGGGTAGACAACTTTTTCCCATGGTAGAGTATATTCATATAAGAGAAATTATATTGAAAACATATAAATGATAAAAAATAAATCCGGAATAGTGTATGTAACTCGAAATAAAATTTGGGTTTAGTAAATAGGTTGTTCAAAACAAAGAATTATATCATGGTTGCCTCAAAGCTATGTGAATTTTGGGCATAGATTAGCAGGCAAAAAGGAAGAATATATTAATTATTAAATACATAGATGATTAAAATTATATTTAATAATATTAATGCATATATAATGTGTTTAACTTCCAATGTATAAAACAAAAAACTACTGAGGACATTACATTTGGTTAATTCTACATGGTAACATGTATATAATTGGAAATAATTATCATACAATTGAATTCTTAATATGGTTTTATAGTTTTTAAGTAATTTTTTAACGTCATATGTTTTCCTAAAATGTCTAAGCGACAACCATGTAAAAAATGTAATATGAATTAATTAGCGATGTTTCTTTGCATCATCTTAATGAACAACATTAAACTATTTTGGTTCTCCCAACCAAAATAAAAATTAAAAGAAGGTGACTGTGCAAGAAGCTATCAATATCCTTAAAAAACAATCACAGGAATGAGAACAAAAAATTCAAAATGGAAATACCCAAAGAGAAACATAGAATGGCAGGAAATGGGAAAGAGTTAAATAGAGATGAATACTAGAGCAGAAAAGGGATTAAATTTTCTTTCGTTAACGCGAAAAAAAAATTGTTTTCATGAAGAACAAGGACAGTTTGGCATGGAGATCAAAAGAAACTACAAAGAAAGAAAGGCTTGACTGCATAGCACGATTTAGTATATTTGACAGAGCAGGATTGGTGTGGATCAATTAATTTAGTAGGACAAGAGCAGGGCTGGTGCATCTGATCACGATTGGACTGTCGTGTAAAACAAAGGAGACTACAGAGAAACTAATAGAGCCCATAATAAAAAAAGGTACACCTTTACTATAAATACCTAATTTAGTAATATCTGGGATTATTTCATGCTTTATGTTGTGAGTGAACCCTCCATCTGGTACCTCAATCAAATAATTTGCAATTCTATTCATAGCAATATTTGTTGTATTTCCTCCTTCATGTGTGTCATTTTATGTGTGCCTTCTATAGGGATAAACAAGATTATAATCACATGCAAAAAAAACCGTGATTTGAACACTCAACCCTGCAATCTACGCCCTGCACGTATATTTTTTTATTTTGAAGACATGTTTTTCTGCGTGACCAAAAAAATCAGAAAACCCTATTCAACATTTCTCTGAGGTATTTAATAATTTTTTAGCACATTCCATGAAAGAAATTTCAAAAATAGAAAAAGAGCGGGATACGAAAAATTTGAAATTTTCACTTTCCCCCTCTTAAAGCAAAAGGGCGGGCTATTGAAATTTCAAATATCTGAAAAAAGCGGGGAATTCGAATATCCCTTTTTTAATTTTTCCATGGTTTAAAAATTAAATCTAAACATTAATTAAAAACAATGCAATTTTTCATTGTCTAAATCCTATAATAATATAAACATAATAACAAATATATTATATAACATATATTAAAACAAGCATAGTAAAAATATATATTATAAGAAAACAAAAGAAATAAATCCTAAACATAGTTTTGAAGTTTATTAGAATAATATACAAACATTTACGTTCCATTCTTTATCAAAATTTGATTTCTACATTGTTAAATATAGTGTGCACTAATTTAAATTAATTTTCCAATTAAAATGTGCCATGTGGCAAGTTCGAACAAGATATTTGGGATCAATAATAAGGCTAACAATCCAAGACTGTTCAGATAGTGTTACTGTATGGATTATTTTCAAAATAAGAAACATTTGAGCCTAGGGTCTAATATGTCGTTTTTGTCTATAAGTAAAGGAGCTTAGCGGGCACTAAGAATTTTCTTTGTTAGGAAATGATGTGAAATATGTGTTGAAAACCATGTATCTTATGGCAACTACATACTAAGCCTAGCAATCCACAACTTTACAGATAGTATTTATAATGAGAAGAGGTAAAGGTAGGATCCTAGCAGCCACTAAAGCTATATCATGATTTGTTATTATAGGGATATTTTCAAAATAAGAAATGTTTGAGCCTAGGGTCTGATATGTCATTTTGTCTATAAGTAAAGCAGCTTAGCGGGCACTAAGAATTTTCTTTGTTAGGAAATAATGTGAAATATGTGTTGAAAACCATGTGTCTCATGGGAACTACATACTAAGGCTAGCGATCCACAACTTTACATATAGTGTTTATAATGAGAAGAGGTAAAGGTACGAGCCTAGTGGACGCTAAGCTATATCATGATTTTTTATTTTATGGCTATTTTCAAAATAAGAGACTTTTGAGCCTAGGGTCTGATATGTCATTTATGTCAACAAGTAAATGAATTAACGGGTGCTAAGCATTTTTTTATAGGAAACGATGTGAAGTATTAGTTGAAAACCATGTATCTCATGGGAACTACATACTAAGGTTATGGATCCACAACTTTACAGATAGTGTTTATAATGAGAAGAGGTAAAGGTACGAGCCTAGTGGCCACTAAGCTATATCATGATTTGTTATTTTATGGATATTTTCAAAATAAGAGACTTTTGAGCCTAGGGTCTGATATGTGGTTTTTGTCAGCAAGTAAACAAGCTTAGCGGGCGCTAAGCATTTTGTTTGATAGGAAATGATGTGAAGTATTAATTGAAAACCATGTATCTCATGGGAACTACATACTAAGGCTATGGATCCAAAACTGTAAAGATAGTGTTTATAATGAGATGAGGTAAAGGTATGAGCGTAGCGGCCACTAAGCTATACCATGATTTGTTATTTTATGGCTATTTTCAAAATAAGAAACTTTTAAGCCTAGGGTCTGATATGTCGTATTTGTCAATAAGTAAATGAGCTTAGTAGTCGCTAATCATTTTCTTTGATAGTAAACGATGTAAAACATGAGTTGTAAACCATGTATCTTATGGGAATTACATATTAAGGATAGTGTTCCAAAACAGTAAAGATAGTGTTTATAATGAGAAGAGGTAAAGGTAGGAGCCTAGCGCTGCTTAACTAGACCATGATTTTTTATTTTATGGCTATTTTTAAAAATAAGAAACAACAGATGTGAATTACATGTTACAAACAATACGTCTTGTGAGTACTACATAAGTCATGATCCTTCTTGAGGGTTTGCAATATCTTTTATTTTATCACTATTTTCAAATTATGAAACAGTTGAAGCTAACACATGTTATGCCGTTACTTTCGATAAGGAAAAATGCTTAGCATTCACTAAGCATTTTCTCCCATAAGATCCGATCTGAATTATGTGTTTCAAACAATATACCTTATGGGAATTATGTAAAGTTAGATCCCTCTCTATGGTATGCAGTGCAACTATTGTCTCCACTAGGTACATTCTAGCCAACATGATACAATTATAATCAATGGAAAACACTAGTGATCCAAAGTTGTACAGATAGATTTTACAATGACCATAATGGTAGGAGCCTCGCAGTCACTCAACTAGGTCACGATTTATTATTTTATCACAATTTTCAAAATAAGAAACTATTGAAACTAGTGTCTATTGTGCCATTACTTTTGATAAGTAATGAAACTAAGCGTTAGGTAAATAATTTTTCCCATACAAAACATTGTGAATTATATGTTACAAACAATATATTTTATGCACTATACATATGGCTTGATCCCTATTGAGGATTTTTAGAGTAGCACTTGTTTCCGCCATGAATAGTATATCAAATATGATATAATTATAATTGATGAAAATCACTAGCGAGAAAAAAGTGTACAGACAATGATTACAATGAGAAGATGAAATGGTAGGACCCTAGCTTCTGCTAAGCTAGGTCATGATTTGTTATTTTATCACTATTTTTGAATTCTTAGTGCTTTGTACCCTCAATCGATACAACGTATCAGACATTAAATGTTTGTAGCCTAAGAAGACTGGAACTCTAAATGTGTTAACATAAATTCAAACAATTTGAAATAAATTTCTTCAATTAGTATTGTAAATATAACTTATAGTCAGAGTAAGAGAGAATAGATTTTGTTTTTGTGGTACTCATTAAACATTATTAATAATCAAATATTTTCTCAAATAGGTATAACCCACCATGACCTTATAGAAATCATTATTTCCACGAAAATGGCTACTGTGACGATAGCCATACTTACGTTTAGGAAAAGTGTAATCATTCTCGTTAGTTTTTGATAGCTTTTAGTGGAATTTCTCACCAAGCGCTATGCTTAAAATAACATACTTAGACTAGTTATAGACATTTAAACTTAATGAATACATTATGTCCAATATACATATATTTCACATTGTCTTATATAATAAAATTTGATGAGCTATCACTACCTCCATTAATGTGATTTGTTGCTCAAATACTCTCCTCAAAATACCAAACATTAGATCTTTCGACCGATATGCTTTAAACATCTTCCTTAGTCTTGTTACAGGGGTTTAATTCTTACTACTACAGTATGACCAATATACACATAAAACACATTGACTTCTAAAAAAATCCCGAGCAACCACAAACTCCATTATTGTGATTTGTTTCTCAAACACTCTCTTCGAAATATGGTTTTCCAATCAATAGGTGTAAATGGCTAAAAATTTATTTACGTTGTTCTTTTATGTGTTGACTAGAAGTCTATCTTCCACTAAAGTATGTATTTTTTAATGTTCCTATCATGATATCTATATAATGTTATAGGTGTAGCTTGTTCCGACTCATATGTAATCCTTTCAAAAGGTGCAAATGGTTTAGTATCTTTTAATGCATCATAATTCAATTTCAGACTTTTAAAAAAATTGTGTTATTATTGATTTGATCCACAAAATATGAATTACTGTAACCAGTTGAGTGATACATAAGATGTCCTATCAAAGCCTAGCGATGGTCACTAACCATTAAGTTAATTACTCTCTTATGGTAAATAGTAAATAACTCTAGAGGTTGGTGTCCACTAGGGTAGTATTTAAATTCCTTATCAGACAATGCAAGAAAAAAACTTTAAAGTTTGGAAATGACCTAATTATTAATGTGTTTTACTCTAATTATAGGTAAAATGTCTTCCATTGTTCACGCTCCATTTAGAACAATTCCATTCATCGCAGGAGCGGTATTTTTTGGAAGAAAAGAGACGAGGAATGGTTTGTGGAAATCCATTCCCCTAAAAACTACCATGTCAACATGTGGTTATTTTTTGTTATAGATGAAAATCACGAGGAAGTTTGGTATTGTTCTATCTTCAGAAGTTATTGATTTGGGGACACTGCATGTCTAGGTGGAATTCTTTGACTTTGAAAACAAAAAGTTTCTTATTCTGGATATGGAGTTGGATGTTTCTTTATTCAGGAAACGGGAAATGCATGCCTCCATAAACAACTGGACCATATTCCTATTAAAAATATGGTTGGAATTTGGGGATTCTAATAGATTTTGACAAAAGTGGCTATTCAAATGCATAAGACATTACAAATGGTATATTTATAGTATTCAAAAAATTGTATAGAAACAACAAAACATCTTCTATTTGTCATTTCTTACATATAAAAGGTTTTCTTTCACCTCCAAAACATGTCAAGTTGTTTACTATGTTGAGGTGAACATATTTGACTAAATTGGAGATAGACCCATTTAAATTAAAATTGCATGGATTGAAAATGAATACTAAATCAAGTGGGTTTGTTGAGGCTGGTGCAATAGCACATAAAATTTGATTCTTACTACCAGATAATAAAAGGAGACAAGAAAATGAGAGAAAAAATTATACATTATTTAAGAAATAAGCATCTGGATATAATATTATATTGACATCCTGTAGTGAATCCAATGTAATTGAAAAATTTTAAATTGCATGAATCACACTACCACCAATTGTTGTACTGTTGGGTGAAGAGAGAAATGGAAAAAGGAAATATGATTCCCATATAGGGGAAAAAATGGAAAAAACGGAAAAAAGATAATCATGAGGTGGAATAATTTCTTCCCATCGAGGCTTAGAAAATATTAGACAACTATATGATGTCACTGGAAGGAAATATACTAGAAAGGATGGAAGACACAGAAAATTTTTCTTGTAAATGTGCATATCCATTCCACCTTCTATCAACTTTATCAGCAATTCCTTCGACTAATCCTTTCAATGTTGAATGTGTGATTGCTGATTTTTGCAACTTGGCCAGTGATATGTCTTCTAATGTAATAATGGAGCTTCTAACAGTTATCGGAACCAGTGTGCTGGATTGTATTATTATTGTTCTAATACTAACTAGTTATTTAAAAATGTTAAGTGACATAGTAAAAAGATACATGGAAAAGGTTAAAGACAATGGAGTATCAATTCTGGATGGATGCTACAGACTCTATGATAGCAACGGGATATTCAAATGTTTGTTTGTCTTATGTACACAATATATAGTGTGCACAACTATGACAATAATGATGATTATAGAGGAAGAGGTCACTAGGGATTGGATGGAGAAACTGCCACAAAAATTGGTAACTGCAAGTGAAATTGGCCTACAAGGAAACATCCATCCTTTTCCTTGTGAAATATTGTATGAGTTCTAGGCTGAGATGTTCACTCGATGTTGTTCAAAAAAATTTGTAGTACTAGTTAATTTATGGTGGCAGTGTCGCACTCCATGCATTAGTGGATTCTAAACTATCTGTTGTTTTTATTGTTGAGACACATAGTCAAGAAATGTTTCTGAAAAATTACTATTCTCATCTGAAGAAAGGTTTTTCACCAAAGACAACTTCAACAAGTGATTTTTTTAATGGATTTCTAACCTATATATGCTACTTATACATTTATTATTTATGCAGACAACCACAAAGCTATAAAATTTTATGTACAACCCTTTCACCTTGACACTACACAACCAGTTCAACATGGTTATTTACCTTCAATCATTTTATAAATACTTATGTTTAATGAGCTCTATTTTCAATTGCCATGGCTTTCAAATTTTTAACAAACTTATGTTTTTTACAGTTCAGATGACATATGTGGAGGACGTAGGCACAATGGCCTCAAATATGCCATCAGATCCAGGTATGTTAATCATGTGAATTTCCAAACAAAACCCACTAATAAGCCCCACAAATTTATAAAACAATAACTTATTATGCAAAAAACCATCAACCAAAGAACGTAACCATGGAGGGCACGGAGGTATCCAGCATGAATACACACTCACAACCTAGTATGTTAGCCATGTGTATTTTAAAACAAAATCATTTATAAGGCCCAACAAATTTATAGGAAACGATAACTAACAGACATTAGTTTATATGATTGGCATACGGTAGAAGAAAAAGTTTAAGGAAATCCATTTGTAAGCTACGATAACAATTTTAAAGGAAGTATAGAACTTCAGCGGACTCTATGCATCCACGTTCAATACTATAATGGTTAGACTAAAAAACCTTGCATTCATCAATATCTCATTGATTTACAACTATGCTTATTGTCTACAATGTTTTACTAATTCACTACTGCATAGTGACTACTTACATTGAATTAACATTGTTTTGGCTTCAACATCATCATAAACATAACTACATACAGTCTTGATCCATCTCGTACGTATGTAAAGTAACACTTAGCTAGCCTCATTAACGGTTTTCCAGCTAAGTGTAGTTCGGCCAATGATGGCATAGCCTAGCGGTCGCAAATCCTCATCAATAGCTCAAGGACTATTTTCCACTAAAGGGTGGTTCAACGAATATAAGCATAGCCTAGTGGCCATAAAATTTGAATTATAAGAAAGAGAATAATTGATATTGTACTTACCATATCACCACAGAAACCACTATGTTTATCCATTTAAGCTTTGTTTTTCCACAACATGAAATCGAATTATGAATTGATTAATGTTTATTTCAAATACATTATGCTCATAATTTTACTAGCAAGAAATATATTATGAATTAATGAATGTTTATTTGAAATAGCTCTTGCATCAATAGATCTAGTAGCATGTAAAGGCAGTGTAATCCAAGCCACAATCTCAATCGGTAACTGTTAGGCGTAAGATAAAATGTTGTTTATTTCAATTGGTTATAATTGATATGTGGCCGATGAAATTAAAATTTGTTTACTTCCCTGTACAGGTAGCAATAAGAGTTATTTACTTATTTTAGACATGGAGGACCTGCTATATGGGATAAACAAAACATACAATAGGAAGATGTCATTCAGGTTCGGCATGAAAATTGTCAACCTGCGAGGTGGCCTGTCAGAATTTATAAAATTATTATCACCATACTGTGAACTGGGATTCTGGTCTGAACAACATCATTTGTGTTGATGTTAAAAAGTATATCAACAGGCTTCAATAAAAAAATATCAATTGTATTGTATCCAAGACTCACTTGGGGAAAGGAACATTGCAATATAGTCAAGGGAATAACAATACGAGACCTAGAAAAGGTTTGGAGTAGAAACGATTTTTCATACAGTTCTAAAAACACTTTTTGTATTACATTAGGTGCAAAGGGAAACCTTCCTGAAAATTTTATGGTGGGGATGAAAAGCAGATGCAAATATTGTACAAAAGATAAATGGTTGATGGCCGATTTGTACAAAAATATATCACAAATAGTGTCTCAGGGATTGAATGTGGTAGAGGGCATCAAATATTTGGAGCAAGAAAATGCTAAATAACTATTTATCTTTTCATAATGTTGTTATAATGTTGTTATGATGGTATTGCTTAACATTGTCAATAATATATACATTCATATGTTATTATGAATGTACTGTGTAACTCTATTATATTATGTTGAGATTGTCAGAATATAAGTTGGGAGGATTTATATTTTCACTTATTATAAGATGACAATATGATTGAATAACTTCTGTGGTGAATTATCAGAAAAAACTTCCCTTGAAAATTTGTAAAATAGTTTTTTCTTTTTACATTGTTCATAAAATAAATATAAAATTATATTGTATATACTTAATTGTTTTTTAATATTTTTTTAATATAATTAATATATAAATAATCTATAAAAATTGATGGTCATATCTAAAATATGCAAGTCATATGTGACAGTTATTTCAAATATTTGCAACTATTTTACGGATAAAAATGATTTAAAAAAACGTCTAAACGGGCATCAAATTTAACACCACGTTGTGGCCTTTGTTGCAACCATTGAAGGACAAGAGAAGATGTTTGGATGATATTTGATCAAAAACCGAATTTGAGGGAACTTATTTTTTGGAGCTTCACTATGAAAAATCATAAATAATGCTTACTGGTTGCTAGCCCGTTTAAAACATAACCATTTTTTTGTATATAACATAGCATAAATAATGGCTGGCAGCCACTAGCCCTTACAAAATAGAAACATGTTTTGTACATAACAAATCATAAATAATGCCTAGCGCCTGCTAGCCCGTATAAAACATATACATGTTTTGTTTACTCCAAAGCATAGATAATGCCTAGCGGACGTTAGCTCGTATAATGGATTCCAATATTTGACATTTTGGATTCCAATATATGGGACTTTGGAGTGCAGTAAATTCCAATATATGTGATTTTGGATTCCAATATATGTAATTTTGGATTCCAATATATGTGATTCTGGATTCCAATATATGTGATTTTGGAATCCAATATGTGCGATAATTCTGGAATAATATTAACATTTTGGAATCCAAAACAAGTAGTTTTGGATTCCAATATTGGCTATATTTTTTTGTTGTTTGGACTGGAATAAGTCCCAATTTAGTGAAATAAGCATTCAGATTTTGTTAAATCACCTTCAACGTACATTCACGTTGTAGTTTTCTAACATATGTTCATGTTACCAATTGATAATATGAATGTATGTTACTGCATGTCAACATATATTCATGCTACCGGTCAGAAGCATATATTAATGCTATCGTCTGATAACATATACTCATGCTATGGGCTGGTAGCATATACACTACAGGAAATCATGTAGCATATACGCTATCTACAGCCTTAGAAGAAAACCAAAAGCATATCCAATGGAAGAGTTAGAAATTACCTTGGGTCCTGTAACTCATCAAGTTCAACATCCACACTAAAATTTGAATTGCAAATTGATGTCTAATATCAAAGTTGTAATTTAAATACACACACACACACAGATATATATATATATATATATATATATATATATATATATATATATATATATATATGCGAATGTGGAAATTACCTTGGGTCCTGTAACTCATCAAGTTCAACATCCACACTAAAATTTGAATTGCATGTATGTATGTATGTATGTATGTATGTATGTATATATATATATATATATATATATATATATATATATATATATATATATATATATATATATATATATATATATATATATATATATATGCGAATGTGGAAAAGTTCTCGTTCGCACGATAAAAGTGAATTTAATATAAAAATTTGGCTATTACTTTAAAATTCTTGGAAAATCGACCGTAGAAAATAAATTATACTCATAAAATTTAGGTGAAATAACAAGTTGGACAACCCCTAAAAATTAGCTAAAACCAAAATTTGTAATTTGGAATATTTGTTAATTAATGAAGATTTTCCAGTAAAAATTTCCTTGCATCTCATCTACACATCTTGCATATCGTAGCAAACTATCACTTTTATGTGACATCTACCTATCTTGGTTGTATTTACTCTTATTAGCTTATAATACTTATATGTTGCACTTTGTTTCTTATGCTAGCTAGATTCTTAGTATGTCAATATGTTTTTCTATACACACTTGCACATTCACATGGTATTTTGAGGTGAATGTAGGAATATATTAGATTCTCACATGATCCATGATGTTCGACATTTATCTTTACTAATCCCGCTCAAGATCCTGGGGGAATCTACATTTACTATTCTCCTACTCCACATCATAGGTCCTATAATTACAATATTTACTACTTTTTATTACAATCACTTACTTTTCACTAATCTGTACATGGTTTTGCATACTATTTATCTTTCTAAACATGCTAATAGGTGCTTCATGTGTAAAATTTTCCTTGCGGGATTCTATATAACCACGATTAGCTCTTATTGCTTAGTGACGGTTGTTTGCTATTATTTGTGGGATATGACCTATATCATGCTTGATCATTATTTTCTTATGACCACTTTAGTCCTGATTGTCTTGTGACATTATGAGCGATGTCCCCTATATGTATCAAATTATTTGTGGCACCTCTTGTTTTCATAGTTTCTTGCTACACTGTATTCTATTTCATCTTATCCCTTTTACACTAATACTTTTTTCCAGTCTATCTTGTTTGCATGTTCCTTGGTTTCTACTATGTGTATCCCCTACCCCCTATAGTTATCCAGTCTATGATATGCATATAAGTTTCAGGTTCTCTCATTTGGGCCACCTCAACCTATATTCGTCATATGCACCCCAAAAGAGGGGGTAATTATTGGGTGAAAAATATGACCCTTCCAATAACATAAAACTCCAAAACATGACAACACAGTACAAAATTGGTAAAGGCACATAGTTACAGAGTAGTCTAGAATCATACTTGGATAAAAAATATAGAGTAGACACTATCTCCCATTAGCATACATGAACAGTGGGAACTTGTGTCCCACCTAGGCGCTTGTGTCCTGGGGGAAAAATTAGACAATTTCTCAATTCAAATTTTTTTTTTCAGAAGTTTACAGTACCGATCTACAGTATCAGACACTTGTCTTTAATTATAGAATTCATTAAATTCAATTAAATATTCAGTTACAAATTGGGACGTTCCAATCTATGGTGGCATTTATCATTTGAGAAGCGTCATAGAAGGAGAGAAAAATATACCTCTCTCCCCAAGACTCTTCTCTTGGCACAAGATCATAAAAAAAATCATCCTTAGCATGAGATTACCCAAAAAAAACTCATCCTTAGCGTGATATCACCCAAAAAACTCATCCTTGGCATGAGATCACCCAAAAAATTCATCCTTGGCATGAGATCACCCAAAAACCGCACTTTTGGCATGAGATTACCTAAAAATCTCAACCCTGGCAACAAGATGCTCAAATTTTTGGGTTGACGCTTTATTGGTTGGGAATTGATCACTCCCAGCCCCATCTGGAAACATCTCCAAGGAAAAACAAGATAATTTTCTATCCTATACTCTCTCATACATCAGGTACACTCTTTCCTTGGCTACTACTTTTTATCTTTTTTTTACTTAATTATACATATGTTACTCTGATTTTCCGCAATGAGACTTT